>JAGIQG010000010.1:14044951-14616320 GCA_024679065.1 Sphyrna mokarran | reverse complement strand
CCCCCCCCCCCCCCCCGCTCCCTCCGTGGCAAATTGCAGATGTTTCACGATCTGGCCTGGTTGCTGCTGCAAGAGGGCAAGGGATAATTGGTTTGGCTGGGTTGATGGTGAGGGCCATCCTCAAACTAGCTCAACTCCGTAATTTGGCAGAGCTGTGTCTCTCGTCCCCTGCACTTCTGCAAAATGCAAAAACACTTCAGTGACGTGTCTCTAGGTCCTTCTCTTAAACACAGAAACGAGAAACAGGAGTAGACTATTCGGCCCTTCGCACCTGCTCCGCCATTCATTTTGATCTTGGCAGATATTCTGATTTCCCCCCCTCCATGAAGGACGATGTGTTGTATGTAACCACTACTCACCATAATAGCATATGGTGAGTGTTTCAGGTGGATATTGTACGCATCATCCATTCTTGGAGGGGTTTACAATCTTACTAAGTGTATGCAGATACTTGGAAGAGCATGATTTTTGAAGCAAGGTACTACTGTATCAAAAGCACTGCAAGGGCAATAAAATGTTTGGATTGCAATGCAGTTAATCCAGAAACTAAACAACACTTGTGGGCTTAGCAAAGAAGTTGGCTTAACTTGTGCTGCAAGTGACAATTTTTTTCCGTAATACTTCAATGCCCTAAGTTATTACAGTAATTTGCACTTGTGATATTGAAGGCCTACCTACTAAAACTGTTATCAATGGCGTGTGTACCATTCCTTATTGCTATTTAAAATCTTAATCGAGTATCTCCTGTTTTTTAAATCAAGTTCTCTAGTAAATTGTCAAAACGTAGCCACACTATTTTAAAGTACAGAGTAATTGTTAAATAAAAAGATTATTTGCATGATAATCCCTCCTTTTTTTCCCCTTTGAACACCCAACCCCACCATCCCCAACAATTCATTTTAAAGAAGGCTTACTTTTTAAAATGTTAGTTGACTGCAGGTGAGTATTAAATGCACTATTTTCAATATTCGCTTTTATATTTCCTTCCTGTGGCTGCTGAAGCACACAGCATAAGTTAAATTTCTGCAATATAATTTGCAGAAATCAAACATTAAATATATTTTGGTTGTTAACACAATTTTACAGCCATTCCAAAAACTGAGTCCATGCATTTTTAGTACTTTGATTTGTAAGTTTATCTTTTTTGAAGTATTGCTGTAATGAATGTAACAGGTCTCCCCATATCTTCCCCAAATATATGTTTTTATTCTACAAAAGAATTGCAGAAAAAGAATGCAGTATGTTCTCCTCCAGTTTTTTTGTCCTACACTTTTATTTTGTTTCCTTCTGTGGTTCTTTGCAAGTCCAAGCAACACAAACTCCACTCCATGTTTCTGCTCATGCTTGTAGCAAAACTTAGTAGGATCCGTGTACTCGAAATGGGCAGATTGTAAAACTAATATTACTTCTCTTTGCACTTACTGGGTAGGATGTAGAAGCAGTCAATCCAATGAGAGTTCCCAAGATCTACAAAAAGAAATGGGTCTTTGCTGCAGTAATGAAGATCATATTGTTTACATTTACAAGTCAGCTGATGCTGGCAAAGCCAATTGCCTACTTGCTTTCCTCAAAGGTTTAGTGCTTTCCAATGAGGCAACATATTACACCCAGATTAAAAAGTTTCTAAATTAATTTTATCATAACATTACCAAAATTGATACTTGGGATGGAAAAAACAAGTTCACACAAATATAAGATTACTAATAAACCTGTTTGATCGTCCATGGCATTGCACAGTAAACTTTGTTATCTGTCACTCGAGTAATCACTATTAACCAGAATTTTGGTGTTCCACGAATACAAATCATCACTTCACCAACCAGCAGCATTTACAATGTAACCTGGAGTCTGTTCATATACACCACATTATATACTTCAATCTATGTTTTAATATACTTTGGAAGTAAATAGAATACTGTTCTCTATTTCCTCTACCACGATATTAGTTCATAGAATCCTACAGCATAGCAATTTCTGCCCATTGAGTCTGCACCATCCCATGACCCCATCCGGACCCTATCCTCAACCTCATGCACTCATCCAGCTAGTTCCTGACGTTAAGGAGCAATTTAACTTGTCCGGTCCACCTAACCCACATATCTTTGGACTGTGGGAGGAAACCGGAGCACCTGAAGGAAACCCATGAAGACATGGGGAGAATGTGCAAACTTTATACAGACAGACAGTGACCCAAGCTGCGAATCAAACCTGGGTATCTGGTGCTGTGAGGCAGCAGTGTTAACTACTGTGCGGTCCCACCCTGCTACAATTATTGTGCTGTATTCCATGAGTAAATAGAAACCTATTAACCAGTAGCTTTGATTATCTGGCACCAATTGAGGATTTCCAATGCGTGCTGGATAATTTTACTGGACATGGTAAGTTAGAGAATATTGTTTTTCTTTTTTAAATTCTGCTGTCTTTGTGTTTCTGTCTTGCCTTTTCTGCTCTCTTTTCTAATCTTTTTCTTCCTGTTTTGAGGTTTAAAAGAAATGATGCTTAGTAATGATGTGAAATGTGTTGTAGAGAAGTGACCCAGCAGTGCCTACCTTGATGTAGCATTGTAATGGACATGGGTCTTACTTGCTTACCACTTCGCACACAATATCTGTTAGCGATGAATCATGATGTGTACTGCAGCAACATTACTTTGGCAGTACCTACTTCCCTTGTGATCACTACCACAAGGGTGGTAAACGTGGAGGTGCCATCCCCTTCCATGTTTTCCAGATCTCGCACCATCCTTGTTAGGATATAGATTGCTATTCCTTTGCCATCACCAGCATGCCATGCATAATTCCCATTGCTGAAGGACCAGCTGTAAGGGGAGCACCAATGCTTCAGTGTGACAGGCTAATGAGTAGGTGTATGCATGGTAGATGCAGGATAACATGGATAAATGTGAGGTTATCCACTTTGGTAGGAATAATAGACAGGCAGTTATTATTTGGATGTAAATTAAGAGTTATGGCAACTCAGCAAGACCTTGGTGTCCTCCTGCATCAGTCACTGAAAGTAACTGCACAGTACAAGAGGCAATAAAGAAGGTAAATCGGATGTTGGCATTCATAGTGAAAAGATTTGATAATAGGAATAGGGATGTTTTACTACAATTGTATAAGATGTTGGTGAGGCCTGGAGTAGTATGTGGCAGTTTTGGTGTCCTTATCTGAGGAGAGATGCCCTTGCTGTAGAGGGAGTGCAGCAAAAGTTTACCAGGCTGATTCCTATGTGGGGAGGTATGTCATTATAGTAATATCCTTGAATATGCAATTCCATCACCTCCTTACACTTACCCACCCATCCATACTTCTCCTAAATGAAAGGACGTGGAAAACTTGATCTTCCTTGGTCAAAATGGTGGATTGGTTTCTATACATGATGTAACCCATGATATTTTGCAAACCATTTTAGTCTTTCCTTTGCAATTAATCAAGTGACAATTTAGCTTAAGGATAGTATCAGGCCATGAGAAATAATTGTTAAACGTTTTGAATGTAGTTCATGGTCTAATCAGATTGCACAAAGGCAGAAAGTTAATTAGCTTTTTATTTTGCATTGCTCTTGAGGTGTTAGATATCCTACAGAAGCAATATAGCACAGAGTTGGTTTTCCTCTGGAATTGAAATTATAGCTCTTTGAATAAACTGCTGTCCCTCTAATCTTTGTGGCCTCTCTGTCCTTTGCTGCTGCCTCTCTTATTGGCTTTCATTTGCAGCTCGGCATGTTGCTATTATGCTTGACGTGCTCATTGTTTCTGTCTTGAAACTCTCCCCTTGGTCTCCGTCTCTCTCCTACTCGCTCCAACTGTTGTAACATGTTGGAGGGAAGATCTGGGATTAGTTAGGCTTTTGGAAAGGACAGAAATATGTGTACTGAAGAGAGAGTATTTGGGGCAGGAGCAGACGGCTAGGACATTTTGCATGTATGACATTAGAAAGTGGGGCAGCAACTTGTTCATTGTCTGTGATAAGCAAACAAGGTGCAAGTATTTCAATTGTATTTATTAAAAATGTTTAACATTAATTTATAAATGTTACTTGGAATATGCTTGTCGTGTTTGTTTATTTTAGTGATGGGTACGTCAACTGTGGCAAATCTATAAGTGAAAGAATATTTAATGTCTTTTTGGATAAAACTGGCAACTTTTCCTTGTTTGTTCAACTTGATAAGTGTTATCATCCTAATGTGGCATGAGGGAGTTATTGTGATATCTTTTAGACCATGCAACCCAACAGAAACATTGGGTCAGCTGCTTTAACTGATGTAATGTTGAAGCTAAAGGTGCTTGCTGTTATTTATGCCTAAATGGCCACCAATTGACATGGGACAGATAGTGATGTCCAAATGTTGCTGTCCAAGTTGTGTGCTCTGCTGTTAGCTTCAGAAAAGTTGCATTTTGTGTCTCCCTCTCTATTGATATTAAAGTTACAGTACTTGTTTGGTAGATATTTAGGGTCAGTAATTATAGGTGCAGAGTACTGTTTTAAAACTAATCATGACTGTCCAAAGATAATTGAAGATTTACTAAGGTTCATGTGACTATTCATTCATTTCTTGGAATTTTTCCAAGAGATTTTAAAATTGTTTTTTCTCTCTCAATTCAATCTTTCTTTCCCTCTCTTTCAATTTCTTTACTCCATTTAACATATGATCTCACTAGCTTTAGTTTACCATTTTGATCATTCTGCTGTTTATTTCCCAATCCTCAAATCCATGTTCTTTTGTCATGACAATGTCCAGGACGAGACAGTAGTCGAGTGGTTCGCACTGCTGTCTCACTATGCCAGGAACCCTGATTCAATTCTGGCCATGGCTGATTGTCTGTGTAGAGTTTGCATATTTTCCTGTGTCTGTGTGGGTTTCCTACCACAGTCCAAAGATATGCGGGTTAGATTGATTGACGATGCAGAATTGCCCCTTTGTGTCAGGGGAACCAATACAGTAAATACATAGGGATAGGACCTGGGTAGGATTGTTGTTGGTGCAAGCTTGATGTGCCGAATGGTATCCCTGCAAGGGATTCTATGAATTCTATTTTATCTGTGAAATTCAGGCACCCTGGTTCCTGTCATTATCAACTTCAGTAGCCTTGTGGACAAAATTGTTTTGAGTTGAAAATCACATTTACCCAAGTTTAAAGTTTAACTTGCTTTGAAGAGATAAGAGAAAGATTGGTGTGCGTAATGCACTTTATGTGATATACATGGACCTCCAAAAGGCATTTGATACAATGCCATACAACAAACTTGTGAGCAAAATTGTAACTCTAGAGTAAATGAAACATTAGGACCATGGATAGGGAATTGACTAACTGAAGGAAACAGGGTAAGGTTAATGGATCTTTTTCAGGCACCTGGTTTTCTTGGTGTATAATTGCCTAGGACTTGTTTTAGAGGGCATAATTTCAAAATTTGCGAATGAATCAAAACTTGAAAGCATTATGAATCCCCAGGAGGATATTGTAGAACTTCAAAAGGACATAAATTGGTGAGATTAGCAGAGAGGTGGCAGATTAATTTCAATGCATTAGAAATGTGAAATTATTTATTTTGGAAGGAAGAAATGGAGAATCGGTATATAATGGTCACGATTCTGCAGGGATGCAGGAGCAAAGGACCTGGGTCTAAGTGTGCATATATCATTGAAAGTGGCAGAACAGGCTGAGAGTGGTTAATATAGCATGTAGTATCTTAGGTTATATTAATAAAGTCATAGAGCAGGATTTCTATAAAAACATTCGTTTAACCTACTTCTGGGTGCTCGAGTTGCATATTTGGAGAACCTCAGTCACATTGGGTTGAATTGCCTTCTGTGCTGTAAATTTCTGTAATTCTGAAGAGTGCGTGGCAATTTTCTAACTAAAGTATTGTTGGTTTTGGTTTCCCCCTTGTAGGTAGAGACTGCCCGTAAGTTTTCTTTGCCCAACCACATTCACCATGCTGTTTTTTGCACATTTCCCATGCTGTTTTTTGTTCTTTGTTCTTGTTCACCTGTTATGTGTTTATGCCACTTGAGCTATTGAATTTGAACTTTTAGCCTTGGGTAATTATGTCTGGTCCAAAGTGCTACAGAAGAACTTTTGTCTCTGGAAGTCAGAAAACATCATCTTTCTCAACTAGAAAAAATATTTCATTAGGCTAAAATAAAATAGTTTTGTGTCTAATACTTTGCCCTTATTTAATTTTCTCAATTTTGAAAAGAACAGCTTAGGGTGCTATTTTTATTGTGGAATTTCTCATGTTAAGACTATCTGTGTGACACCACTCCCTTAAGTGGAAAATACGGAAATATGATATATTCATTTATATTAATCCAGAGCATTGTTTCATACTTGTTTATTTTTTCTTATCCTTTTTTGCTTTATGATTTACAGCTTGAACGACAAGTATATTAGCTCTACTTTTTTCTAAGATTTGAAAGTCATCTATTCTAAATCTCTTAATTCATCCTTTAGGGTCTAAAATTGTAACAAAACCATATGATCAAGAATCAAGAACAGAAAATGTTGGAAATCTTGACATGTCTAGTCACACCTGTAGGGAGAGAAAACAAGAGTTAATGTTTTGATTCTGTTTGGTCCTTCATCAGAACTAAAGAGAGGGAGAAATGTATTAGATATTAAAGTGTAGTTGTGAAAAATTGCAGCACGATGTAGCAACCTTAAGAACAAAGGCCAGAGAGGTAGAGGGGGTATTGCGCTGAGGTGATAAATGTATGGGATATTAAGATTGAGGAGAAAGGTCGCAGTCTAAAGTTGTTGAACTTGATTTTGAGTCTTGAGATCTGTAACATGTTAATCAGAAGATGAGACATTGTTCCTCCAGCTTATGTTGGGTTTCATACCTGCTTTGCACCAGGCCAAAGATGGACATGTGAGCATAAGAGAAAAGTGCTGAGTTAAAATAGCAAGTAACAGAAAGGTTGCAGATTGAGCCAAGGTGTTCTACAAAGCAGGTACCCAGTGTGCATTTAACCCTCTTGATGTAGAGGAGACTGTATTGGGAGCAGTAACTACAGTAATTGATACAATGATTCACTAGATTATGGCATTGCTTAATTGTGTTCACCTATGCTGTAACCATTCTTTAATTCTATACTTCTGCACATCCAAACATATCACATTCACTAGATTGTGACATTGTACATCATTGTGTATGTTGCCTTTGTTTAAGGACGTACAAGTGCTGCTTAACCTGAAAGTAGTGTTTGGGGAGTCAAGGGTGAGGAAATAAAGGGTCAGGTGTTGCACCTTTTGCTATTTCAATCACAGAAAATGCAACACCTGCCCTTTACCTCGTCCACCCTTATTAAAGGCCACAAACTTCCTGTTGCTTGCTATTCTAACTCAACTATATGATGAAGACTCAAACGGACCTTAAACATCTGTGGTTTTTCTTTCCACAGATCTCTGGCTGAGCTTTTCCAGCATCCTTCATTCTTGTTTCAGATTTCAGTATCTGCAGTATTTTTGCTTATTTCAGATTACTTTAATAGTTGACTTCAATCTTATGACTTATGCTGAGACGAACTTGAGAAAATTCTTGAAACACAGGGTCTCATTTTGGTGGTGCTTTCACTAATTGTTGACAAAATGACTTGGAAGCATAGCTGACTAGTAGTCTGAATTGTTTGGTCTGCTAGTGCCTCCTGAAGTAGCTAAAGATGGTGGGAGTGAAAAGGAGGCAGATGCAGATTAACTCGAGAGCAGATGCATTTCTAAAGATGCAAACAATTTGCCATCCAGGTGCTATTATTTGCAGAAGAGAAATTTCCTGTCCATTTTCACTCCCAGGTTTTCTGATTGCTCACACTGTCATTGTCCTCTTTCTCAATTATCTCTTTGCCAACTGAATCCTAATGCAAGATGATGGATACTACTTAATCAGTGATGATGATCAATAGCAGCACTATCACTGTGATTATCCCCATCGTAAGATAAATTAGAGCATTATGTTTGTGGTCAGATACAATTCTTCATCTGTGCAGAGTAGAAAGAGAATTTTTGGGGTCCGGGGGCACGTGAGGTTTAGGTTACTGAGAGTGCTGTGTCTCTCTACTCCAAGTAAAATGCTTTTTGTATAAACTTTGAGCTGATCCAGTCCATTGCTGTTAAGTAGAATCTGCAGCAGAATCGCAAGTGATTTGGCCTGCTTGGTCTATGCTAATGTTTATACTCCACAGAAGCCTCTTCCCACTCTGTCCCCAAATCCATTTTTCATTTTCCTTCATGTGTATATTAAAGCTATCCAGCAGTGAGTCAATGTTGTTTGCTTCAGTCAGTCCATGTAACTGAGTGTTCCACATTCTTACTATTTTCTATATAGAAATTTGTTGGAAACTCATTGTTTGATCTTTAGTTAGCTGTATTATCCCATATTTATTGCTTTTGATTCTGTCCTCAAATGGAAGCCATTTACTCCATTCAAATTCCTCATAATTTTAAGCATTTCTACTAGTTTCCCTCCATTTTCTGTTGAATAGTTTATGTCCCATTAATTAGGTTAACATCCTCTCTACACTTCATGTCAGTCTGAATTTTCCATTTTTTGCAGTCATTACTTACTAAAGCCAAGAGCAATGTGGAAGTCAGCATGCATTCATAATAATGTAAAGGTTTGTGTCAGTGATGGTTCTGTACTTGTTAAGAGGCAACCCCTTCCAGACTTGAGTAGAAACCAGCTGAATTAATGAGAACTTCCACTTGTGTGCTGCTAATGTCGCTGCAAAAAATGTTGATTCCTGCTGATCTGCAACTATTCATCCCATTCTGTTACCTGGCTTTAAATCCAAATACACCAAGGTTTGTACGTGCCCCTTTTTTATAGCGGCATGGGATAAGACGTGGGGAGTGAAACTAGTTGATTTGGCTGTTAGAGGATTGGCATGGACATGATGGGGTTTGTGCTCACCTATGCTCGTAACCATTCTTTAGTTTATTTCTGCACATCTGTACTTATCACATTCACTAGATTGTGGCATTGCGCATCATTGTGTATGTTATCTTGAGGTATGTTTTTATCTGGATAATCTGCAAACTGGCGTGATGTTGCAGCTATGTAGACATGATCAACACACAGTTGAACCTTTCTGTATTGTGATTCATTGATTTGCATTTTCTTCATGTACTTATTTTAGTTGTGAGTAGGGTAAAATGAGACATTAAGAGTGAGCAAACTTGCATTGATGAGGTACCTTTCATCTTTGTAAAACCATGGGTTAGTTATGTTGACAAAAGCTTTAGTCGTAGTTTCCAATACTAATTCTTGTCATTGTGCAACAACAGAATGTATGCAAATAAATGTGGCAATGACTTACCTTTTAAAATACAAACTAATTTTAAAGTTTACTGAAGTGGCTATAAGACTGTTGTGCTGGGCAGAGACAAATCTAATTTTGTAAAAGGTTACATTGACTTTCAGTTATTACATTTTTACAAAAAATTAAGAATGACCTATGTACTCCAGGAGAAAGGATCATAGGAAGCTGGCATCTAGACTATTTGTGCTAGTATCTTTGTAAAAAAAATTATCCTTCCAAAATTGAAACCTTTGATTGTAATTTTTAAAATGAGTCATTCGTAATCTTTCAATACATTATATTTCAATACATTATTGTTGAAATAGGTATTAATATTATTGAACTTAAGTTTTTTTGCATGTGTTCTGTTACAGATGTGATGCAGATCCATCCGCACTTGCTAAATATGTGGTTGCTTTAGTAAAGAAGGATAAAACTGAGAAGGAATTAAAGGCACTGTGTGTTGACCAATTAGATGTCTTTCTACAGAAAGGTATAGTAAAGAACATCCTATGTTCATTAACGTCTTAGTAATAAAGGAAAATATTAGCGTTCGATCTTGTAGAGCTACGCAGTATACCTGAAGATATGTGGTTTTGTTTCAGTTATACAAAAGCCAAGTGCATGCAAAAATCCAAAATAACAACAGAAAATACTGGAAATACGTAGGAGGTCTGGGAGCATCTATGGAAAGAGAAACAAATAAAGTCTCCAATCAATGACCTTTCAACAGAGCTAAGATCATTTAAAAATGTATAAGTAAGACAGGAAAAAGAAAAGGGGTAGGTCGTGATGGGTTGTAAGGTAGAAGAGATTAAATGACAAAAGGGCTGATGGTGCAAGACACAATAGGCGGGAAGGTGTGTGTGTTAGGTAATGGGAGAAGTGAAGAAATTAAAGATGTGTCTCGGGGCTATAAATAAGACTAGCAAAATCAGCACCAACAACCAGTGTTTGGAAAAAATGCAGTCAGAGAATACGCTATTATTCATCATAAACTATCTTGAGTATGTTTTCTCGTATACTGCTTCCTGCAGAGAATCATCTGTTCATATGATGCAACTTTCCATACCAACAGTTATGGTATGTCTTTCTTTCTCTTCAACTGAGGATTTCCCGGCACTGTGGTTGACAACTGTGAATGTTTCATCTCTGAAAACTATGTTCTCTGCCTTTTCCACAGAAACATGATTACAGGTGCCCATATCCTTGCCTTCCACCCACGTTCATCTTCATCATATCATCTGCTGCCATCCCTAGCGAGCACATCTATGCCAAACCTTCCCCTTTCAGCGTTTCTAAGGCATGGTTCTCTTTGTAACATTTTGATTCACTTCTCCATTGCTCTTGTGCTTTCCCATTCAGGTAATGGATATAGAATACACCTTATACCTCCTCTGTTCTCACCATCCAATGCCACAAATAAACCTGGGTGGGACAAGTGTCTCACTTCTGTACAATTCCCTCTACACCGGGCAGGTCAGAGAAAAGTTGAGTGGTCTTTTTGCGGAGTACTTTCTGGAGGTTGGGATAGCTGTGCAGCAGATCAGGATCACTGAAGTGAGAGGGGGAGAAAAAAACTGATACCGCAGGAAGGTTATGAGTTGATTGGCTGGTGAGTATTGTAGCTTTACTTCCCTCTTTCCAGAAGTTAGGAAATTAGTTCCAGGAGCTAGAAAATTTTAAAAAGTATATATAAATTTGTTGAAGAATTAAGTAAAGCGTTTCAATTAACTGTCTTTTTTCATATTTCTTGTTTGGTGTTTGTTTTTTTTGATTCTGCTTTTCCCATTTAACCCTCTTCCAGACACTTTTTTTCACTTCTCTCATTGCCTCTCTTTTTGTCTTGTATTGTCATCCTTTTTTTGTCAGGTAATATCTCCAACCTTTCACATATTTACAGGAGTGTTCTTTACCCACCCATCCCACAGCTTTTCCCTGCCTCCCTGTTGGTTTAAAACATGTTCCATCTCTAACCTTTTCCAGTCCTGATGAAAGGACTTTGACTTAAAATGTTAACTCTGATTCTGTCTCCCCAACTGCTGTGAGACCTGCTGAATATTTCTAGGATATCCTGTATTTTTATTTGAATATAAGTTTGCCTGTTGTTCAAGGAACTGGTTAATTAGGGAGCTACATAATCTGTTCCTTTGACCTGGAATCAAATTCAGCTCTCATTACTGAGTGGAAAAAAAGTTGCTAATCAGATTTGAGTAAAAGCACTTTTATATTGCTGCTTGTTTATTTCTAACTCTCAGAGCCTATTTCCTGTATTTGCAGTGCAAACACAGGGCTCTCTTAATCCAGGGTAAAGTTGTATATTCAAGTAACTAACTCTTAGGATTTTTTGCCACTTTAATAAGGAAGTTTGATACATCAGCATGACTGTCCTTGTCTCGTCAATGTCATAGTCTCCCTGAATCCAAAAGTGCCCTAACGCAAGTGGCTTATGGGAACTTTGAGCCGTTTTTTCAGTTAAAAGACCAGAGATATCAGTCTGGTCTGTCCAATGTATGTGTGTGTGTGTTGTTGGGTTTAAGGCAGTATATTTGAATAGAAAGCAAGAGATTGATTCTAATCTCTTGAATGTTTTATCTAATATGCTCCTGAGATGGAGTACCTAAAACAGAATTGTTCTGTTTTTACACTGCCATCCTTTGTCTTTAAGCACAATCAGACTCACTGTATGTACTGCTACCCCCAATTCTTACTTTGCATTTTTTGATTTATTCAACTTAATTACAAGTTTTGTTTTAATCATGACATCTGCAATCTGGATTCACTGCATACTTTGTCATCTGAACTGACAGAGCATTCCTTTTATCATAATATGCCATTTACCTATGCAGCTCTCCAGATTTCAGTGGTTGTTTCTTATGATTATGCCTTCAGCTATATTTTCATATCCCAAGTATGATGGCTCGGCATTTATCTTCTGTTACCAAAAGAATATAATTTTCTTGCTTCCCTATTGTTTCTTTTTAGGAGCCTATTTAGTTTTCCTGTAAGTCTATTTGGAGATTTATCGTCTTAATTTAAAATGTAATCCAAAGGTGCTGTTTTTCACAGATCGCTTTCCCATATACTCTCACTACATTGAAGACGTTTTCAAAATAAAGGATTTGAATTTAGTCAGGTTTGGATAGATTGAGAGAGATTGGATGAAAAGATGAAAGGTCATAGATACAAAATGGACAGGCAGATACCCAGAAGTTTGCTTTTCTGCAGTAGTTTATAAAGAAGCTTGGAGAGATTCCTGACTGAACAGCAGATTGCCAGTTACAGAAGGTGAATTGTTAGTAGTTTTGTTTGAATCTGTATGGTGGCTAGGTCTTGTGAAGCCTTTTTAATCGCCTTGGGGAGTTAGAAAGAAATTTCCCAGAGCTACATCCAAGTTTGCTGCCAGATTACTTCTGCTGTTATGTGTTCCAGATAATTGCGTCACGTTTTTGCTGTGCTTGGATGATGAGCTTGAGCCTTGATGGTTCTTTCTTGTACTTTGATTCATTCTAACAAATGAATATATCACCACCTTCTGACGTAAGAATTTGTTGCTTTGCAGGAGCTAACTACTACCTAGCAGATGTGTTCACATCTCTAGGTGTTAAGACTTGGCAACAGGTCTATGTTTGATAAGCTAAATGTGGTAACTCGAGACCACAAATAATGTAGCTGAATGCATTGTTTAAAGAATGATGATCTTTATATTAATAAATAATGAAGTTTAACAATAATAGCAACTCAGCAGAGCAGTAATAACTGTAAAAATAGGAGTATGAATGAAGTGCGTCTTGCTTGCTGAACACTTTATAAACTGAAAAGCCTGCCAAAACTCTTGCATGCTCTGAACTCTCGAGATGCCACTAAAAGAATTAATTAGGAGAAAAGGCCCATAACACTACTCAAAATGGCACTACTTCCTCCTGAACTTTCAAATCTCCCCTCACCCCAATCAGGACAGAAATACAACAAGTGATATCTCAGTTATATTAATTTCTTTCAGGAGTTTTGTTATTGTGATTTACGCAACACCATTATTGAATGTTATCGATGAATTGGAATTGTAGGCATAAGAGGCTGAGAATCTAAATAAATGCTCTTCTTCCACTCCCACTGGCAAACCTTGAACCTTAGGAACAATTTCCTGGTGAACGTCCACAGCAGTATTATCTTTTGCCATGTTATCAGCAATGGCTACTGACTACAAAATGTTTTCTGACCCTAACTCCTACTGTAAATGACTATGATCTTTGTGCTGGCAAGCAACTTTTATTTCACAGTCTCACAACCAACATGCTGGACCATCTGAGCCTGGTTATGGCTTATGGCATGTTATAATATTGGAATAAAAAAATCTAGAGAGCTCTGTTCTCAAAATTCGAACAATTCTTTCTAGTAGACCCTTTGAAGCCAGATGAAACGGCGTAGTATTTCAAATGTTGTCTTGCATTTATTTTTGAAATTACTTGCTTGCAAGCATAGTGCTGCTTTCCAAAACAAGCAAATTTGGTAAAGTGAAATGTAAAAGTTTAATATTGCTTCTCAATTGCCAGTTAAACTCTTATGTGGGTACTTTCTGGAGGGATTCCCCAGTGCACCATTGCGGTACCCCTCAAATGTGAAAACCAGAAAGCCGGAAGTTATGGATCTTCAATGATAGTTGACCATCCTTGCAACTTTTGACTTGAGGTAGCATAAGATAATTATCCATCCACTGCTAAATTTGCTTGGCACTCAGGAGATTAGACAAGCCTCTCCAGTAAGAAAATACGATATGGATGGTAAATCCAGTAAAGGGAAATGACTCAGAATGCAAATGCCAATGCGCTGCACGATTTGTGCTGATAAGTTGACGGTATAAGTGCCCAGTGCTCAGTTTTTGCTCTGGCCATGGGAGGAATACATTTCGACTTGAGACTCATCAGCCACTTGTGATTAGTACGTATGGTAAATGAATGACTGTGAATATCTTTGCCGTTGTCCTCGATGCAAAACCAATGGGTTTTTCAGGCCCATCCTCCATTACGTGAGAGAGCACCGATCCCACACCATAAGGCAAGTCGTATCTGAATTAAAATGGACCAACACGTAAACTGATTGTAGCACCACTTTCACATTTTAAAAGTTGTTTTCTGTACAGACTCCACTTTGGTTTCTTTCTGTGGAATAGAGGCAGTGGAAAGCCATCTCTGTGGGTGAGTCTGACAATAATTTTCCATATTAGTTTACCAGGCCAAAAAATGATGACCTCTGACACAATCCTGGCTCCAGAGCTTCTTTAGGCGCTTGTATTTTCCCCTCCACGGGAGATGAGCTTGTGCACTGATTCTGTGGGTAATACTTCACATTATATACCTGGAAAAGACATTGGTTCCTTTTTAAATGCTGTCCCATCTCTGAAAATCTTTTAAAAATTTGATGTAGATTGCTGACGTGCTCCTCCTGAGTTTTCCTCGTAATTAAGATGTCATTCAAGGAGATTGTGGAATGGCTTGCGACATTGTCATCCATCGTCCATTTGAAAGATCATCCAACTGGAGTTTACACCAAACGATTGTACTTGAGTGCCTCTTTGTATGTTGATGGTCATGTATTGTTTCAAATCTACCTTGAGCTAAAGTTGTTGATTTGCCTGGTTCGTGTCCAATTTTGCCTCCTGCAGAAGTTGAAAACAAATTTTTCACCCTAAGTATTGGATAAGCATCTAACTTGGGAAACCTGCTTCGTGATGAGCTTATAGTCATACATATGCGCACATTACCATAAATTTGAAGAGTAGGAGCGATTTGGAGCTGCAGAATGAGAAAACAAAATAGACTGAATAATTCCAAAACTCTGCAGTTGTTCTAATTCCTGCACTTTCCCTCTCATGATGTAGGGAATTGTTCTGACATTGACATTGAAAAAGTGAAAAGTGGCGATCGGCATACAACTTCACAGCAGTACCATGAAATATACCCAGTTCATCCTTGAACATATCTGGATCACGTTAATGTGCTCAGTCACTCCTGTGTACTTCATCTCACCAGTTTAATGGAATTTTGCTGAGCCAATCATGCCCTAGCCAAGTTAGCCCCTTCCCTTTGACCACAAGGAGCTGTGCCCTTCTTCTTGACTATTATACGCAATGGACTTTGATTACCCCATGCAAAGGTATGGACTCTCAGACGTACACCTGAAGATCAAGCTGCAACAAAACAAGGACCAGTGCTTGGGTTCCCTTACTATCTACAGAAGTGGAGGCTCCTGTATGTACCTCCAACTTGATCTGCTTATCATCAGTTACAACTGTGAAGCAAAAGTAGGCTCTACTTGTACCTTATTGATATTAAATCTACTATTTATGGGAAGCGATACATTTTGTGTGTTTTGGGACTAGATTAATTAGTCTCAATTAATTAAGATTGAGACTAATCTCTGGAGGAATAGGTCGACTTGGTCAGCATCTTCTGAATTTGCAGACTTAACTGCTTGTTCTGAGCTTTCCAAGTGTGGTGTAACACTGAGGTTTCTCTGAATTAAACACTTCCTTGCTCAGTCCTCAACTTCTCTTATTTCTTCACTAAATGTTCTTTCGTGCTGATTTGGTGATACAGCGTCCATAAACTTGGAATGATTGGCATAGCATGGCACTCACTGCTTTCATCTTGCCCACACCACCACCACTAAGCTTGGGCACTACCATTTGCTTTCTGAGTATCTCTAGTATTACTGACAGCCATTTCCATGCTCTCAGAAATTTCTAGAACCTCCTTAAAAGGTTCATCCAATAACTAACAGTGAATGCTGTCTTCATTAATGCCGCAGACAAATATATCTTCCAATACTGCTCCGAACTTGCATGTTCTGAGAGCGGCAGTAGCGTTATCACAAAGCTACCATCGATTGACCTATCTTCTGAAAGTGACTATGAAACTTGAATCTTTGGACACTGGTGATTTTTGCACAAGTGCAATTAAATCTACAGATGGAATGTCCCCTATTTCTGTGGCTTGGCCAGATTCTTCCAATTTAAACACTGAGCAGAATCAAGCACTACTTCGCCCCATCATCTATTCCATTTGCTAAAATGTGATGCTGCACCTTCTACAAGCATTCAACTCAGTCCTCGCTTGTCTCATCAAATTCATCGACAGCCTGAAACACAGCCATCTGCACGCAGATTCATAATGTAAACTAACTACTTGCTGTATGTAACCTCATGTTGCCATGCTGAACATTGAAAAGATTTATTTTCTTCTCATTCCATTTTCTCCTTGTTGCAAAAATATGTGGCAACTGAAGATCAGAAATAAGGTAGTCAAATTCATTGTTTAAAGAATTATGATCAATATGATGTTCAGCAACTCAAGCAGATTAATAATGACAATGAAAACAGGAGCATGGGTAAAACGGGCTTTACTTGCAGAACATTCCTTTGCAGACTGAAAAGCCCTCTAAAACCCATAGATACTCAGAACTCTCAACAGATGCTGGTAAATTTAATCGTGATGGATCGTGCAAGGGCTGCTCTTGGATGTTTTGAGAGTAGTCTAATGCTTCACATCGTTAGTGTACGCTTAAACTGGACCAGCTGATGGGCAACACGACAGCTCAGTGACTATCACTATTTGCTGTGCAGATGCATGGATTTGGGCCAGTATTTGTGGGAGTTTGCACGTTCTCCTTATGCTTGCATGGGTTTTCTCCAGGTGCTACGGTTTCCTCCCATACTTCAAAGATGTGCTCTTAGGCTGATTGGTGTAATAAATTGTTCCTAAATTAGTCTATCTGGTTTCCAATGTGGAGTGCCATAAGCAGAGACAAAGGACATGGTGGAAGAGAGAACTCACAATGTTAAAATGGCAGCGTGGACTCGTTGGGCCAAAAGGCCTATTTCCCGTGTGGTGGTGTTCTTTGTTCTTTGTTAAAAGCTTCTAAGAAAACTATACTCAAAATGACACTCTAACTCTAAGCAAGTTTCTGGCAATCTAATTTCTTAATTGAAAAACTAGGTCTTATGTGGTCAGTGGAACAATGTGTGATTATATTTTGAATTGGTTAGCATTACAGCAGTGGCTATGTCTTTGGTTATAGCAAAATGTTAGCTGATGCATTTTACAACCGTCCATCCGGCCCATGTTGTTTCTGCTTGAATTTGAAACTCTAGTGATGCATACTGCAGCCTATATGTAGATCAAACTTTTTGCTAATGTTTCAGTCTAAGTAATTGGCAAAACCAATGCAAAAGTGGGAAAATTTAAATACAATTTACACACAAAATCACTTGGTTTTAAGTTTCCCTGACTTTTTTATAGTTTGAAATCTGCATGATTGATTAAGCTGTGTCCATGACATTGCTCAGTAGTTGGTTGACATTACAAGAAGCACTGGTAAGAAAGAACATATTTATGCAGGCATGAGCTTGGACTCTTTCTCTTTGACATACAGCCACTAGTAAGTTTGAAAATGTTTTGCATTTACCTCTTTAACTGTGAAAAGGATAGTATGGAACTTCAAATGCACACACTGGTTAGTGGAATAGGTGAACAAGCAACAGTGTTATTTAACACACAACGTGAACCAATGGTTAAACTTTTTTTTCAAAAGCCCTTGAGATTTCAAAAGGGCTACCTTTTTTAGTTTTCAGGGGCTCTATTTTCATTGTTACTAATTGCTTCAGGTGATATAATCACACAGTAACATTGTCTTGATGTGTGATAGTTGGACTCCTGTAAAAGCAGAGTTAGAAAAATTCATCAGTCTCCACAAATATAATCACTCTTCCAATAAATCTAAAGCCATAACAGACAAAAAGAGCATGAGTTTCTTGGCCACACTAGTATTGAAGTTGACACAACAACAGGAATAAGTTTGCAATGAAAGTTTTTTTTTAAACACACTCCTACACGCAACAAGCTATTACCCTAAGCACCCTTTCTGAAAATTAGTGAGCTTACAGCTAAGCATTTCCGTTGTATAAACACAAAGCTGAAGATTTTAACCAGGCAGTTGCTGTCCTTTTAAATACACCTCAGACAGATCTTAATCTGAGATTTAAAATTAGCAATTGAATTTTAACATTGATTTGTCATCAGTTACTGTCTGCAGAGGTGCTCCAAGCTTCTCGGCCCTTTGTGTGGGAATGTCAACCTCTCTCCTGAAAAGTCTGGTTTTGATTTTTAGATTATGCTTCCTTGTCCTAGACCACTCTAGATTAACCCATTTCCTCCTTGTTTATTGTATAAAGTATTTAGGGATGGCAGAAGTGCATCAAAAGCACTATGAAATACAAGTCATTCATTATTATTTGGGATCCTTGTACATGCAAAATGGTTGAATGTTTGTCTCCAACACAGTTGCTACGCAAGAAATTCAGTGTGTGAAAAGTTTTAGGATGTGATAATAAATATAAATCTTATGAAATAAAACTTAAATTATCGAATTAACAGTGTTTATTGTAAGAACATCTACCACATTCCATATAGTAGCTCCTGATCTTCTGCAGCTTTAAGCTGGAGATTTCACATTAATTTGCAAGGAATTCATTACCTCAGTGACTTGCAAGTTTTCCTTCCTGGTTCCAAATTAGTTTTGTATCTCTTTTTTGTTGAGAATTTAAAAAAAAATTCTCCTCTCTTACAGCCTCTCACTCCCCTGCCCCCTCCCCCTGCAAACGTGGAATGAGAGACACAATATAAGATAAAGTTTTAAATGGAGTGCAAGAGCAGAGCTTTATATATGCATTACTTGTCGAAGGTGGCAGGACAATTTGGAATTAGGGTTAGTAAAGCTTGCAACGCTTGAGCCTTCATTAATAGGTGTGTAAAGTCTAGAAGCAAGTGAGCTATTTTTAACTTGTATAGAAGACTGATTCAACTCTGTACACAGAGTGTACAGTTCTGAGTGCCACTTTTTTTTTAATTAAAGATATGAAGGCATTTAATGAGAGTGCAGATAAGATTCATGAGAATGGCCCCCAGGGATGAGGAACTTCAGTAATGTAGGAAGATTGGATAAGTTGGGACTGTTTTCCTTGAAGCAAAGACTGAGCAGAGATTTGATTGAGATAATTGAAATCATGAAGGGTCAAGACAAAGGTAGGGGGGAACAATTTCTGTTGGTAGAAGGATGGATAACAAAGTACAAATGTGAGATAATTACCAAAATAAGCAACTCGAACATGAGGAAACCTTTTTTACATGTGGTTTAAAGACTCTGGTTGAGGCAGGTTCAATTGAAGCATCCAGAAAAGAGGAATGTGTTGTAGGGAGCGCAAGAATGCTGCAAGGTAAATTACTGCTGGAGGGCTAGCACAGAAACAATAGGCTGAATGACCTCTGTCATAACAGTTCAGTAATTCCACAATTCTGATGTCAAAAATTGTAGCATTTGCAGCAAGGAAACTGACTAATGTACTCAAAGTAGTAAATAATTGCATGTAGGTTTTATAATCATTTTCAGTAATTTTTAATTAGGCAGTTGATTCACAGGTAGATAAGTACCTTTATTAAGTGCATTTTCAGGTTGATCCTCTGAAGTACGTCAAGTAAAATATTGTAATGAAAAGGGGAAAAAAATTGTGCTTGTTTGTCGAAGGAAGATATTGCGTTTGTGATTATGCAGATTCTCTCTAGCAGGTATTTGAACTGTGGTCTTTCAGCTTAATTTCAGGCACAATTTCCTGATTGTACCGAACTTGACTAAGTTTTTTGTCCTGCTCTCTGTCCGAAATCTAGAATTAACTCTTGGCTTTATTCTCCACTTTGATTAAGGGTGGCACAGTGGTTAGCACTACTGCCTCACAGCATCAGGGATCTGAATTCGATTTCCGGTTCGATCACAGTTTAGAGTTTGCGTGTTCTCCCCATGTCTACATGGGTTTCCTCCAGAGATTCCGATTTCCTCCTCCAGTCCAAAAATATGCGGGTTAGATGGATTAATCATGATAAGTTGCCTACGAGTGTCAGAGGGATTAGCAGAGTAAATATATGGGGTTATAGGGATAGGGCCTGGGTGAGATCATTGGTACAGGGTCAATGGGCCGAATGGCCCCCCTGGGCAGTGTAAGGATTTTATGATTACGTCCCTTTATTCTAAGCTGCTCAACCACTCAAAATAATCTGCTTATATCCTAGATACACTCATCATTTTAACACCTATATTTCCTCTGGCCTAAAAAAAAATCAACCAAAACAAGAATTTCAAATGAGGTGCTGAATTCCTTTCATTGTGAGCAAAATAGACATTTGCCTGGAAGTAGACTCTGAATTCAGACTGAATTAAGCTGGTTCTAGCCAGGTTTAGGTTTGCTTTGAGTTTCCCATTCACTGTAATGGACTATGTGAATTTGAATTGGTTAAATTGAAAGAGATTTACATTTATGTGCCACCTTTGAGAAGTGCTTCGCAACAAATGTTGCAATGCAGGAGATGAGGCAGCAATTTTGCACTCAGCAAGGTCTCAAGGCCCACAAACAGCTATGTGATGTTAACCAGATAATCTTTGTGGTGTTGCTGGCTGGGCTGTAGAGTTTGGACAGGTATCAGAGAAATCTCTGTTTAAAATAGTGTCATGGGATCTTTTGCATCCATCTGTCATTGAAGAGACAACATCTCCAAAAGTACTGCATTCCCTGCAGTGAGAGTGCTAGTCTGGGAATGTGCTGACGTTTCTGGAGTGAAACTAGAATGCACAACTTTCAGACTCAAGACGATTCAAGCACTTGAGTTGTTTTCCACTGATTCTTTTTTTTAAAAAAAAATCATGGTTTGTTAACATACAGTTCAAACCAAAAGAATTGAAGTTGAAGGATATATTTTTAATTTTACATTTGTACAAATTGTCAGTGGCTTTGAAGGTTATTACTGCACACATTAACATTTAAGAACTCGATTAAGCATTTTGTCTTTTTCATGAAGAGCAGTTTGAATTCAAAGTGAAAAATCACCTGATAACATAGCTTATTTGTCTTGTAGTTTAAATTGTACTGTAATATTGTTGGATTTTGCAGACCATTGTATCTTAACTATATTACAATAATACTATATTTCTTTACAGACACCCATACATTTGTAGAAAAGCTTTTTGAAGCTATAACTGCAAAGAGTTATCTACCTCACTCTGAGCAATTGCCATCCGCGAATGTAAAATCTGAGCCTGCACAACGGCAGGAAAGAGAGGATAGAAAAGATGAGGTATGTTTAACAATCATGATTGTATGTCTTGATTTCTTTAAAATTGTTATGTAGTTGAAAACTTTTTCTGATGCTCACCTTCAAATCTGTTCATTTCCCACTCCTAAAAATAGGGAAGCAAAGATGAAGATGATCGAGACAAAAAGTTTACAAGGAGGTTGAATCACAGTCCATTGCAGTCAGGATCACGACACAGAGATAACCGGTAATTGTGCAGTTTTGAAGTTTGTAATTTAAAAAAAAAACTCGTAACTATCAGCTATCTTTAAAATTGCCTTATCCTTGGAAAATTAACTGTGTCACTATTTTGACTTGACTTCATCCATCCCGTAAGACACTCTACCTATCAGGCAAAAAGTGAGTTACCTCTGTGGTTTCTGCATGATCTGTTTTTCATTTCAACTCTTTTTTTGTTTCTTAATCACCTTCCACATGCTTCTGAAAGGCTTATTCTCTTTGCACGTTTTGACTTTTCACCATATGGCTGCTCCCATTTAACATGTCAAATTTTCATTGCTTTGAGAGGTCACTGCTAAGCGTGCTACTCCAATTAGAAACTAAACAGTAGACGTAGTTGGTGTAAGCTTCTTGGTAAGGATGAAGTTCTGAATGCTGTTGGAAAAATAGCCAAGGATTGATTGATTTTGAATTGTTAAGGAAATAATAGCATCTCTACAAACTGAAGGGTAGAAGTATGTCAAGAAATGCAGAGAGTGGAGAATTTATGGGTTTTGTTTTTAATGGAGACCAGTCATAAGTAACGATCTCATCACTTATAGCAAATGTTTCTGTGAATGTGATTTAGTTGCTATATGCAATAACTAGTATAACAGATTGGCAATTGTAATGTGCATATGTAAGCCTTCCTCTTTGTTTTGCTCAGTGACCAGGCGGAATGATTGTATAGTCTTCTAAATTCTGTTTTTACAATATACAAAAGTCAGTTGAAATAATGTTCAAGACTTGTTTTCTCAAGGGTAGCAGAGTCCTCCTTGAAATTGTATTAATGAAGAAAACAATAATCCAGATAGGGCCTAAGTAAAGGATGCACAGAAACAATTCCAATGCTCCTGGGCTACCAAGGAGTAGATTGTCTGGGCCTATAATTTGAAGGCTGTACATATGGAATCTCCAGCAGACTAGGCCTGCTGATGTGATCTTATTAAATTTTTAATTTTTTTTTTGCTCAGTGACACAACCCCAAATTTCATCTTGGTACTATTGATGTTTCACAACCTGGTCTATGACACATCTCACTAATCACAGCTGGGATTGTGGTAATGTTCCTCTGTTCAACATTAATTATATTGTTTCTTTAATAGTGCCCTAAAGTTTGCAGCAGTACTAGTCAGTTATTCAGTATTGTATTGTTTACTGTCAATTATATAAAATTACTGGAAACTGACCATGAATCAGTCATAAGACCTGTCTTATTTCCATCACTAATTTCCAGATGGTAGCCACATGCTTCCAAATCACAGGCATTGGCTTTTTAAGTCTGATTTCAACATCCATGTGTCTTTCATTAACCCCAACCCATACCAGGACTTTATGCTTACAGTTGGTAGGTCTTCCAGAAAATGTTTGACCAAGTTCGGTTTTTACTTAAATATGAGGCAGTAACATTTTTACCCTGTTAGTTTAATAACTCCTCTTTCTGTAAACTACTGATTTGTGGCTATGATTATGTTCATGCTAGCAATACTCCAGATAATTTGATAGCAGACAAGAAGTGCATCCAAACTTTAAATGTTGTGCAAACTAAGTGTTCCAAATCATTTAAAACTCTTAATTTATCTGAAGCTAATCATCAACTGTAAAAAGAGATATTGATACAGCCAAGAGCAAAAACAGAAAATACTGGGAATTCACAACAGTGTCTCAGCTACAAAGGGGCACATGTCCTGCTATTGTAAATATATAAATGTGAAGTGTTGAGCTGTTTTCTCCTAAATAAACACCAAATCCAAGACCGATGACGTCTATGGTGCTACCCAAAGGAATGAATGGCTAGATTGGGATAGGGGATCTGTATCTTACATTCTGTTTCTCCCCCCAACTCCCAAAAGTGTTCTCTTTTCTCCATCCCCACCATCAATCATCCAAAGACCTGATGACATTAACCCAGTTATAGTGTGGCTACTGTCCCCTTGATTGAGATTGGCTCAAACCTGGATCTTTTCTGCTGCCTGTGACTCAGCACTCATTGTACACTCACCTTCGGACTGAATTGGTAAATCTGAGGGAAATTTTAAAATGTTACTGTTTTATCAAACCTTGGATGCCAAAAATACCCTTAGGATGGTTAACTATGAGAACACTATGTTGTATTGATTATGTGTGCCACATAATATATTAACCTTGAAACAGCACTGTTCTGAAACCTAAATGGAGTTCCTATTCAACAGGAGGAATGTTAGTCTGTAGCTGGATTAGAAAAGTGCAAAATCAGCTGGATTCACATAGTTGCCTAATGAGTACATGGGTTTCAGTTAAGGTCAGGGGAGCAGTCAGATAATCATTCAGTAATGTTACAGTTTCTGTTAACTTTTAGAAACCGCGATGACAGAAAAAATGATCGTTCTCGTAAAAGGGAGTACGACCGATATCCTTCAAGGAGAGATTCATACAGGGACAGATACAACAGAAGAAGAGGAAGAAGCCGAAGCTACAGTAGGAGTCGGAGTCGCAGTTGGAGTAAGGAAAGAAACAGGGACAGGAGCAGAAGCAGGAGTAGAAGCAGAGGTAGTTACATTCAGATGTAAATAAGTCTTGAGCTTTGTACTTAAAAACACCTTGGGTCAGCATTTTATGTTAATTTGTGGTCTCGAATGCTGGTGATGAGTAAGTTTGTGCTCACTTAAAGGTATACTGAAGGATAACCTTTTTTTAATAATTTGGGCCTTTTGAGTATTCTATTGAAATAAAAAAAAATCTGATGGGATTTGATATATTGAGTATCCATACTATTGCTTTTATTTGATTAATATATTCTTTCTCTGGATATATAGGGTCTTTTTAAAATGAGTCAGCAGCCTGAAGATCACTTTTGTATTATGAGTTTGAGCAGCATGAACCTGTTTTCCATCGATGTGCACAAAGCATCTGCTTTTATGGAAATCTGCTTATTATTCCTAGCTTTGTTATTCTGAAATTATTTGCTTTCTCAGCCTGAAACTTTTATTCAGTAGCTTGGTGGCATAGTGTATTTGTGCATAATCGAAGGGCAGAATATACGTTTGTTCTTTATAAATTCCTGGACACAGTATGTACCAGATCAGTTGATGAGGTGCTTGCAGTGTAGAAGAATAAGCAGGAAGCATGTCCCCAATTGTGTGGTTAAGGACGGATTTCACTGATATGGGATGTTGTGAATCTTCTTTTCAGACTGGCATGGCATACTATATCTTCGAAAAGCTTTTCATTGAAATTCACTTAATTGGTATACATAGCCCAAAATTTCATCTAAAGGTTTGCACAAGAATGTTATCCAATTTCCAAAATAGTATAACTTTTTTTTCTGTGATATGGTGATGTTTGCCACAAACAAGCTGCAGAAATGTCCTAGGCAGTCTTTTTCTCAATGTTGCGTTGTGCATATGTGGCTCTATTTTAGAGAGACTTGCAGTGTCACAATCCAACGGCTGTTAATGCCAGGCTTGACAATGAGTGACCTTCTATCTTCTGGCATTCGTGAATTTGAGCTCATTCAAAACTCTGCTGAAATCCTAACTAGCACAAACATTACTCTTTGCTTGCTGACCTACATTGGTTTCTGTTTTAAAGTTCTCATGCTCAGATTGTTGCTATAACCTGGCTCCTCCTCATTTCTAACTTTCTCCAACTCAACAATCCTTGAAGATCTCTGCAGCTGTCCAAATCTTGCACTTGTGTGTTCCCAGATTTTTATAGCTCCGTTGTTGGTGACTCTGACTTCATCTCCTAGGCCCTAAACTCTAAAGTCCCGCTTTAAAATTCTGTGTTTAACCAAGTTTTGGCATCTGTCCTTGTTTGTTTCATTGTCATAATTTATTCCAATATTCTCCTGTGAAGTATCGTGGGATGTTTTACTATATTAAAATGTGATGTAATGTGTGTTATGTACAGGATGCAGATTTGTTGATGTACTGTTGATTAATTTTCCATGGCTGAAAGTCAGACAGCATTTGTTGCTGACTTAGTACATGATATTTTATTAAAATTCTTTTGAGCTGGAAAATATTTTTACATAGGTAGACTTTGAGTTGATCTGTGAATTGAGAACTGAAGCTTTATAACTCTTGCTTGATATGTGCACCTTGATTTCCAGCGATTTAGTTTTCATATTTGCTGAAAAGATAAACATGTTGCCAAAGTTTTTCTGTCTTGCATTCAGCAGGACAAATGCAAGAATGCCAAATTTCAAACAACTGCAACAATTTATACTACAGAAGAAAAGGAATTTTGGTTGACAAGTCAGGTGAGCTGCTGTCATGGAGAAAGCAATGGGGAATGACTGCTTCCTATCCCTTGCAGATAATTGAAGAAAAAAGTGCAAGGCTTGAACAAATTCCTTTTGTTTGTCAAGAACAGAGAGCTGCATATGAATCTATATTTACTCCCAGTGAGCATAAATAAGCCATGTTCTAAGCTTGGCTGATATGGAACCGCTTTTCGTCCTGTAATATAAATGGTTGTCTGATATTTGGAAATCTTGCTTTTGTACTGATCAAAAGCTTGAGCAACATTTTCTTTTTCAGCAAAATTCACGTCATGTACTAAGCAAATATTAATTTTAAATAACTCAATTCATTTTGGAACATGTTAATTGTATGGTTTATTGTCTGTGAAAATGGCAGTACACAGAAGTCCATTCAATTTATCCATTTTTAATTGTGTTTGGTTTTACATATCTTTGTGATTTGTGGACAACTTCAGGATTGTAAATATAAAGCATGAACAATTTCTGTTTTTCAGTAAGTTGTTGAAAATGATGACGGGGGTGAAATATTAACATTGGATCTTCTTTTTTTAAAGAGCGAGATTCAGGGAAATCAAAGTATGACCTCGACAGAACAGAATCATCAGAAAGTGGCTACACTCCCAATACTGTGCCAAACTTGACATCTGGCCATTATCCTGTTCCTTCACTGAGTAGTGCAATCACAGTTATAGCACCAGTTCATCATGGCAACACTACTACAGAAAGTTGGTCAGAGTACCATGAAGATCAGATAGATCATAACTCGTATGGAAGAGGGGCACTTCCAAAGAAGCGTTGTAGAGACTATGATGGTAAGACAGAGCTATTACAAAGTTAAACCAAATTGTCACCCAAATTAAGCACACACTATATTAAATTCAAATGCTGTAACTATGTTGCTAACTCGATTTGATCTTGGGGGAGACCAAAAGGAGAATAATTTATACAGGGAACGGAAATTGAACCAATTGGGAAATATGGTACATACTAGTTAATGGGTACTTAATAATAGGAATGTTCACTAAAGCACAACACTTGGCACAGTCATCCATTTGTTCCCTGCATTCTACTGTGTTTGCTTAACAGGAACGGCTGGATAAAGGGAATGTTTCGCTCACAGCAGTGGTGTCCCATTAAAAGGCTTCTACTGTACTGTATTGTTGAAACAACCATGCATTATACATTGGCACAAAACTTTCTTTTGTTGTGTTGTAGATCATTTTAATTATATGCAGCCTATATTGCTTTTTTTTGTGTTTTACAGAAAAGGGTTTCTGTATGAGAGGTGACATGTGTCCATTTGACCACGGAAGTGATCCAGTAGTGGTAGAAGATGTGAATCTTCCAGGCATGCTACCTTTTCCCTCGCAGCCTCCAATAGTTGAGGGACCAAATCCTCCTGCCCTTCCTCCACCACCACCCATTCTGACTCCTCCACCCGTTAATCTCAGGCCTCCGGTCCCTCCTCCAGGACCACTACCACCAAGTCTGCCTCCTGTTGCAGGTAAAGTATAAGCTTTCTGTTTAGCCATTACTTTTAAAAATGACAGCATATGCGCAGGACATTTAGAAGAGAATATATTGTAGTTTATTAAGCTATTCGAGATGTCAGGCAGGTTTCTCCTATCTCACTGCAGGAAATGGACATTTGGCGGAGTGCCGAACTCTCCATCCTCCCTGGAGCAGTGGCAGGACTTGAATGATTGATTCCAGTCATTGTATGTAAAAGTAATCATATTGGCATGTTATAATGTTCTCAGGATGTCTTTGCTTCCTAAGTGCAGATTTACTTCCTCACTCAATCTATATCAAATTGTTTGCAATTACTTGATCTTCCTTAAGAATATGACATTATTGCTCATCAAGGGAAATTCTAATTAGGTTGCTTTATCTCTGTTGCTGCAATGGTTTGATAATCAAGCTCAGAATCCTTGAGATAAGAGCAAGAAAATTAATCAACATTTCTACTTCTTGTTCCAAAACTACTTTTGTAAATATGAGCTCTGACGAAAAGTCATCCTGACTTGAAATGGCAGCTCTGTTCTTCACTATAGATGCAGTCAGACTTGTTGAGTTTCCATAGCACTTTCTGTTTATGTTTGTGAATATCCTACAGGTGGCAATTGAGAACAAGATCAGGCATGATTTGAAGATGCTCTCATTTAACTAACCCATTAATAGACTTGTCTAGGCTTCCAGAATAATGGCCACTTGGAAAAGATAGGTGGTGACAAAAGCTCTTTCAAGCATCACATGAGAGAGTTGATGTCTGCAGGAAGGGGAGTTGGATGGAAGAGCAAAGAATGGACGACTTTCACTGTTGTCTTTGTAGCAGATGAAAGTGGGACTATTAACCAGTGGCAGAAACAAGCTGAAGCCTATACCCCTTCAAGATCTGTCTTGTTTTACAGCTTTAAGAATCATGATCTTCCCTTGTCCGTGTTAGATAAGGCATGGTCATTATATTTGAATGCGTTGTGACCATTTCTTTTACCAAAAAGGACTGCTGTCTGGCCAAGAAATCTCTTTTTGGCTTTATTTGTTGTGCCAGGTATCTCAAATATTGAATGTCAGCCAAAATCTGTTTTTAAAATGAAAAATGTGTTTGTTTCTGCGTTTCAGCTTTGAATCAGTGGCAGCACTCTTACTTGAGTCACAGTGTTGTATGTCAAGCTCCGCTTCAGAAACTTTAGTGTATAGTTTTGCCCGAAATACCAGTGTGGAGTTTTGCACTGTTTGTGGCACCATCTTTCAAATGAGAGATTAAATCACAGCTATTTTTTCCCCTCTACTCGGGTATGGGGAAAAGGTCCCAAGCAAATTCTTCTGATGTCAAATGGTCATCAGTTATCCTTCAATAGACATCACCAAAAACAGAGCTTAGACAAAGGATTATCTGGATTCAACGTCAGTTCTTTCCTCTCCTCACAAATGCTGTTAGACTTGCTGAGATTTTCCAGCATTTTTCTCTTAGTTTCAGATTCTAGCATCTGCAGTAATTTGCTTTTAACCAAAAACAGATTGTCTGATACTTTAATTTGTGTAACTTGAAGGACGAGATAATATGAAACTAGGCTGCTGTTTTTGCCTCCAATAACGGTGATCACATGTCACTGATGGTGAAGTGCTTGAGGGACCAGAAGGCTCTGAAAGGTGCTATATGAATGCAGGCTTGCTTTTCCTTTGAAGTTAATTTTGGCCTCAAGACTTTGAAATATTTTATTTCCAAAAACTAGTGCATTTACAGTCTTTTTAAAAGAATCGTTGGCATTACAAATTTGTTGTGTTTTTCTTTTAGTCGGCCCCCCACCACCTTTACCACCACTTCAGCCTCCGGGATTAGATGTACCCCCAAATTCAATTACTAGTTCAGTGCCTCCTGTTGTCACATCAGTGATTCATCACCAGCCTCCTCCAGCACAGCCTCCTCCGTATACAGCAGGTAACTTTTTTTTTGTCTTTAGGCCAATTCAAGTAAGACATTTTTTGCTTTTTAAATAAGGCATTTGAGGTTACTGACCTGGGTTAACATTGGTGAAAGTTTCGTTTGAGCCGGATCAAGTGCACAGGAATGTGTATGATGATGTATCTAGGCAATGGATGTAGGTTTGTGACCAGCTAAAGCCATGGAAATTGGAGCTAGTTGGAAACAGTAAGACCATAATGGGTGGGATGCCCAGTGCTCCACGAGTGCACTCTACAGAAGGTAAACTAGAAATTTGTGGACATGAAGGGCAGATGTCAAACAGAGATTTATGCAGCAGGTGATTGGCAGTAATGGTTGTGAGCAGGGCACGGAGCTTTTAACGGATGGCTAGATGTTGTACAAATTGGAT
Organism: Sphyrna mokarran; assembly: GCA_024679065.1. Lineage (NCBI taxonomy): Eukaryota > Metazoa > Chordata > Chondrichthyes > Carcharhiniformes > Carcharhinidae > Sphyrna > Sphyrna mokarran. The sequence continues at coordinate 14,586,546 of JAGIQG010000010.1, read as the reverse complement.
TTTTGCATATGTTATTTTGGAAGAGTAAGACCTGATTTATGATGTATACATAAGGGAGCAGTTGGTTGTATATTTTTAATATTCATCATTCCTCTGGCATAAAATTCTGGCAATTTTTATTACTTATTGACCGGTTCTTCTGTGTGTAAGAAGAAATGAGAAAATGAAAGTTATTACGGGTAAACTTTTCTAAGACTTCTGTGCTAAATTGAAATGTTGCTTCTTGCCAAATTTACCACTATATTTTAAAAGTAGGCACTGTTTACCTGTTGACACGTCTGCTGTCTTGTATTTGGAAACCTGCAGCACTTCAGTGACTAGGATGATTGATATACTTCTGTGATGCTTGTTTGAAATGATTCATACTATGCATAGATGTCATGGCTAAGACTTGATTTGTTGTACAGAGCATTTTTTTTAGTGGGTGACTCATAGAAACATAAAAATCAAGTCTGGGTTTCAAAGGCATAAAGAGTTGATGGAAGTGAGGAATAACATAGTTTTGGGCCCCAAGGCCATAAGTGCACCATGATGTTTGCAGTAAGAAAGCAAGGCAGGTTAGACAATATTTAAGACAGCATGCAATTGAAATATTAAATGCACGCATGTAACTTGGGGTTGTTTTTTCAAAAAATGTATACCAAATCTTTTACTTTGTTTGGAAATTTCAGTTGGCATATAGTGTAGAAGGCAATGATTCATGCAATCCCTATCCAAAGTTGCCAAAAGACAGATGCTGTTCCTTTGAGCAGCCCAGTGATTGGCATTGCTGTCTTGTAGCGCCAGGGACCTGGGTTCAGTTCTGGTTTGGATCACTGACTGTGCGGAGTCTGCATTGTTCTCCCTGTGTTTGCATGGGTTTTCTCCAGGTGCTCCGGTTTCCTGCCGCAGTCCAAAAGATATGCTGGTTAGATACATTGGCCATGTTAAATTCCCCCTCACTGTACCCAATCAGATGCTAGAGTGTGGCGACTATGGGGTTTTCACGGTAACTGAATTGCAGTGTTACTGTAAACCTACTTGTGACACAAATAAACTTTGAACTTTTTTTGATGCCATAACCTAAGAGCATGAGACTTTTTATATCTTCCTCGCCCCAAAATATCCTTTTAAAGAGCAGCTTTAAATCCACCTCTAAAATATTTTTTGACTTTACACCTAACTTATTAAAGCTTAGTGTTATCATTATTTCTGTAAAATGTATAAAATGCGTGCGTGTGTGCCCATTCATCCGCATCCCTGCTCTGCAGTATCATGTGATGTTCAAATAGAGTCAATCAACTGGCTGAGCCTATTGCTGATGACGACACTGACTTAAAATTTGAGTCTTGGGCCTTTATTAAGGTGTGCTAATGTGTTAATTAGTATCTGTAAACAACAATCTGGGGAATTTATAAGTGAGAATAGCTAGGTTCTCTCGCTGCTTGTGACAGATTACTTTCCCTTCAAAGCATCACGTTTATTCTTGGACTGTTTCTACTTTGGTGTCTTGGCTCTTAACCCAATTTTTGTTATTTCTAAACTTCACCAACATCATCTTTGCTGTTTTCCCCCACCTATAAATTCTAAAGGGAAGAAAAAATAATGAAATATAGTATAGGATAATGGAATCTGCCAATTGCATATAGTGCCACATGAAACCTGCTTCAACTTTATAAAACATCAATATGGATGTTTCTTTCTCCCTTGAGAGTGAAATTTTGTGCATCCCCCCTACTCAGTATTTGTGACAGAAATTTAGCTGCTTCAGCCTAACTCACTGGAACCTTTCCCACCCTATCCTGCCCACTTTTTTGATTACCTTTTCTACCTTGTACACAACTCAATGTCCATTTCCTAATTCATTTTGTTTTCTTATCTATGTAAAGTAACTTGGTAGGTTTTGATCCACAACAGGATAATGATACTGTCACACGTGTTTCTTTTTGTCTGTAGAGCCCTATGAAACTGATGGATATAATCCTGAAGCACCAAGTATGACCAGTACTTCAAGACCTGTTTACAGACACAGGGTACACAGCCAAAGACCTAACTTGATAGGACTTACGTCTGGTGATATGGATCTACCACCGCGAGGTACAGTTTTAGATACAAAATCTGCTCTATAGTAGGTAAAAACTTAGAAACTTTACTCCTTGTAAAACTGGAACTTCTATTATTAGAATGTAATGCATTTTAGTAGTTTGAAATTTATACTTAACACAGAATTAGAGGCACTGCAAGGAAATGTTAGTCTAGTTGAGTTTTGCATGTGGTTTGGGCACTTACTTTGGAAAGCGCATTAAAGGTTTGAAAATATGATGTAACAATGGTTATGACAAGAGACTTGAGATACTATGCTAGGATTATTTCCTCTGAGACTAGAGATGATGAGGAAAATTAATTGATGTTTTAAAAATTATGAGTGAAATTTGTTGAGTGGAATGGGGGGAAAATTTTCCTCTAGATAAGTGCCATTAATTGGTGAGCTATGGAAAAAATCCTGAACCACTCAAGCTTCACATTCTTATCTGACCACTGTTTCTGCCCCCAACTGAATAATTGCATTTCAAGAACTGTGATGTATGATAGATTGCATTAACATCATGGCTTTTACCGAAGATTGGCTTGTAGTTGGTGATATCTTGCTCCTTGCTGGAGCCTCCCTACATGACTACTTTTCACTACCTGCTCTGCCAAACTGTTACGCCAGAGTGTTGCTGTAAGCACCAAATGACATCTTGGTATCTTCCCCAGTTTATCTATGTTCTTGAGTACCTTGTTTTGTTTTATCCAACCTCTTGGCTCCATTTTAAAATTGTTATTCTTGACTAAACATCCCCCTCACCCCTTAACATGAGTTTCTTGCTGCATTGCCTTCTCCTTTCTGAACTTAGCCACTGCACTAAACAAAGTACTCATCCTTTTGTGATTGCAGCTAAGAGGTTGGATAAAACAAAATAAGGTGTTCAAGAATATAGATAAATTGGGGGAAGACACCAAGATGTCGTTTGATATTAACAGTTCATCCAGTCCCACTTCCCAGCATCCTCAGATAATTTGGATAATTCTCTTTTGAAAGCCATGATTGAATTTGCTCCATCACACATTCGGCTAATGCATTCCAGATTCTAACTACTTGCTGCATAATATTTTTCTTCACGTCATCTCTGCTTTTGTTTTTGGAATTTATTTGAAATCAATATCTTGTGGTTCTTGATTATTCTGCAACGAGAACTGCTTTTTCCCTAACTATTTGGTCCAGGCCCCTTTGAATGTCACTTATCAAATCTGCTGTCGATCTTCTCTAAGGTAGGCAACCCCAGCTTCCGCAATCTGTCTTCGTAACCAAAGCTCCTCATGCTCAGGAAACCCTACTGCACTTTCTCCAACGTTTTTATACCCTTCCTGAACTGTGGTGTTCAGAACTGGCACAATACTCCAGTTGAAGCTGAACCAATTTTTTTAAGGTTCACCAAATCTTGCTTGTCTTTTTGCTATATGTTCCCAAAACCCTCTGTTTGGCTATCTTTACATCACTTCTGCTTCTGTTTGCCCATCTGCACTAACCATGAACATACATATTTCTCAAACTTCTTTCCTTTCTCTCATTAGCCATCTCTGAGCTGAGCTTATCCACAAGATTTGCCTCCTGTTATCTTGATTCCATTCAGACAGAACTGTTGATTATCAACCTCTCTTCCTGTTCTTAATTCTTGCTAAAGTTGTAAACAGCTCCTTTGCTTTTGATACTATCCCCCGTTTTCAGTTCCATTGTTCCAATCATCTTCAACTGAACGTCCTTTGACCTCATTGTCCTTGCAAATTACATCCCCTTCTCGATTTCTACCTTTTCTCTCAAGTCCTTGAATTTTGAATTTTGTTGCAGCATTGTCCAGCAAAGTGAAAGTGCCTTCATTTGACTTTGCTCATGTTTGTCAAATTGTAATCAAAATATTTCAAACAATGATTTCTTATGCATACAGTGTCACCTCAGGAAATAAGTATTTATCCCGGGTCAGTTTCCTATTTCTCAAGGACATTGAAATACATGGGATTGGATTCCACATGTTCATTGACAACTCCCAACTCTAAATGTCCACCATAACCTTTTCACTGTTCATGTGCTTTAATCATATTTAGAGGAGTCATAAAGTCATCCTAGAAGTTTACAGCATGGAAACAGGCCTTCCAGCCTAACTTGTCCATGTCACTCTTTCTTTTTGAAATGCCTAAACTAATCCCAACTGCTCACATTTGGCCCGTATCCCTCTATACCTATCGTACTCATGTACTTATCTAAAGATAGAATTGTACCTGCCTCTACTATGATCTCTGGCAGTTTGTTCACCCTCTGGAAAAAATTGCCCCACTGGACTCTTTTGTATCTCTTCCCTTTCATCTTAAACCTATGCCCTCTAGTTTTAGACTCCCCTATCTTAAGGAAAAAGTATTGACTATCTACCTTGTCTATGCCCCTCATTATTTGATAGACCTCTACAAGTTCACCCTTCAGCCTTCTCTTATAACTCAATTAATCAAGTCCCATTAGCATCCTAGTAAATCTTTTCTGCACTCTTTCTAGTTTAATAACATCCTTGCTATAGTAGGGTGACCAGAATTACACACGTATTCCAAGTATAGCTTTACCAATATCTTGTACAACTTCAGCAAGATGCTCCAACTCCTGTATTCAGTGTTCTAACTGATGAAACCAAGCATGTCGAATGCCTTCTTTGCCACTCTGTCCACCTGTGGCTCCACTTTCAAGGAGCTATGAACATGTGCCCCTAGATCTCTTTGTTCTATAACTCTCCCCAGTGCCCTACCATTAACTGAGTAGATCCTGCTCTGGTTCAATCTGCCAAAATACATCACTTCATTTGTCTAAATTAAACGCTATCTGCCATTTGTCAGCCCACTGGCCCATTTGATCAAGATCCCCCTGCAGTTGGAGATAACTTTCTTCACTGTCCACTATGCCACTAATCTTAGTGTCATCTGCAAACTTACTGACCATGCCCCGTATATTCTCATTCAAATCATTAATATAAATGACAAATAATGGTGGACCCAACACTGATCCCTATTTATCCAACTTCCATCCTGGATGAGCTATAGTTTACTCTGGTTAAGTCTCAAAGTGAAGATATGCTCTTTTCCCCTCCAGTATGTTGGCCTCTATCTCTTTAAGGCTGACCTTAACCTTGACATTCTATTTGACCCTGTATCTGCTCCATCATAAAGTGGTTTAAGTTGGTCCTTATTATCTGTTTGAACTCTAACATGTAGTAAATTCTGTTCACCCATTGTGCTTGACAATCCTTTGGAGGATGAGAAGAGGGATATAATAACTGGAAATAAGAAAGTGGCTCATGCATTGAACAAGTATTTTGTGTTGGTCTTCACAGTGGAAAACACAAATAACGTGCCAAAAATTGACGGAAGGGCTATGGCATGCGAGGACCTAGAAACTATCATTCACATGAAGGAGGTAGTGTTGGGCAAGTTAATGGGGCTAAAGGTAGACAAATCTCCTGGTCCTGATGGAATGCATTCCAGGATGCTAAAAGAGATGTGGGAGAAATAGCAAATGCACTCCTGGTAATTTACCAAAATTCGCTGGACTCTGGAGTGGTTCCTGCAGATTGGAAAACAGCAAATGTGACCCCACTATTTAAAAAAAGAAGTTAGGCAAAAGGCTGGTAACTATAGGCTAGTTAGCTTAATTTCTGTAGTGAGAAAAATACTCAAATTTATCAGTAAGCAAGAAATAGTGAGACATCGGGATATAAATTGTCCCGTTGGTAAGATGCAGCATGAGTTCATGAAGGGAAGATCATGTTTGACTAATTTGGTGGAATTCTTTAAGAACATTACATGTGCAGTGGACAGTGGTTTGCCTGTGGATGTGTTGTATCTGGATTTCCAGAAAGCATTTGGCAAGGTGACGCACCAAAGACTGTTACACAAGATAAAGGTACACTGTGTTACGGATAATGTACTAGCATGGATAGAGGATTGGTTAACTAACAGAAAGCAAAGAGTGGGGGTAAACAGTTGTTTTTCTTGTTGGCGATTAGTGATTAATGATGTGCTTCAGAGACCAGTGTTGGACCGCAGTTGTTTACGACTTACTTAGATGATTTGGAGTTGAGGACCAAGTATAGTGTGTCAAAATTCGCACATGAAACTAAGATGAGTGACAGAGCAAAGTGTGCAGAGGATGCTGAAAGTCTGCAAAGGAATGTAGATAGGCTATATAAGTGAGTGAGGATCTGGCAGATGGAGTACAGTGTTGGTAAATATGAGGTCATCCATTTTGGTAGGAATAACTGCAAAGTGGACAGTTATTTAAATGGTAAAAAATTGCAGCATGCTGCTGTGCAGTAGGACCTGGGTGTCCTTGTGCGAGAATCTTAGGAAGTTGGTTTGCAGGTGCAGCAGGTAACTAAGAAGGCAAATGGAATTTTGTCTCTCATTGCTAGAGGAATGGAGTTTAAAAACAGCGAGGTTATGTTACAAATATAAGGTGCTGGTGAGGCCACATCTGGAATACTGGGTACAGTTTTGATCTCCTTACTTGAGAAAGGATATACTGGCACTGGAGGGGATGCAGAGGAGATTTACCAGATTGATTCTGGAGTTGAAAGTGTTGGCTTATGAGGAGAGACTTTGTAGACTGGGCTATACTCTTTGGAATTCAGAAGAATAAGGGGAAATCTTGTAGAAACAAATACTGAAGGGAATAGATAAGGTAGAAGCAGGCAAGTTATTTCCACTGGCAGGTGAAACTAGAACTGGGGGCATAGCTTCAAAATAAGAGGTAAGAGATTTAGGACTGAGTTGAGGAAGAACTTGTTTACACAAAGTGTTGTGAATCTGTGGAATTCCCTGCTAGTGAAGCAGTTGAGGCCATCACATTGAATGTTTTTAAGGCAAAGGTAGATACGTTTTCGAACACTAAAGGAATTAAGAATTATAGTGAATGGGCGGGTAAGTGGAGCTGAGTCTTTGAAAAGATTAGCCGTGATCTTATTAAATGGCGGAGGGGCTGGATGATCTACTCCTGTTCCTAGTTCTACAGCACAAACAGGCCATTCGGCCCACAAGTTGCACTGATCGTATCCACACCTAGGCCATAGAACTATCTATAACTCTCAATCCCATTAAATTCCCTGTACTTATCCAGAAGCCTTTTAAAGGACCCCAGCGAGTTGACCTCTACCATCACCAATGGCAGCCGATTCCACTCACCCACCACTCTCTGAATGAAAAACTTACCCCGACATTTCCTCTGTACCTGCTCCCCAGCATCTTAAATCTGTGTCCTCTCATAGCAGCCATTTCAGCCCTGGGAAATAGTTTCTGAGAATCCACTCTATCTATACCTCTCAACATTTTATAAACCTCTATCAGGTCGCCTCTCACCTTCATCTCTTCAGGGAGAAGAGACCTAGCTCCCTCAACCTATCTTCATAAGGCGTGCCTCCCAATCCAGGCAACATCCTTGTAATTCTCCTCTGTACCCTGTCAACAGTTTCCACATCCTATGTTCTTATGTTGCATGTTCTTATGATCTATATTGGCTCCTCCGTTTTCTCCATTCTAAACCCTTATTCTTGTTTTTAAATCTCATCATGTCCTTGTCCCTTCTCCAGCTCTATAAATCACTGGAGAACTATATTGTCCAACCCAGGCCTCTTTGGTTTTCCCCATTTCCTTCACTCTACCATCTAGGTCATGATCTCAGCTCTAGAATTTTATTTTTAAGCCTTTGATAAGTCACCTTTTCTTTCCTCATTCACGTTGCTAATTAAAACCGACCTCTGACCCTCCTGATGTGTCTTTTGCTCAGTATCAATTTTGTCTGATTACGTTTCTCTGAAGTACTTTGAGAATTTTTTCTTCTGTATTTAAAATATACTGTCCAAATGTAAGTTTTCATTTTTAATAACTATTTCCATACATTTTGATATATGAATTGCAAGAGAGAGCAGTTGGCAATAGATTTTCACTGAAGTATGTCTGGTCTTGAAAATGACTATGTTCCATCTGTTCACATTTAGCTGTAAACATAACTGTGAAAACTGAAAAACCGGCTGCTAACAACAACAACATGAGAATAGTGGTGGATTCTGAATCCCGGAAACGTACAATAGGTGCTGCTGCGATTGCTGAAGGAGTGCCTGCAAAGAAATCCTGGTTTGACAAGTAATTTCTTGAACTTTACAAATTAATTCCAACCTTATTCTCATTTACCTTTTCAATAAGAGTGCTGTATGTTTAGGATGGCAGAGTAAAATTTTGTCAGTGATTTGCCAATAAAATATATGGTGACTTTTAAGAATATGATGCATCAATTTTGTTTTGTTAATATGAGTTTATGAATCTCACCATTTCTTGGTTATTTTCCTCTCCTATTGTTGGCAACCATTCTACATATTTAGCTGCATCTTATTTAAGAACATGGGTTTTGTAACCATTAAGATCTTTGCAAGTTTCAGTTGTTAGCCGTAGTGTCTTTATTTTTGATTCCTATATTTGTTGGCTGAAGTTTAACTTCACTGCTCCCATATTAAGTAATTTAAGTGATGACATATGCCTGAGATGTGCTTTCATTCAAAAAAAATTGAAAATTTGACCCCTTTCCTCCTGATGGTTTAATGGTTTCACACAACAGCTGAGCCACAAAGATTGGCAAGGTCCCTGGTGTAATCACTAGTCTCAGTTGAGTTAGGCAGTTCCACTTGATTGCAATAAGCGTGCTATGGTTCACTCACCCTGAAGTATGATGGGGAGTCTTGGCCAAGGTTCACAAAATAGCACACTGCCCATTGACCTTCACTTGAACTCTGCAAATTTGAATTGAGCATTACAGGTGTTTTTTCAAATAGAGAATGATATGAAGTACTGGGAAGATTTGTGAACAGTTTAACATTTGATAGGTTGAGAAAACGCCTATAGTTGCGATCTTTTTTTATAATCAGCTGATAAGCCAGATTACAGGCTTCCCAACAACTCAGGAGGACAGAGTGTACCTGTATCAACATCCATTAGTTAAGTATCCCATCGGACACAGACTCATTGTTCGAACGCCGTTCTCCATTCACCAGTACTAGAAACATAGGATTTGGGAGCAGGAGTAGGCCATTTAACCCTTTGAGCTTGCTCTTCCATTTGATAAGATTATGCTTCATCTTGTGACCTCAAATCGATCTTCCTCTCTGCCCTTCACAACTCGATTCCTTTATCTATCTAAAATTCCCACTCTGCCCTGTATAAATTCAATGACCCATCTCCTATCGCTTTCTAGGAGAAATAATTCCAAAGATTAAGGATCTTCTTATGGCAGGAGATATTCTCCTCTTCTCCAATTTAAAAGAAAAACACTCTCCCCTGTTAAGTCTCTTCAGGATCTTGTGCTGCAATAAGGTCACCCCTCATTCTTCTAAACTCCAGTGAGTATAGACCTAACCTGTGTAACTTCATAAGATGAGCCAGTCGTTCCAGGAATGAGTCAAGTGAATCTTCTCTGCTAATAAAATTATATCCTTTTTCAAATAAGGAGACCAAAACTATGTAATTGTGCTCCAAGTGTAGTCTCACCAACATGTAGTAAAATTCCCCAAATTTTATATTCCGTTCTCCTTGCAATAAGCACCCAACATTTCATTTACCTTCCTAGTCATTTGCTGTACCTACATATTAACTTTTTGTGATTAATTTACCAGGGCACCTAGATTCTTCCATACCATAGACTGGTGTAATCTCTGTTTAAATAATAATCTGGTTTCTGCCTTCCCGCCAGTGGACAAGCTCACATTTTCCCACATTACACTCCATCCAGCAAATTTTTGCCCCCTTGTTTAATATATGTATGTTCCACTGTAAACGCCTTATTTTCCTGCTTATCTTGATGTCATTGGCAAGTTTAGCTACCATACATTTTTTTCTTGTCCAAGTAATTGATGTAGATTGTAGTAGCAGTGTGGTTAGCACTGCTACTTCATAGTGCCAAGGACACAGGTTCAATTCCCAGCTTGGGTCACTGTCTATGCGAAGTCTACACGCTCTCCCTCTGTCTGTGTGGGTTTCCTCCCACAGTCCAAAAGATGTTCTGGTTAGGTGTTTTGGCCATGCTAAATTCTCCCAGAGTGTACCTTAACAGGAGTGTGGTGACCAGCGAATTTTCACAATAACTTGTAAATAATCAAGGCCCCAGCACTGATCTCTCTGGTATGCCCTTTGTTACATCTTGCCAACTTGAAAGTAACCCACTTATGCTTACTGAGTATTTTCTGTTTCTCAACCAGTTCTCTATCCTTTATGGATTAGAAGTTGAACTCTGCTCCTTTGTCTTGGTGGGAATGCTAACGCCAAGACAAAAGCTAGTTCTGATACTGCATTGAGATCTGTCGAGTTCAATTGTCTTTCTACCAGTCATTTCTTCCAGTTCCCAAATGAGTGATGTCCGCACGAGTGGCGAGTTTCCATTAAATTGTTCCCCAGCAAGAAGAATCTCTGCTTTCCAGAAAAGACAGAAAGATGTTGAGGGAAACAAAGGTACCAAACAAGTGTTTGGAGTAGGTCATACGGTTCATTGAATCTGTTCTGCCATTCACTATGATTATGGCTGACCTTAGGTTTTAACTCCATTTTCCTATCTTCTTATGTCGCTTGATTCTGAGACCAAAATTCTGCTCATCCTAACTTAAATATAGTCAATGATGAAGCATCTACAATCCTCTATGGTAGAAAATTCCAGAGATTCTCAACACATTGAATGAAGGAAATTTCTTCTCGTTTCACTCCTGTGTAGGCAGCACCTTACCTTGAGATTGTGTCCATGTTGAACAACCAGCAGAAATAACTTCGGTCTACTAGAAGTAAAAGGGAACAGATGGTGTCATTGTATAGTACAACATCAAAATGGAAAAGAAAATTGGCATTAAAGAGTTGGGAAAGATGAGATAAATCAAGAAACTGACTAGGTGACCCTATTTCAAAAACTCCAGTTTGTAGGAAGACATTTTTTTTTATTTTGAGATTCCTGATAAATACTGTTTGGACTGGGAATCATGCGTTGAGTCTTCATTTCTACATAAGGTGGTCTTCAGTTTCAGTAACAAAAAATTTGGCACTAAAGTGTAGAACTGTGCCAATATGTCATTCATTCTAACTTCAGTGGGGTTTCACTGAAAGAATTGTCATAACTTGCAATTGTCCATTTACCATCAGATTGATGTGCAGGGTAAATTGATTGACCATGCTAAATTGCCCCTGAGAGACCCAAGATATGTTGGTTTGGAGGATTTTGGGGTAAATACATGAGGTTATGGGGGGTAGAGTGGGGACGTAGGTAAGATACTCTGTCTGAGTTGGTGCAGACTCAAAAGACAGAATGACCACCTCCTGCACTGTGGGGATTTTGATTGTTTCAAAAATGTGGTCATTATAAACACCCAGGCCAGAATTTGTACTGGGAGCAGTCATTGTCTGAAATCATTTGTCACTGAATTTTGTGGTGGTTTTTATTTTCATGGTTTCCAGTTCTTTCCAAGGCACAATGCGTTTTTCAGAATGATTGATGACTAATCGTCATTCTTATTTTTAAAAGGCTTATGTGATAATCTGAAAAATACAGTTGCAAGTTGGAGGAGTTTTACAATCTCTCTTGGGCCAAGACCAGTTCTCAAATTGAAGGTTTTATTGGAGTGATTACTTGGTGTGTGTCAGCAATGGAATCCAGTTTTTTCAGCTTTTCTAAAATTGTTTATTAATTTAAAAAGTCACTGGTCCTATATAAAAGGAATGCTACAAAGATCTGACCGTTTGGGGAGCTTATCCCATGCTGGTAATCAAATGGATCTGGATACCCAAATGAGCTGTTTACCGAACTGCTAAAACCACGGTTGCCTTATCAAATGTATGGACAGTTTCCTTCCATTAGAATTTATATCAAATATGGAATCAGTAGTTTTATGTGGTTAACTCTAATAAGTACATAGATTAACATGATCTGCTTATTTCAACAGGTCAAATTTCAACAAAGCAAACAATCAAGGATTTCAAAAGAAATTGCAGTATGGGATTGAAAATACCAAGCTTGAGCTTCGAAAGGTTCCACAGGAGTTAAATAACATCAGCAAGCTCAATGAACACTTCAGCAAATTTGGAACAATCGTGAACTTGCAGGTGGGAATTTGGGAGAGAAGAAAACAATTCTAGAGGACTTCACAGCCAAGACTTAGTCCTGTTTTCACCCAGTGTGTCTCTATGCATTTTGTATCACAGACTATTGGCAGAGAAAAATCTGATTAATTGTTTCCTCCTTAGGCTCAGGGTTACTTGATCCAAATGAAGCATGTCAGGTACTGACCTGCTTAATTACCTAACTCAACAAATTGAGACTTTTTTGATCTGTGGGTTTTGTTTATTGGTCTTGGCCTTTGGGGAAGATCCCTGAATGATGGCAAAATTAGCAAGTTTTTTTTTGTTACGAATGGTGTAACGAACATCAGATTATTTAACTAAGTGCTGTTTGATTGTGTCCAACGGCATACAACCAATCCCAAAATGAGCCCTTAAACCTAGGGATTATTTCTTGCCTTACAAAAAGGTATTTGCATTTGTAGTTGCCTTTTGAATATGAAAACTTGAACTGAACCAGACCAGTATCCACTAACAGTTGTTACATAAAAGTTCCCCATAAGTTTTCTCCCTTCTAACCAACTTTTAGCCAATCTTTCTCCACTTCTATTTCTGTTTTTTCCTTCTGGTAGTTTCATTTAGTAATTTGTCAGAGACATTCCTGAAGTCCATTTGCACTATTTATAATGCAATTTTGCCTGCTTTACCCAAACCTGAGATGTATCTAGTACTGTTGTCCATCTGACTATCTCTATTTTATTTTTATCTCTGTAATTCCTTTCTTATATAAGGAAATAAAAATCCATAATTTCTATGGTAGGTTTGGAGTTTAAGCAAACTGGCCTAAAGATTACTTGGATTAGCTATCTCCCTTCATTAAAAAAGGGTAGTACATTACCACTACTAAGCTAGCTAATGATTCACTTTATGAATCACCCAACCTGGTACAACAGCTGTCAAATCTAAGTTTATGGAAAAACTGCAAAAGTTTTTCTATGAACGTTCTGTACTTTTTAGAGTTGGGTTTTCATTTGGCAATGATCTCAGTGTTAAATGATTTTGAACTGTATTATTTAAATGTACTTTGCAATGAAGAATGAAGATCGATTTATATAAAGAAGGTGCTTGGGGACATTTTAACTCTTTGTTTCACTTTATAAATCCAATGACTTTGCATTACAGTCTGAGTTATTTTAAAAATCTAGTGTCTTGGCCTGACCAACTCCTGACAACCCATTCCATCTGGTGATTTGCTCTTGGATCATTTTGAATTCAGCTTAAACTAATCATAAATAAAGTAGTCATCATGATGACAAATGTTAGATGATTAGCCATGTAAAGTGTGGGCTTGCATGTATAGAGTGGGGGAGAGGGCCTGGGTGAGATGCTGTGAGCTGATGCAGACTCGATGGGCAAATGTTTTTTTTTAAGGGATATACACTTAATGGTGTCATGCTTGAATTTATAACTGGGTCCTACCCCAGGTTTCACAATAGGCTTCAAAACATACCTTATTTAATAATAGTTTCATGTGTAGATCACAGGTGATTTCTCTATGAAAGTAAAAAGCTATCCCAATTCCCAAAGAGTATTTAAAGTAATGTATGTAAAGTGGAAAATAGAGTCTGTTTGAGTTGTGAGCTTTTGATTGTTTTCTTCATGTTTGTTAAGGCTCTTGGAATACGTAGGAATCTTAAAATATGATTTTTTTAACCCGTTCACTGAATGTTGCAAATAGTGTGCTTGAAATTGCGATAAGATTGTGTTTTACACCCTACTTGTTCTCATTCCAGAGTGCAACTTACTGTTGGTTAAGGGCATGTTATGAGATCAGTTTGCATCGACATAGCTATCAGCAAACTTTTAAAGTTGATGTTTTATTTGAGAAAAAGATACAGTTGATGCAAGATAATTTGTGCGCTCCACACAACAGAAAAAAATGCAGCTTTTCCAGAATCTCAAGTCCAGAATATTTAACATAACGGTATTTCTCTCATTCATAACTGCCTAATCTTTGGAACATATCTGGACTCTAACCTTTGTTAATGTGACATAATTTTCTTTTTAATTTGTAAATATTTTTTCAGAATTAGTCATTTAGTCACTTGTATTGTCTGAGCTATTCTATCTGCCAGCAGATGCCACTGTAACATTGTTACTGAAAGTAGTCTCCTCCATGTGGCAAAATATAATACAGCATGTAGATTCAACAAATTAGAAAAGAATAGAATCCCTACAGTGCAGAAGAGGCCATTCTGCCCATCGAGTCTGCTTCAACTCTCTCTACAGAGTATCTTCCCCAGGCCATCTCCACCACCTTATACCTGTAAGCCCACACATTTATCACTAATCCATTTAACACGTCTGAGACAAGTTAATGTAACCGATCCATCTAACCTGCACGCGACACTATGGGAAGAACCAGAGCACCCAGAGGCAATATTAAGTTATGCATTGTTTCTACAAGCTAACTAGTTTTTAATATGTTTGATATTAATTTGTCTGATATTTTAATTTGGTGTTAACTTGAGTTAATGAAAACTTTTGTTCCATTGCCAAATGGAGAAACATCTCTCAAACAAATTCAACTTTTGTTTTATGTCAACAGTGGTTTAAAACCAATTTCAAAATCAGCACTAATGATATTTACTGAAGTTTATGACTGTGGGCGCAATGCAATTATGTCCATCTTAAAAAGAGAAGATTTGTAATATATATTGCCACAACCAGTAAGAATTATTTTTAAATCCAAGAGTTGTTGGTTGTAGACACAACATAATGGAATTCCATAAGCATTGATGAAATGTATGACTAATGAATCAGGTTTTGGTAGTATCGATGGGAAGAATATTGGCAAGGACAGTAGATAGCCTACCTTTGAACTTCTTATGATCTTCAATATCCATTTGAATTTGTAAATATGCCTAAGGTTTAATGTCAACTATGTTTTGAAAACTTTTTGCTTCTCCTTTCCCTTGTCCCCTTCCTCTCTCTTGTAGACTGCTTTTGAAGTGGGGGAAAGCATAGACAGTCCTTCTCTACTAGTTGTGATTCTTGATTTCATCGCTGCAATGCTAGGACAGCAGGGGAGCACATATGGAGTTATAGCCAGAAGAGGGAAAGAAATCTCTATCGATTGATGTGCCCAGGTAGTCGAGCTACCTGCTTGATTATGCAAGCATCTGCTGATTTTTGAATGAGAGAAAACCTGTGACTTCTGATCGCTGTACTGTGATATATGTGGAAATTAAAACTCATTTTAAATTATTGATTGACTTTTTCCAAGGTTGCTTACCAAGGTGATCTAGAGGGTGCCCTTATTCAGTTTGCTGTGCATGAAGAAGCAAAGAGAGCAATCTCAAGTACAGAAGCAGTCCTTAATAATCGATTCATCAAGGTATACTGGCATAGAGAAAGTAATTCTCAGCAAAAGACGACTGCAAATCAAAAGGTAACTACATTTTGCTATGTGTGGTTTAGTTTGGTTTTTGGAAGTGAGACACTACAATTATTAGGATTTAATATGATAATGTAATGTTAATTTAAATTTGGAGTTTAAATGTTTGAAGCATGCATTGTGGATTACCGTACAGACGATATTGACCTTGATTACCTTTCGTGATAAGCATTTGAATAGTAGTAAGGTGCAGGTTTTTTTAGTTGTAGCAGCCTTCCATCTTGTGACAAGTTGGGTCTATGATGGTCAATTGTGTTAACTGCACCTGCTGTGATTCAAGAGCCCAACTCTGGCATGACAACCTCTGTCACATTTAAGAACATAAATAGGAGCAGGAGTAGGCCATCCAGTCCCTCGAGTCTGCCCCGCCATTCAATAAGATCATGGCTGATCTGTAGTGGTTCAGTACCACTTTCCCACTTTCTCCCTGTAACCCTTAATTCCCTTGTCAATCAAAAACCTATCCACTCTTGACTTGAACACATTCAGCAAGGAAGCCTCCACCACATCATCAGGCAGAGAATTCCAAAGATTCATCACCTTCTGCGTGAAGAAACTCCTCTGCAACTCTGATCTGAACCGCCCTCCCCTAACCTTTAGACTGTGCTCTCTACTCCTGCTATCTTCGCTAAGCAGGAAGAGTCTCTCAACCTTTATCCTATCCATCCCCTTCATTATCTTGTACGTCTTGATAAGATCCCCTCTCATCCTTCTAAACTCCAAAGATTACAAACCTAGCCTATTCAGTCTCTCCTCATAATCCAAAGCGCTCATTTTCGGTATCAGCCTAGTAAACCTCTGCACCCTCTCCAAGGCCAATATATCCTCCTTCGAATGCGGCGAACAAAACTGCACACAGTACTCCAGCCGCGGCCTCACCAGCACTCTATACAGCTGCAACAGAACCTCCGTACTTTTACATTCTATGCCCCTAGCTATAAAGGCCAACATTGCATTCGCGTTCTTAATCACCTGCTGCACCCACATACTGTGTTTTTGCGATCCGTCTCATGCTGCAGCTTTTTGCCATTTAAATAGTAATCCTTCCTACCATTATTCCTACAAAAGTGGATAACCTCACACTTGCTAACATTACCAAGGTCTGCCAGGTCCTCGCTCACTCACTGAACCTATCCAGATCCCTCTGCAGGCTTTCCACACCCTCCACGCAATTTGCTTTTCCACTCATCTTCTTGTCATCAGCAAATTTCATCACCCTTTCTCCAGATCGTCTGTGTAAATAGTAAATAGTTGAGGTCCCAGCACCGAACTCTGGGGCACTCCACCAGCTGCCAGTCAGAATAGCACCCATTAATACCTAACTCTGCTTCTATTGGATAACCAATCCTCTATCCAGTCTAACACCCTACACCCGACTCCCTGCACCTTAACCTTCTGCAGCAATCTTTTGTGAGGCACCTTTATCAAATGCTTTTTGGAAATCCAAAAACACATCCACCAGTTTCCTTCTATCTACTGCACTAGTCCCTTCCTCATAGAACTTCAATAAATTTGTCAAGCACGACTTCCCCTTAACGAATCCGTGCTGCATTTGCTTGATCAAACAGTTCGTATCCAAGTGCCTCATTATTTCTGCTGCAAATGAAAGCATTAGACTATGACGGTACCCTCTTATCAGCCGACCTTTCTGTTTCTCCATGCCTCGTACAGTTTCCCCCTCTGAACAAACCGCTTCCAGTGACTTTGGTAACTGCATCCCAATTGTTTGCATCAATGTCTGCCACCTTCATGCTTTGCTTGCAGGTGTCTTTGTAGCAGAAGTATGGATGCCTAGCAAGTAGCCAGATGTAACACTGTTATGAAGAGAGAAAAGTAATGGAATGAGATTTGGATTTCTCCTGAAAGGATTAGCCAAATGGTTGCCTCTTGTGCTGCAAACTTAAATTGTTCTGTAGAAAGTGATCTCTAAATCTTGGAAGAATGAGATAACATTGTTTGTATTCAGCCTTGTACGTCAGTTATCAAACTTATATCCTTCAAATCCAGCAACTCAATCCTACTATGTCTTTATTTACCTGATTAATTTTCCAACTCATAGATAGCCGATTGTCAAAATTTTGAGTAAATCAGAACCTCAGGACCAGTTAGTATCCATAGCTTAAGACTTATGCAGGTAATTGACAAGATGTGCCCCATAAGATTTATCCTTCGCAATGTGATGAAATCATGATAAGGTTATGAAAATTCATTCCAGGTACATAATGCTTGGTTATTTCTCCTTATATGAAATCGCAATATTGTTCACATGATTTGGACCTAGATTATTTGGCTCAGTTGATCCCATGGCCCCCAAGATATCATTGTTTCTCAAATTCTGGCTTCTTGTGCATTCCCAATATAATTTCTCAACCATTGGTGGCCATGTTTCAGTTGTCCAGGCCCCAGGCTTTCCTCCTTACATCTCTACTTGCTCGCCTACTTTAAAACATTTTGGTCATTGACCTAGTATTCCCTTATGTGGCTTGATGTCATACCTTGTTTTATAATGCTCCAGTGAAACACCTTGGGACAATTTATTACAATGAAGGTAAGTATAAATACTGTTTATGACCCTGCTTGCTTCATTAGTGAAATCTTTTAACTTAAAAATCACTCCTGTTGGACTTCCTCGGAAGAATTATTAAGAGATTTTAGTAAAACGAGCTTTTTAATCACAAACAACAAATGCTGAAAAATGTTAGAAATAATCAGCCTGAAATGTTGACTGTTTCTCTCGCCACATATCTTGCTAGATCTACTGAATATTTCCTGTGTTTCATGTTTTTATTTAAGCTTTTTAAACTCTTCAGTGCTGCCTCAGAAACATAAAATGATAGAATATACTAGAAGGCCAGATGTGTTTGTGCCCAACTGTATAGCTACAGTTATTGGCTGTCCACTTGATGATCTGGCTTAACATTCATTAATAGACTTCATATTCTTCCTAAGTGCTAGATATAAGTGCCTTTTCCAATGATAAATGTCAGCTTTTTTTCTGGTGTGACAAATAGTCTACATTGGACAATCATTTAAGGTACAGTTCTAATTAAATTTGAAACGTGGCTTGGCATTCAAGTGTGCAATATGATCTTCCATTTCCTTGGCTGTTATTTATTTTTACCTTTTCAAGGCAATTTGTGGACTGCAGCAGCCAGTTACACCACCCTCTTTCACAGCTGTCAAACAATCTGTGAAGGACCGATTGGGGCCCCTACCACAAGGAAATGTGGAACCCGCACAAACTCAGGTCATTCCTACAGCCAGCATTCAGGTATGTACAGTTCAGAGAGAGTTAGCTGGTAATACAAAGACAAAATACTACATGCAGAGATCCTTGAAATCTGAAGTAAAAACATAAAATGCTGGAAGTAGTCAGCAGGTTAGGCAGCATCTTTGGTGGTAGTTTAGGTTGACGACACTTCTTGAGTCTGATGCAAATTTTGCTCATTTCCTCTGCCATTATTTCTTGACTCACTCTTCCCTTTCTGTAGTGCATATCCAAAAACTGAACAAAATCAGTTATATAAATATTGTGGTTACAAGAGTGGTCAGAATGTGGCAATTCTGCAGTGAGTAACTCATCTCCCAATGCCCCAAAGCCTCTCTGCCATCAACAAAACACATGTCAGGAGTATGATGGAATGCTCCCCACTTGCCTGAATGTGTTCAGCTCTAGCAACACTCAAGGAGATTGACACCATTCAGGGCAAAGCAGCCCTCTTGATTGGCACCCCATCTATAAACACTCATTCCCTCGACTATGGATGCACAGTGGCAGCAGTGTGTGCTATCTGCAAGGTGTATTTGAATATCTGGCCAAGTCTTCAGCGATAGCCCCTTCTAAATCTGCAACCTGGAAGTACATGGGCACAGATGCATAGGAACAACACTACTTGCAAGGTCCCTTTTAAACCCACACACCATCTTCACTTGGAATTGTATCACAGTCTTCACTTTTGCTGGGTCAAAATTCTGGAAATTGCTTTGAAACAGCACTTGGCACCAGGTAGATAGCAACAGTTCAAGAACACTGCTCAACACTTGAAGAGCAATTAAGAATGAACAACACTTGCTGGTGTAGCCAGTGTCGCCCATATCCCATCAGAAAATAAATATAATGCTGAGCATCCTCCAATGCTTTGCTCAAAAATCTTTGGAAGGGAGGAAAATTGTGGTTCAGCCTCGTCTTGAACCAATTTGAGCTGTTATGGGAACCTAGGAGGAACTAGATTTTCTAAAGGGAGTTGTCCCTAGATATGATTGCTCTGCATGAAAGAATCAGACTGTAAACAGAGCTTAAAAGTCTATATTGACAAGCGAGAGATATATAGTTTGTAATGTATTGTTTCTTTTACCTGTCAGAATGCAAATAAGCTGTCAGTTAGAGATCGGCTTGGCTTTGTGGCTAAACGCTTGGAGTCTGCTCCTACTGAAAAGGTAAGAGTTCACTTAACAGTAATAACAAACGTGTTTATGGCCACGTAACACGGTTTTCACTCAAAGCCAATGCAGTGCATGATTGGGTCCTATTACAGTCCTGACAGAATTCCCATTGGAAGTTCATTCTCGTTCTTTGTGTCTCCCAAGAACAAAGTTAATGTCCACTGGTGATTTTAACTGACCTATGGAAATGCTGTATGGTTACAAACATCACTTGAAATATTCTGTCGTAATAGTTAACACCAAAGTTATGTGTCTTTAGTCTGACATTTTATGTGACCCTGGCTGCAATAAATTGCTGTACTTGTAAAAATGTTTTATTTTTCTTCACCTTATTTCTTTTTATGGTGGAAAATAAAACTGTATTTGTGCTGCAGGTGTTATCAACTACAACGGGCCTTACAAAAACCGTCTACAATCCTGCTGCCCTAAAGGCAGCACAAAAAACATTAGGTACTGTTTCATCAGATTCCACAGAGACGCCCAAAAAAAAACAGGTTTGTTGGGTTTAAGCAAGTTGTATGCTTTGTAATATATGTACATACTGTTTAGCATGTTCATTTGAACATGACAGATGAGTGTCTCAGGGTGGGAAATTCATATTTATCCACAAGAGTAAAGAATTTGGACTTTGTAAAGTGGCCAATGAATCATAGTTTTAAATTCTTCTAAAAAAATCTACAACATTAGATATTAAACGCAAAATTCATTCACTTTCATTTTTAGATCTGACTCCCGTTTAATGCAATTGTTCCATTCTTTAGTTGATTAACCAGTTGTGTAGTAACAGGTTAAATAGCATAGGTCATGGCATATTGGCTGATCTTTGACGACTCCAAAATTTTTATCTAAAATTGAGGTTGATTCGTGCTATAAGTAAAATGTGAATGGTTTTGATTTGAAATGTTATGTTTAAAAATAGTGATTCATTTAACTTAATGTGACAAGTTCATTGAATTGTGGAAAGATACCTTTAACCAATAAAGAAGCATTTAAAACTATCAAGTTCATGGACTTCACCATCCAGTGCATCATCCGATCAACAAAAGTTTCATCCTCGACAAGCATCTACTTGTTCAATTTGGCCTGAATGTGATCTTTGAATTACTTGTTGAGGGACATGTCCAAAAATTGAACTACAGACATTAGACCCCTACATAACTGCATTTTCTTGTAGGCACCTCTTGTTCTCATGGCTTATATTGTATCTGAATATGTCCCACACTAGTAAGCTGCGTTCTTTGCATAGACCACTAATATGCCTATTCCTCACATTACTCCACAACTACACTCCATGCTCATTCATCCAATGTGGTCCACATTCAACATGTTAAGGACATGCACAAAAGGTCCTTCAGGGAATTTAATTTTCAGCATGGCTTTATAGTGGAAAATTACCATAGCTGTGAATCTTGTTTCCTTCTGTTATGTCATTTTCACTAGAACTTTTATTCTATGGTTTGCTTCTAAAACATTTTAAAATTCATGGGCCTTTTGTCCATGTTGCCATTTGACTTAATGGATATTGGTTTTTTGCTGCTGTCTGATGTGAAAGCTTTTACACTAAGGTCTTTTGGTAGTCTCTGAACAATCTAGGTCTTCTGCTGGAACACTAGCCATTTTCTTTCCATGGAGTGACCATACCAACTAGCTCGTATAATTTTTGGACTTAGTTTGATTTAGTCCACTTAAGTGGGTTAAAAAGTAGTCTGGTAATTGTAACCATTTTAACAAGTTTTGAAAATCTGTTCCGATACATACATCTCAAAGCTAGACCAGTGGCTAGTCCGCATTCTCGTGTCGCATTTGGTTGACGTCATCTTCAGGAAGAATACCTCCTTGTTCCATTGTCGCACCTGTTTTTCTCAGTAGCACCAAATTCCCTTGCTGCAGGACAATTATTTAATGATTTGGTAAATCTTACAACTTTTAGCTTGAAGTCTGCTTCATGCTTCATACTTCATTCCTTTGGTTGGAAGATCCATTTCTGTTCACTCACCATGCATGCGTGATCTGTGTGGGTGTGTCTTAAACTCATGTGCATGTTCTCTGCAATACAACTCTTATTGTCTGCTTGATCCCATGCACTGACCTACAGTACGAGTAAAATATGCATTTCTGGGGTAATTTGAGGCTGACTGCTGATTTGAGTGTAGCCTTTCGTAGCTGACGAGGAGACTTGTATGCTGAGTATGTGCACAAGCTTGATCTTTGGTACTGGAAAAATGGTATTATCTTGTGTGGGAGGTTGACTTGTGCACCATAAACTATGGTATTCTTTCCCTAAATGTTCACTGAGCAATCCCAAAGGTATAATTTATCTAAATAAAATTGTAACTTCATTTGGTCTGTTTTATTTTTGACTTTCATCAATTTAGAATTAAATGTAAAGGCAAAGTACTGCAGATGCTGGCATTCCTAACAGAATCAGGAAATGCTGGGAAATCTCAGCAGGTGTGAGATCATCTGTGGAGAAAGAATAGAACTAATGTTTCAAGTCAGGGTGACCCTTTGTCAGAGCTCTGACGAAGGGTCACCCAGACTGGAAACATTAGCTCTATTTTCCCTCCACAAATGTTGTCAGATCTGCTGAAGCTTCCCAGCATTTTCTGTTAGAATTAAATATGCACAGGTTGATTGGATTGGTGGAATAAAGTATCATGCAAATCTCATTCCAGTGGCTCAAAAACAACACTAGTTTTCTTTGGCTAGGAAACCAACTGAAGAATAAAAATAACACACTTGGCTGTAGGACCTGCATTCTGGAGGCATGCTGCTAGCTCGAACAGCTGGGCATTTTTCCTGAAGATGACTTTAGTTTTCTAATGTTCAGCAGCAGCCTGACCTAAAACCTGAGGGCCTGTATATCGTCTAGTAACTTCGAGTTGAAGCAAACCTTTAGATATAATGCTTGCAAACATTTTTTTTCTCTCCCTTCCTACAGTTTGGTCTTTTTGCTTTTCTTTTGGTTATGCTCTATTGGTCATTGTTTTAAGCCTATTGTATGATTTTTCAGGATACGCTTCGACTCCAGCAAGATGTAAGGAAAAAGAAGCGAGAGATTTTAGAAAAACACATAGAAACCCAAAAGGTATTTAGCTGGCATCTATTTTCTGAAATCAATCTGTCGAAATCCCTGCCTTCTGATTTGCTCTTGGTCATTCCTTTACGCACACTGATCAGCATTGCGATATTGAATCCTAACATTGCAGATCTATTTCTTCATGAATGTGTGTAACAGGATAATCTTCCACTTTCACAGGCCATCTCACTTGTGAAAATGCAGGTAGTCCCTTTTTGTTTATTTGTATATAGATAAAATTGTACAGTTTCCTTCCATTGATGTGGGATCAGTCTCCCTATATGTGACAAACATGCAAGGCTGGCTGAGACAATTCATATAAAGCACTTGAATTGCAACTCTCAGACATCAAATGAACATAAAAAATTTCTAGGATTAGGCCAGATGATCCATCTAACCTATTCCATTGATGTTACCTCATTTGTGTCATATCAAGAGATTTTCCCTTCCTCCCTCCCTCCGTCCGTCCGTCCCTCCCTCCCTCTCTCTCTTTTTCTTACTCCCCCCAACCTTCCACACACACACCCTGTCTGTTCCCTATGCCAAGCACCCAGGTGACCAGTACACTTTTGAAAGGACAGAAAACTAGAATTCATTGTGGTTAGATTGCTAGTGGGAAATCTCTCCAATCAAAACTAATCCAGTATGTTGACCTAACTTAGTGTTTGTTCCTCCTTAACAGCCGGAAAACTCTCCATATCCTTAAATTATATATTAAATCAGCCCTGTTGAATAAGCTAGCAACTTGGTCTGCTGTTTCTGGAAAAAGGGTCAATTAAAAGTGTTCTATTTCTTCTTGAATAACATATATTCAAGATCCTAGGTGCTCCACCAACTTATTGAAATAATTTTTATGGAAATGATCCATTTTGTTTTATGTTAGAAACTTCTCTGATTGCAAGTCATGACGATATTTTCTTTGCCCCAACAATGTTAACCTGCATTCAGGCCATTCCTATAGAAAGGAAAGATTAAAAGTCTGAATGATGAGTTGTGGGAGACACCTCTGTTCATCACCATTGTATAAACAGGTCAAAGCCATTGATAATTGCTATGGCCACGCTGTCTTTTTTTATACACTTCAGCAACTCAGGTATTTTTACGTTGTTAGAGATAATGGTGGCTGGAATTAGCAATCTCAGGAAAGCTGCAGTCAATTAAGAAGACCTGGCCTTTCGTTTTTAAGATCAATTATAATTTTGATTTTAGCTCGCTGGTGTTGCTGGCATGCAAGGTCTGCTTATCAAAAGTAACATGAAAGCAGCTGGAGTAAATTCTAAGAAGTACCTGTAGAGTGTAATCTATTGTGCCAAGAATTCATGGTAGCAAGAGAGAAATGGACAAAAGTCCAATGATGTTTTTTGCTTTGGTTATGTGACTGCAACCTCTTATATTGTCAGATAATCAGATTGGGAGGAAAATCTATTGGCGAGGTTTTTTTTAAATTTCATAGTGTCGTTCTTGATCCGGTTCAGAGCAATGAAATTAAGCATTTCATCCAGTTCAATGCAATTTTGGCAAAAGGAGTTGCAAAGGCCCCCTATACCTTTGTTTTTCTGACATATCTGTTGGGGTTTGATTCTCAAACAAACACTACTTTAGTCACCTAAACTTGGAAAGTCAGAATTAACATTAATGATTTGAATCACTAAATTGTGCTGAAAGTCCTGGGGCCACTTCAACTCAAATGTAATCCCTCTAATTTGAGGAGAAACACAGATTGGAGAATCAAATTAAAAGATTCTTCGGATACTGGTCCAACCCTTTCTCTTCTCCATTTGCTCACCAAACTCTGGCCTAAAACACACTATACTTGAGCCAAAGGGCCTGTTTCCATGCTGTATGTCTCTATACCTCTATTTAAAAAAAAGTTGTTTTTAGTATGATGTGATTATGTTTTTGCTTTTGGCCAAATGAATAGTCTTGTCTGAGAAGGTTGGATCCAGCGTGCCTTGTCGTCTTAACTTTTTCTGAACCGCTGTTTAGATCTTGATATCAAAGCTGGAGAAAAATAAAAAAATGAAATCGGAAGATAAGACAGAAATTATGAAAACGCTGCAGGCCTTAACCAAGAGTATAACCAAACTGCAAGATGAACTGAAAGGAAGTGGAACAGGCTCGACTGCTCCCAAAACAGTGAAAACCAAAGCTCAGGTATTGTATTCAATTTATGACTTTCTTAATGTTCTGAAAACAGAACGTTTCCATTTTAAACATTAAAAGAAGTGAGCGCAAAATGTTTAATCTTGTTTGTTTTCTTCTTTGTATATTTCTGAACAAAGTTGAGAATTTGAATAAAAGTAGATGCATTTATTGAACACTTCCACAGAAGCCTGTAGTAAATCCACCAGAAATAGTTCCAGCAGGACTGCACAAGACACAACTGTTTTTAAACTAATAAGTCTATAGACGTTGACCCGGAGATTTCATTGGTGTCAGAGAGGTTACATCCAATGCTGACTCCGATCTTAAACTGACCACTTAGCATTTTACGTTGGAACCTTTGCATTTTCCGATGCAGGAGCAAGCATAGTGAGGAAGTAATTTCAAGTCTTGAGGTCTGTCTTCAGTTTGTTGATTTGTGTTGTTTTAAACGGAGCTGTCAGCCTCTAAAACTGCAAAATTGGAACGATTTTGGTCCCTGCGCAAGGATGACATGCAGATTCTCTGCATAGTCTGTGATGGTGCTATCCTCCTTACCCATTCTCCCAACAAAGTTCACCACCATACCCATCACACCAATAGTATTCAACTGCAGAGATGGTGCAAACAACCCAAGCCTATGCGGTTCTGGCCATTTAACTCCACTATCATTGAAATCATGGAGTGTTGCAGACAGGGTGAAACCAGCAGTTGGAACTTTAAACTTTCTATTTAAGTACTCTGCACATGTGTACATCGGGACTTCCTCGGGGTTCCAAGATTGTGACTGCATTTGAGTCAAGCGGCCTCTCCTTTATTGGAAAATTTGGACTAATAAATAATCAAAGTCATAGTATCCCTGCAGTACAGAAGGAGACCATTTGGCTCATCAAGTCTACACTGACCACAATCCTACCCAGGCTTTATTCCCATAACTCATATTTAACCTGCTAACCCCTGATGCTTGGGTTAATTTAGCATGGTCAACCAACCTAACCTGCACATCTTTGGACTGTGGGAGGAAACCAGAGCACTCAGAGGAAACCCATGCAGACACAGAGAGAATGTGCAAAATGCACACACTGTCACAAGACCAGAATTAAATCTGGGTCTCTGGTGCTGTGAGGCATCAGTGCTTGCCACTGTGCCGCCAGCTTGGAATGGTAATGTGGTATAATGGTTAGCACTGATGCCTCACAATGCCAAAGATCTGGGTTCAATTCCCAGCTTGGGTCAATGTCTGTGCGGACACATTTGCCTGTGCCCGCGTGGGTTTCCTCTGGTTGTTCCAATTTCCTCCCACAGCCTGAATGATCTGCTGGTTCGTGCAGTGGCCATACTAAATTTTTCCTCAGTGTACCCGAACTGACACTGGAGAGTGACAATCAGATGTTCTTAGTAATTTCATTTGCAGTGTTAATGTAAGCCTATTTGTGACACTAATAAATAAACCATCACAAGTTATTGCTACTTTTTCAGATGGTGCTTCTGCTTGCTGACTAATTCTTAATGACTCTCTTTGCTCCAGTTGCTGTTTTAGTTTCAGATCATTCAATTCGACTTCAAATCATGGATTTTTCTGGTTGGTGCTAACTTAACTACTGCTAGCTCATGCACCTTTAATGAAATTCACGGTGTCCATTTTACCCATCACAATTCAAGTGGTTGACCACAAACCATAATATTGAAATGTCCCTCCTCTCTATGTTTTAAGGCTGGCAAACATTGCAGGAACCAAAAGGTCCATGTGTTTAGAGGAAATCAGACAGCCATGTGTAACCTTAGTTTTGAGTCTTTTGATATCCACAATATCTGAATTTGATAGGTATTCAAATTTAAGCAAATACTGAATTTTTCTTTCATAGATGCAAAGAGAACTGCTAGACACAGAGTTGGACTTGTATAAGAAAGTACAGGCTGGAGAAGATATCACTGGACTTCGGAAAAAGTACAATGAGCTTCAGCTAGAGGTAGGAACATTGGCTGCAGTAATTCAGGATATTAAGAAAACGCATGCATTCATTTTCATATTGATGAACAATTATTTTACTCTATTAACTAATTATAAAGTTTTTCATTCTTTCAGATTTGAAGTTTGCATTTTTCAGTTATTTTTGAGGTCCTTCTAAAATTAATTTTGATCTTCAAAAAGCACAAAATTTCTTGATCTAGTTCGTTTACTGACCACCATACTGACTGTTCTGGGAATCCTTTTGCTTCTTGTGTATCCAGCAGAATTCCTGGTCAAAGGAATAGTGTGCAAATTTATAGAATTGAATGCATGCCGAATTTTTTTTTACATAAAATGAGTTTATGTATATTGTAAGCTTCTGGGTTATAGCCAAGTTGATATTTCTAAGCTGAGATCTCACATTTCCCTTAACATTTCCACTGAAATCTCTGCTTAGCTAGATACAGAGCTTTCATTATATTTCTGCTAATCCCAATTATCAGCTTATCAGCTCCCTCAAATCAGTACCTGGTAAAACAATAAAAACCAAGTATGTTCCTGCAATAATAGAGTTTTACAGCAGATGGCAGCATTGTCTGCCAATTTCTGATAATCATCAGAAAACCATGTAATGCTTCATTTCTGTTGCGTATTTTCTGATGGTCTTGTTTAAAGATATGTATTATTGTAAATCTGCCAAAGTAACATCACTATAATGTTTGATATGAGAGTGCAGTTTTACAGTAGTTGTGCCTCATTAGTGACACACAAACATGAGAGCTTTTTCCTCACAAAATGGCTCACGTGATGTTTCTTACCTACTTGATAAGTAAATTATCTCATTTAGAAGAAGAGTGTCCATGTGCAAACAAGTTAGAGGAATTAGTGCAAGTAACAACATTCCTGTTATGTTGATACGAAAGATAAATTTTTTTGGCACACTTCTATTCAGTTAGATCAATTTTTTTTTTGCCATTAGCTTCCGAATTCTGTCTGAACTCCAAGCAGTTTTGGAGAGTTTGCTTGTTGACAAAACAAAATTGAGTTTGTTTTTGATGTAACATAGTTTTCATAACCAACATTAAACTTGCTCAATGTATCTGATTAGTGTTAACGTGTTAAACACTTGTGCTGCAGGCTGCCAAACGCGGTATCCTTTCCAATGTTCGTGGAAGAGGGCACCATTCCAGGGGGCGAGGAGGACACAGAGGTAGAGGCAGAGGTCACAGAGGGAGAGGTCGAGGTGTGCCTTTTCATTCTGTGGTAGACCATCGCCCCAAATCATTGAATATATCTGGCTTTTCTGAAAGTGACCAAGATGAAGTCCTACCACATTTTGCAGTAAGTATTTTTCAATATATTTTACTTTGGTCAGTGTGTTAGATGTCATTCCAAACCATGTTATTTGATCCATAGAGCATTGATATTGCAATGCACTGTGCACCTGTTAGTTCCATTATTCAGACCATTTTCCCCATCCAACCATCTTTGAGTAAGGTTGGCAATATCACCACTAGATTAGGTAAAACTTGTTCGGAGTGAAATAAGACCACCAAAGCAGATGGTGGAGACTGAACCCATGTCCCAAAAGTGACAGGACAATGGTTAATCCACCACACCACACTGTTTCCTTAACTTCACCTGGAAAGAACAAGCCCTTGTACTAGGAGGTTCTTGTGCACAAGATTAATTGTAGAAGGAGGCAATTTTAAAGCATTAAAGATCAGGGTTCTAGATATCATGAATAGTCAGCCTCCTGTGCAGCTGGTATCAATGCTTTTACTGCAAGGTGGGTGCCAGTCCCTCCAATGGGAACACTTTCCGTGGTTGTATTTCCTGCATTATCACCATTTTCAGTGCATTTGGTTGTGGCAAATGAGTCAATAAAATTTTAAATTTTAACATTGGTGTGCCAATAACACGTGATAGTCAATCTTATTTTACAAATGAAATTTCTATAGTGTACTCTGGATCTTTCAGTGGTACGACACATAGTACATTACCTCACTTCAATGACTTCTGTTAACCATTTAAAGCAGAACTGTATGCATGGCTATAAATGGGAGCAGGACGATGCAATTAGTTTCAGTTCTGTTCTAGTGGAGGCAGTCCATATGAGAGACAAATTGCATCCCAACTTTTGTAGTCCTGCAGAAAGAGATCAAATGGAACTATTTGCTGATCTTCACTCTGTCTCTACCCTCAATTACCTGGGCCCTAAGTTCTAGAATGCCATCCCTAAATCTCTCTACCTTCCCCCCTCCCCCCCCTTAAAATCTATTTTTTTGACAGCCTTGTTTTTCATTTTCCCTATCATCTCCTTATGTAACTCGGAGTCAAATTTTGTTTGATAATGCTCCTATGAAGCATCTTGTAGCTGATTGCTACTTGTCATATCTAAATGTGAAGTGTTATCGTCGAAACCTTCAGTGCCACCTCAAAAATCTAAACATTTCGTGACAAGCTGCAGTCCTTTTGAGAGCTGCCTCCTGTCCAATCTTGCATTCCCCAGTCAAATGCACTGCAGGCCAACCTTTCTGCTAGGTGTTTTCTTTGCCAGTAGCCCTGGAGCCATGCAGATAGTGTCTCAAAATCTAGTGCATGTGCATGCCACAGACATCTGTATTGGAATATATCAATATTGCAAAGTCTGGGTTATTTGGAATTACATATTTTTCTCGTGTTGTTTGGTTGTTATTTTAAATTTTCCTCATTCAAGTGCAGTATTTTAAAGAATCTCATAAAATCTCTACAGAGCCCAAGGAGGCCATTCAGTTCATTGAGTCTGCACCAACTCCCCCATCAGAGCAACTTATCACACATTTATTCCACTACCCCCTAACTTATACATCTTTAGCCACTAAAGGGCAAGGTAGCATGGCCAATCCACTTAACCTTCACACCTTTGAACTGTGAAAGGAAATTGGAGCACCCGGAAGGAAGCCTCATGGACACACAGGTAATCATTCAAAGCCAGAATTGAACCCGAGTCCTTGGAGCTGCGAGACAGTGGTGCTTGCTACTATGCCACATTTTATTACATAGATTTGTTTCAAGCAATGTTCAACAGCATTATTATTTATAGTAAATATATTTTTTCCTCTAATTGTCTTCAGTAAACAGACGGCTGTATTTTGACTATAAAAACAGCATTTGAAATTTTAATGTTTAAAAGACTTTATTGTATTTCTCTTTTAAGCAATTTGGTGAAATTGAGGATTGTCAGATTGATGATTGCTCTCACCATGCAGTTATTACTTACAAGACAAGAGCAGAAGCTGAGGCTGTGAGTATATGGTTTTCTTATAATGTAAATACAAGATTACTTCAGGTATTAAAATGAACACTAACACCTTTAAATGCTCTTTTTATGATTGGGATCCCAGACATTGCAAGCACATGCTTGCCAATTAAGGGAACTAATCCAATTTCAGTAATGTTTCCATTGTTTAATCCATCGTTTCATAGAATCCCTACAGTGCAGAAGGAGGCCATTCAGTCCATTGAATCTGCACCAACTCTCTGACAGAACATCCTATCCATGCCCTTTCCCTTAATCCAAAGTATTAGCCCTGCTAATCCCCCTAACTTACACATCTTGAGTCACTGAGGGAGAATTTAGCAAGGCCAATCTACTTAACGTGCAAGTTTTTGGACTGTGGGAGGAAACTAGAGCACCTGGAGGAAACCAACGTAGACCTCGGGAGAATGTGCACAATTGGCCATAGTTGAAATTGAATCCAGGTCCCTGGTGCTGTGTGGCAGCAGGGTTAACCACTGTGCCACCCTGTCACCTGTTTTTTCAAAATGATGTGTTTTGTGGTTCATAGCCTTAAATCCACTGAACCTTTATAGCCATGGCCTCATTTCAGTTTAGAAAAGATAGTGGAACCATAAGCTTGAAATATGAGGTTAAATATCATAAATATGTTTTCATTAAGATTCTTTAAAATCTGTTGATTGGCCAGTAAGTTGTATATTTGTGAACGTTTTGATCAGCAAATTAAGAGTGTTGTGATGGGGCAAGAGAAGAGTAACTTATTTAGTAGATGAGATTAGAATTATATATGGATGGGTTTTTGAGTCTTGGAATCAATTATTTATTGATTCATATTTATTACTTTTCTGTTTGGTTGGATTTTAGTGTAGACAGTATGTAGGGGCTTCTTTATAACACAAAAATACCAGTTCTCTGCAAAGTCGAGTTCAGTCATCGTCTGTTGAAAGCTTGGCCTGAGAAAATACACAGCTGCGTGGATCTCATGAAATTTATTACAAATTTAAATGTGAAAATACAGAATTTATACCCAGAGACTGTGATATTGGGCAGTTTATGTAAAAATTTCATTGAAGGTGTGATTGTTTTTACATTTCACATTATGCTGTAGTTTCAAATTGCACGATAAATCTTATGACTGTGCTAGTTATTCTCTTATGTTGCTAATGCGTTAACACTGTTTTGCTTTGTGTTTTAATTTAAGGTTTTGATTTTGTACTGTGGATGGTTCAATGATTACTCTTGCTGCAGATTTTTAATGTTCACTCTCTGCTGTATCTTTCCTAGTTACAGTAAAATAGGATTTCACGGTTGCATGAATTGATTTTATAAATAAGCCATCAGTGTTCAACTCCCTTAATGAGAGGAAAGAGGCAATGGTGTATTATTTCATTCCTCTCTTACTCCTAAAATAACTCAGTTCGTTTACGTGTTTCCACTAAATTTTTGTGCATTCACTTAATTTCATATGGTGCCCATTGCAAATTGGTTCAGTTTATCCTGATGTACTATTCAGGAAAAGGAATTGAACACTAGCTTTTTTAGATTCCTCTGTTTATTCAATTCAGTTTATTCTCCAGAGAAGCATTACTTTTTCAGAAAACAGTGTTCCTTACATGATCATCTGCATTTTGGTGATGTGCAAATGAGATTGAGGGAATAGTTCAAAAATTGCTGCAAGTTACTCCTGAACCCCTGCTCCCAGAAAGGAAAGATGTTCTCTTCCTTGAACTTGTATAAGCCATATTGCACCTGTGCAGAAAACCAGAGACTGAGAAGTGGGAGTAGTTCAGATAATTGAGTGAAATATGTTGGCGGCAGCTCCCACGTTCTTCCAGATAGCAGATGTTGGCAGTGTGGGGATGAATGCTTTGAGCATTTAAGAAACATATTGTGGGCTTGTGTTTGGGGTTCAATTTATTCTGTTAATCGTAAACTAGCAGAATGGTTGGACTGCTGATGCCTCTTGTCTTTTTTAACTGTAGCTGGTCCTTCAGCAAGAAGACTTTTTAATGCGGAAAAAAGTCAACATTTAAAAGCAATTCAGGTTGAACCTTAAGAGTTTGGAGTATAAGAGGGGTATGGATTGACTATCTAAGCTAATGAAATCTCGGATCACTGTCGCCTTCTCCGCTTTACCAGATTTTCCATGCTTCAGCCTCCCTCTTTCATCCCCCGAGATGGTTCCTTCATTCGCAACCTCGCCTGGTTGTTCTGCTGTAAATATTTGCACATCCTCTGGCTCTTGAAATTCATTCCTCTAATTTCTCTGTCCTGTACTTAATCATAGACTGTTCTTTCTCTTGCTCCATTTTCCCTGGCTCTGTTCCTCCTTACAAATTGTTTATCTGTAACATCTTGCAGATCAAAAGGCAGACTATTGACCTGAATTGACAGTATCACCCTCTCTCCACAGACTCTGCTGTATTTGCATTTCTGTCCCTCAGTGTTCCAGTTTTTGGTTGGTACTTGAATGCCTGGAACACGATTAGAAATTTTTTAGATATAGAGGTAACATTTCTTTCCTCAAAGAGAAGGTTAGACGTATTTGGGATAATCATTCTGCTTCTATAATGAACAACTGAATGCTTTTGTTTTCTTCAGTGGGTCTCTCCCTAGAACTGAATAAGACATTGGATGGAGGAAGTGGGTTTTTGTCTATAGGTGGAACTCTTTAAATATTCTAGTGAATTTTAGTTTAAAAGTTGAGGATAATGTACTTCCTAAATATTAGTGATTTTAAAAATAATAAAATGCCTTTGCTTGCTTTCTCTAAGTTTTCCTCCTCACGTGTCCACTGCTTTTGCAAACAACTTCAATCAGTATTACACTCGGATTGTAATACTCTAGGTGGTTGGAATATTAAACAATTTACTATAGATGTGTATTGTGCAATATGCTTTGCATGTTTAATCAGAATGTCATTTGGTTAGGCTGCCCTCCTTTTTGATATTTTGAAAACCTGAATTAACTTCAAATGTTTATTTGAAGATCTTGCTATGTAAACTGTGCAATTGAAATGATTGATCTAGTCCCTTAGAAATAGTTTTTGTTAAGGACGTGATTTTTCTCCATTTGATGTGGATTTTAGGCTGCGTTACATGGGATTCATTTCAAAGGGCAGGACCTTCAACTTGCATGGTTCAAGCCTGGAGCTACCACTGCAGCTGCTGAACCTGAGGATGTGGAGGCCGATGAAGAGGAGGTACGTGTTCCCTAAAATGATTCTACTTTCAGTTTTGGAGACAATGTTAGGAGTTTGCTGAAAATTCCACACTTAGTCGGGTTGCGTAGTGGTTAGCACTGCTGCCTCACAGCGCTAAGGACTCAGGTTTGATTCCCAGCTTGGGTCACTGTCTGTGCTGAGTCTGCAATGGGTTTCCTTTGGGTGCTCTGATTTCCTCCCACAGTCAGAAAGACATGCTAGTGAGGTGCATTAATCGGAACAGGTGCTGTGGAGTGGTGACTAGGGGAATTTCATAGTAACTTCATTGCAGTGTTAATGTAAGCCTACTTGTGGCTAATAAATAAATAAACTAAATTTCAGCAAATAAAATTCAGAATATCTCTGTATGACTGCTAAGTGGCTTTGTAGTGCATGTGCTAAGCCAACTTGTGTTCTGATTTTAGATTTTTTTTTCTGCATCAGTCTAAGAACTCAGTTTATTTTAGCAGCTAGGATGTTCTTGTGGATATTTTAAGTATAAAATAAATTCTTTAAATTTTTGTGCACTTTTTTCTGTGAATTTGTTATATTTGTGCAACAATGTATCACTGTTACTTTGAACTGAGTCTCAGGTTAGCTGATCCATAGCACTGATGTCCATGTCAGAAACTTGATTCTTAAGTTCATCTTGCTACTGTATCTTTCTAATAACTGCCTTTTAC
Organism: Sphyrna mokarran; assembly: GCA_024679065.1. NCBI lineage: Eukaryota > Metazoa > Chordata > Chondrichthyes > Carcharhiniformes > Carcharhinidae > Sphyrna > Sphyrna mokarran. Next base: position 14,552,177 of record JAGIQG010000010.1, on the reverse strand, counting down.
TGTCTATCCATACTGCATAATTGACAAGGTTTTGAAGAGGATTTGTCATGCAGACCTGACAAGCTGAGGAGTGATTCTGTTTACGTTAATTGAGAGATCTGGAGCCCAGATGCAGGCATTCATTTCCTACTTCTGTTAAGCGTTGCAGTTTTTCTTGTCAGAATTGGAATCATGTTGTGCATCAACTCCTGGGACTGAGGACTAGTTGATAGATACAACTCTGACTACAGATTTTAACTGATGCGTTCAATTATATACTGACTCAGATATTTTGGGGCATACCATCTCAGAGTACTAGAAACACGTAATATTCACAGCACAGGAGGTCATTCAGTCCTTTGTGCCCACTACAGCTCTTTTCAAGAACAACTCGCGTAGTCCTCCCTCCATCTGTTTTCTGTAACCTTGCAAATTATTCTTATCAGACATTTATCCAATTCTTTTTTGAAACCCACAATTGAACCTGCCTGCACCATACCCTCAGGCAGTGCATTCCATATCCCAATCATTTGCTGTGCATGACCTTGTTGCTAATTTGCTAATCATCTTCAATAACTCATGTATGGTTGTAGAAGCTTATGCAGATTGGAATAGTTTCTTGCTATTGTTTATGTCCAGACCTTTCATGATTTTGAATATCTCTGTCAAATCCCTTCTTCTCTTCTCCAACGAGAACAACTCCAGTTTCTTCAATTTATGCATGTGATTGCAGTTCCTCATCCCTGGATTATTCTCATGAATCTTTTCTGTATGTATTCTCATCCCTTGTGAAAGTATGCCATACAGAAATGAAAACAGTTGAGGCTGAGCAGTATTTTACAGGTTTGTCTTTCTTTGTTGAATTCAACCCTACCTGCACATGTCTGATTCTGCGGGCTAAAGTTCCTCATGAGGAGGTGTCACCTCTTAAGAGGGATTGCACCCTGCTCATGTAGAAATTGGAGCTCCAGGTTCAGTCAGTGAACCAACACAGCACCTGCTGTTCTTTGGTTTCAATCTTCTAATTTCTACCATGTTCTGGATAATACCCTGAACCTCTTTAGATATGTGCATCAAATGTTCCTTGCCTCCCCTCTATGTTTGGAACTCCACTGAAATATGACAGGAAAGTCAAGAAGCTGTTCTTGGCAACAGGTTAACTCTGGTGCAAAAGTCTCTACAGCTATAAAGAAAGACCTCGTTATTTGAAATATGGCAGTATAATTAATAACTAATGTTTTGCGGTGGTGGTATGAGTTACACAAAGTAACTTTGAAAAAACAGACTTCTTCCAATTGAGTCAATGTTGGTTTTTCTCCAGATGAACATGTGTGTGATTTTTGCTTCTGGGACAGCTAAATGTATGTATTCATACTGCCAGTTCTATGCCTTAGCAAGTCATATCCCTTGATGCTTTGTTAATCTGGGTAGTGATTTTCAAAAAAATAACATTCCCACATCTTCTCTTCATCCAGTTTTTTTGTGTTTTATCCGTGTGTATGTACTTGGTTGTAGCTATCAGAAACCAGAGATGCCGCTTTCCTTCATAGAACTCCTACAATACATTTGGCCCATCAAGTCTGCACCAACTCTTTGACAGAGTATCATACCCAAGTCCGCTCCCTCAGTCTATCCCGTAACCCCACACAATTACTATGACTAACCCATCCAACAATTTACCCATCACAGATGTGAGGCTCTCTGGCCTGTAGTTCCCAGGCTTTTCCCTGCAGCCCTTTTTAAACAAAGGCACAACATTTGCCACCCTCCACCCTCTGTAACTTGCAGATACCAAGAGGCAATTTATAGCATGCCAATCCACAAAATCTTTGGAGTGAGGAAGGAAACTGCAGTACCAGAGGAAACCCATGCAGACAGATGGAGAACATGCAAACCCCACACAGAAGGTGACCCAAGCCGTGAATCTAAACTGGGTCCCTGGATTGCAAGGCAGCAGTGCTAACCACTGTGCTGTCCGCTTGTGTCTGTTCTTTCTGTCAACACTGAACTTTGTGAATTTCATTTTGTGTGACTGCTTCATGACTTTTTTTCTTTTGACAAATTAATTTCCTTAATTTTAAATGAAGAAGAAAGCTTTGTATGGTCAGGTCCTATTTGAACTGCTGTTGGGTAAATATGAATAGATAGCATGCATGTGTGAAAGCATGTTTTTAGTGTTGGTGTTTCCTATAGTGCAAAATACCTTTTTTTGCTGCATTAACAATGTTCAATGAAAGTTAAGATGCATTTTCATATTTGTAAAATGCTCGGGGCTTGATTCCCAAACATGACTAGATAAAGTGTTGTTTTTGGCAAAGCACTTTCCGTTATTGCCTGCCAGCTTTTTCAGCAAGCAGCAATTTGGGTGACTTGCATCAGACTGGAATAGAACATAAGAAAGCTCATGTCAGTCAGTTACTGTTATTGCCTATGAAATAATGCCAGTAAAGTGCATGTAGTAAGTGTTAGAGAGGATGAGAACATTCTGGAACAGTATATCAGATTGATAGACTTCAGAAGTAGTCAGTTTTACTTATAATAATAACAACTTAAAGTAGACAAACTGTTTTAGTAGTAGATTGTACATCTTCTCAGTTCACATGCACAAAACTTCGTTGTGTGATTATTGTCAGTCCTTTATTTTTAAATCTCTTCATTTCCATTACTTGTTTCCCTCCTACCAGTGCTCACTGTTCTTTTCCTCTCACTTGTCTGTTCCCTGGACATGTATTGAATTCTCATGTCAGCCTGATGCAGAAAACAGTGTCACAATTAGCATTTTGTAAATCAGTCCCACCTGTGATGCTCAGCTCCTCCCTAGTAAATGAAATTTGCTTTATCTCTAATATTAAAATCACCTGCAAATTGGTACCCAATCCTGTACATTTCAAACAAGCCATTTTCATCGTGTGACTTTATTTGCATAATCCCCTTTCTGTCATCCCATCCGTCGAAGACTGCTTACTTCCATTGAGTCTTTCTGCTTTCATCCAGTGCTGCCAAAACCTTTAATCTGTTTTTGTCACCAATCAACATTATTTTTTTGATTTAACCAGTTAACATCGTATCTTAGCTTCAGAACTTCTAGTGTATTGGCAATGGCATTAGTACTCGATTGGCTCCACAACAAGCTACTACAAACATGACTGTTTCCGTTTATACTATATGGCTTTGAAGCTAAACTTCTCAATTCTGTGTTGCATCAAGTCCCACTTCCCTCAATGCTTCTCAAGTCACTGATCTGATCTGTATTTCCTGACTAACATACAACTAATTGAACTTCAGGTTCTCGCCTAATCTGTTTCCACTTTTATCCTATCTTGCCTAAGTTTTACTTCTGCACCCAACTTGCACATTCTGTTCATTTTATCTTCTGTCTCTCCACTTAACTAATCTTTCACTCCTCTCTCCTCATTCGTGACCATAGTCAAATATTGTTCCATTTTTTGTTATTTTTTCCTTCTGCAGGCTACTTTGAGAAGTTTTTTTCAGAACCATTCAATATTTATGTAAAAAGCTTAATTGCGAGTTAGCAATGTTTTATTGCAAATTTCCCTGGCCCAAATGTTGCTTTCATTTATCCAGCCCTCACAGCTTTGCTAATTTTGTGAAATTTCCTATTCTGCTACCTGCTGATTGTGCATTTGCCTTCTCACCCAATGGAAAATGTACAGAAAAGGTTCATGGTGAGAAATTTGCTAATAGAATCTCACTTTGAGAGAAATGCAACAATTTGCTTATCTATTGCACATTTTAATGTAGCAAATCTTTAGTGTAGAAAACATCCCAAGTCGTTTAACTAGTGTGTTATCAGTAAAAATTGGCCTATTACCTAAGATCACATGTTGTATCAACGCCCTCCACTGGGTTGAAGTCATGAGGTTACACTGAGGCTTCGTTTGAAGCAATTTTTTAAAGCAGCGTCTAGGCCTTTTGGCCTTGATCAAATGAGATCAAGCCTTGGAGGAAGTGCAGTGCCTACTCCAATCAGCTTGGATCATGTAGATCAAGCCCAAGACAAGAAAAAGCTTGTCTGTCTTGTCAGCTTGGATCTAGAATGTCTCACTTGTTAACACTTTGTATTGGACTTTGATTGGATTGAATTGAAAATAAAAATAAAAATTAAAAATTACGTTGAACTACAGAAGGAGATGTTAGAACAGATGACCAAAAGTTTCGTTGGAAAGATTGGTGTGAAGAAGTATCATCAAAGAGGGTTGCGATTGCGGGCATGACTTCATGGAGAAGATCAGAATGTTTGAAGCAGTTGAGAGCAGGGTAAAAGGGATGTTGAAAGTAGAATTTGACAAGCAAAGACTAACTGAGCAAGTGTTTTTATATTATGAGCAGCAATCCCACGGGAGGTTAACTAGATGATCCCAATAAAAGCATTCTTGTGTAAATTTTTGAAGTACATAGAAGTATGATAAATTAACATGGAGCTTGTGTAAGCCAGATTATCGAACATAACTGTTCTGTGCTGATCAGTCTGGTTTTGGATGCAAATCATACTGCAGTTTTGTTGTTGTGATGAAACCAGCAGTACTTGTTGAAAACATTGTTTGCATCTCTTGGCCATTGTTTTGCACCAGCCAAACTTGATTTTCTAGGCTACATGTATTGCTTTAGGGATTCATGATACTCGTATCTCTATAACTAGTCAGGGGCTTATCGGTCTACCTAGGTCATTTGGCACATGCAAAGTTGTTAGCTAAACTTGGAAAAGAATTAAGCAAAACAGTTGCTTCAAAATGCTGGGGATGTTGCATGAATAAAAGTTTTTAATTCATATTCAGTTAAAATATTTGTGCCGAGTATTTTGGAGCATTTGAAACACTTGTTAAACAAAAGTCTGGGCACAATATATTTTGTTTTAAAATCAGAAGGCCAGTTCCAGTATAAGTTTAAGTCTTGTCACTGTGTACGTTGGATGTAACTGATCAAATCCTGAAAGAGTTGTACTTGTGCAAAACTCCAAATTTAAATAAACTTACAGATCACAAGTGTGAGTTCAATTTCATTGAGCTTGCAACTGTCATCAATACTTGGCATCAAAATTTTCAGTTGTGTTTTCATGTTGACATAACTCTTGAGTTACTGCTTGTAAAATACAATATGAGCAGTGTGTGCTACAAATTAGACATTTTGACTTTCTTTGTGCTCCATTTTGAGGAAAGAAGTCAACTAATATTTGCCTGTTCTTGTATGCAGTTTAATTACTGGATTTTACTAGAATTTTTAATTGCTTAACATGGAGGAGTAACTAAGCCTGAGAGATTGCTGATTTACTAACCTATTGCTGTTTCTTCTGTGCTTCTCCTGGTCAGTGGTGATTCAAGTCGGTTTCCATGCATTTATACTGAGTAGAAATATTTCACGGGGTATGCAACTGAAGTAGATAAACACTCTTGAATATCACCTTTCAGAATAGTGTAATCTCTGCTGTAATTCCCTATTTTGAACTTTCCAACTTGTCTTCTGCCTCTTCCTTGGAACTGAAATGGTTTTGGCCAAAGTCAGAAACAAATGATGGAATTTTAGGGTTGTGTTGTAGGCAGAACTACAAAATCCCACTGGCATGAGCACTTGCAAGATTTCAGCGAATGCTTCTCTGCAGAAGATTGAAATCTATTATCCCTTCATTCTTTGACATGCTTGATTGCATTCACAACTTCCAGTGCCTCTGATCCGTTTATACAATTTATTGGTCCTGTCCTATCTTGATTCCAATCTTAATCTGTTCCATCATCAGCAGATGGTCTGGACCCTTGTTTCATTTCCCACTCCATTGCTGCCATTTTGTGAGGATTCATTCTTACTGCCTATGTTTCTGCCCTCTACAAGCTGTTACTTGGCAGTAATATCTGTAGACCTGGGGATCAATTTCCATATGTCTCCAATGGCACACTATTGTATTTTTCCTTAATCTTCCGATCTCTCCATTGTTGTGAGATTGCTTGCCCGTCATCAAATCTCAGGTGAGCTGTGCGTTTGATTCAGCTATGGGTTTCCTTTCAAATCCCCAATTCATTCAGTTTTGCTAGGGCTCCTTGTGCCACATGGAATTGATTGCAACCTTGAGGCTGCTAGCTGCTGTCAGTTTAGTGGTATGTCATTTTATTTTTAGACTATTTCTTGTGTCCTTATGGATCATGCATCTTTAAACAAGAATACAGTTCTTATCTTTTTAAATGGTTGCACTAACTAGTATTTAGACAGTGGCATCAAATTAACTGAAAATGTAATTCTGTATGAAATGAAGGTGTTATCATTTAAGTATTAATTTTAAGAGTCGATAGTAATTTTTAGAGATGGTTCGGCTAATATTCAATACAGTTTAAGAGAGGCTGTAACTTCATGATCTTTGCCAAAAAAATAGAAGTAGTTGTTGCATAAAGTAAATTATGCAGGCTTCGGACTGCAATAGTTTTTACGTTAACAAACCACTTATTTTGCAGGATCTAATTGAAATGTCAGGCGTCGTCAGATTGTTCAATATTTGGCCATATTCCTTTTTTAAATGAAGCTAGCATAACCTTTGAGAACCACAGTACTGTTGCACAAGATAATGAATTATTTAAAAAAAATCTTTGATTCACAGTACAGACAATTACTTCAATTTAGTCTGAACATGGCGAATGTAGCTATGTGCCTGGCATATGAACTGTTCCATGTTTTTGTAACCGAAGAGAAGTAATGGTTTATATATCAAGAGAGGGAACAATTTAGCAGGCTCTTTGGCTTGATTTGTATGTGGGGATTTGCTTCCATTGCCTTAGTTCTAATACTGTAGCTTGCTTCACTGTTGTCAAGCATTTTTGGGGTTTTTTTTGGAGGGATGGGGGGCTGCAGTACTTGTGGGATTCAGCATTTTGACCCAGGAATGACTGCATATGTCAAGTCGATTTGAAGGGGAACATTTGAGGTGATTGTAAATGAAGGGTGTTCCGTAGCACTGCTGACCTACGCCTTGTAGTTAACAGAGAGCTCACATAAGTGGTGCAATATTTTACACAGTGCATTTCAATTGTTGTTGGAAGTTCATTGGTAAGTACTCTTGTAAATGAACCCATTCTAATGGGAGACTGTGTGCTTAGTTTCAGGAAGAGTCTTTGATTGATGACTTATTGCTCCAAGATGATGACGATGAAGAAGATGATAACGAATCGCGTTCATGGCGAAGATGATCAGAGAGCGACCAATGTTTACTTACAGAAAGCTATGCTGTCTGCATTCGAAATCATAATGTGATTTGTTTTTTTAAAAAAAAAACTAATGTACTAAAGATTGTAGTGAATATCCTGTATTAGTCCAGAAGCACTGTTTGGGGTAGAGGGTTAGCCCTGTAATGAGTTGCTACTGTACCCATATGGAAGAAGTGAAATGAAATTACAGCTTTAGTTCAGCAGGAGGCATGTATGTAATTCATTTTTTAAAATTCATTTTGTGAAACTTGGTATGCAAATATTCATTGAACTTTGGCCTAAAAGAGAGATACCAAGGTTTTACATGTAATGTACTGATTTGGTCATATGATCTGACCAAACTAAGAAAATTTCAATGTAACTATTATAAATGGTTCCATGTTGTTATGGAATGAAGGTTGACATTGAATCTCTTTATGGATGTTTTGAAAAACTGAGACATTCTAAGCTTTGTGATAAAGCAGAGAACTTGGGAAGTACTGAAAAGTGCTCTTGTTTGTTAAAAGTTATGTATACCTTTATTTTGCATAGTTTGCTTTAGGCTTTACTATGTATTAGCCTTGGTTTTCTTCTGTTCCAACTTGTGTATGTATTTTACTTGAGGGTTGATTTTAAACATTCATTGTACAACAGCTCTGTCAAAGTCTTTTTGACTTTTGAGATATGTTTAAAAAAAATAAAGAAATGGAATGGTCTAATATATATAAAAAAGAAAAAAAACGTATGTAATATAAAAGAGAATTGGTTACATGTAAAAACAAAGAGACCATTCCAAATCCCCACCAAAACGAATCACAAAAGAGCATTAACCAATTCTGCATTCTCATTAACTTAAGAATTTCCTTTGCAGCAAAAGAATGATGGTAAGTAAATTCTAGTGTTAGATCATGGTTTCAGATTTTGCAGTTTGGAATTTTATCTCTTTCAGGATTTGGCTATGCTGGTCGCCAATCCATGACAGTGGGCAAGACTTCTTGTCTCTGGATCATCAGAGATCAGACGCATGACTGAGTTGCATGCTGGGACTCAATGGAAGACTCAGGCCCTGGGCCTACGTGGGAATCCCTTAAGGAAGTTTCAACTTCTGACGGGCAATTTCCATGGGACACTTCACGCTATCTCCGACTAGTTCCACAATAATTACCTGAATGTTTACCCAGGAAATCTTTGTTAAATTAAAACTGAGGCAATATGCAGGTGACTACCAAATCAACTGCCTGGTCTCTTCAGCTGATTATCCATCCTGACCTGACCCAAGCACATCTCCAAGACTGCCCACCCAAGTAGAATTTGTGCAATTTGAAGTATGTCACTAGATGGGGAAGAGACCGCTCATTTCTTCACTCTCAGCATGTGAACGTTGCTTGCAAGGCCGTCACCATTTATTGACCAAGTTGCCACGTTATAAATCTGTTATCTTTCGGTAGATGGTGTTGAACCACACCTGACAGCTGAGTGATTTGCTACGCCATTGCAAAGATTAGTTAACAGTGAATTAGTTAACATATTGCTATGGATCTGGAATCGCAAGTAGGTCAAACCGATAAGAGAAGTAAGAACGATTTTCAATCTGTTGCAGCCTATGAGAGGTAAGGTTTTTCCTCTGCTGCTTGTTTGGTTGTGATGTGCCAGAATTGACTGTTTGCCAATGTGCTAGAATTGGGTGAGTAGAAAAGTCAGGCAAATTTTACTCTCTTTAGAAAAAATAATGAGGAAAAGTAATATGAAGCCATGAGACTGGAAGGAAGATCCAACAAATACTTGGAGGAAGACACTTTTTAAACCGTATCATGAGGAACAATGGAAGATATACCAAATGACAATCAAGTCATTGCTGTTGTGGATTAAAGTGACTAGACTATTTTAACAGGTTGAAACATCTTAAATGATTGGAAAGCAATCAGAGGTAACAGGTTATCCAATGTGTAAATGGTGACTGTGAGCCAGTATTCCAGTTTGGATCTTCAGTCTGTGCTGTAGAAGCTAATCTTTGCTGGGGTGCAACACTTATTTTTTGGCTCCCTGTTTGAGATAAAATAGCTTGAGTTTCCAGTTACTGTTTAGTATCCAGTGATTCCTGTTGGAAGTGCATGCGTGTGTGGGGAGGCGGGGTGGGGTCAGTGAGAAGGATGCCTGGCTTAGCTGTGATACACTCCATAGCCAGATAACCTGCCAAAACTTGCTGTTGAGTCTTGTGCAATAATAATCTCTGCTTGGATGAGATCATGGAATTTGAATACTGCTTGTGTATCTGTAGCCCTTTGATTTGGAGAAAAGCAATTGTTAATGAGGGGAGTTAAATAATGAAAAATATGTTTACTTAAATCAGATCTCATCTTCATGGGTGACTGGATGCTAAGAGAATGGTTGGTTGTCGATGGAAGGGAAAGCATTTGGTGTATTCTGGTGCGCAGCTACTTGCAGCATGGTTCTCGTTAATGACTGAGCATTTCGGGAAATCTCCAGAACAATATGTTCGTTTCTTTCATGTATCGAAGATTTCTTGTATTGCAAAACTGCCAGATTAATTTGACTAAAAAATCTTGAGTAGTTGGCACTGGGTACCAGATTAAGGTCAGGTTTTCCTTCTTGCCCTTTTGTTTGCTTGTCCTTTTATCATAGGCTTTTCTGTGCTGCCTTTGATAGAAAATGACGAGGTATTTTTAAAAATTTTACTGATTTCGACTCTTTCCCCTTCTGCCCACGTTGCCTATAAATATGCCTCTACAGTCCCTATTCAAGGCACTGAAAGAACTACCATGATAGTCTTGTATAGAACTCTTGAAGTAATCATTTAATATTCCTTCTCCCCTTGTATTCAAGAGATTAGGGGGGGAATTTCTCCAACCCACCACTATGGGAATTGTAGCAGGCGGGGATGGACCATGCAAAGGTCCGTTGATCTCAGCAAGAGTTTCCAGTTTTAGAACAGCTCATCTGGAAAACCTGCCCTATATGTAAATATGAATAACTTCTTTTTTGTTTCTACAGGAGTATTACATGCTGCAGGATGATAGATGATCAGATGGGGTGACAGGATGTGTCATTTGCTCAGATAAGTAAGAGTTTCATTATTAAAATTAATACCCTTATCTGATTTTTTCCTCGTGAGTCAACATGAGAGATATGAATAAATGTCTCCTACACCAGCATGGATGTTTATTCTTGCTCCAATTATCCTGCTGACCTTTCATAGTAACAAACATGTTCACTACCAAATGCAGAGGTTTAGTGCTGTAGAATTGTGTTCATTATCCAAACTTACTGCAAAGAAGACTTTCATAAAGGTGACTGATTCAAGTGAAGTCTGGAGTGGATTTAAAATTGGATTCTCAAATGAAAAACCACTATCACTAGGCCCTTGGGTCAATTTGCTCGTGATGTGATCCATGCATTTACCTTGAGTTTTCTGCTTTCTTGTTTGTCCTCAAAAATATAGTGCCATCCAGTCCTTCATCCTATCTATATTCTTAAGCTGTATCCTTTCCATTATACTTTACAGTTGACAAAGCTAAAGTATTACGTGAAGTTGTTCATTTTGGAAGGGGGAACAAAAGAACGATATTATTTAAATGGAGAAAACCTGCAAAAAGTTGAAAACAAACAAAGGGGCTTAGTATTTGTGCATGAAGTGTAGCAGGTAATCAGGAAAGCTAATGGGATGTTGCACCTTCAAGGGGGTTGGAGTAGAAGAGTAGGGAAATCTTGCAGCAACTGTGTAAGGTACTGGTGAGACCACATCTGGAATGTTATGAGCAGTTTGGTCCCTTTTCTTTAAGGAAAGATATTATTTCATTGGAGGCAGTACAGGGAAGGTTCACTGGATGATCCACCTTATGGAGGTATTAAACTTATAAGGAAAGGTTAAACAGGTTGGAACTCCACTCATTGGCATTTAGAAGAATGAAAGGTGATCTCTTTGAAACATAGGCTTCTTCAGGAGTTTGACATGATAAATGCTGAGAGGTTGTTTCTCTTCAAAGGAGAGTCTAGGACAAGAGGGCACAGTCTCAGAATAACGAGGTGCCAGTTTAAGATTGAGATGAGGAGGAATTTCTTCTGAGGGTTGAGTCTCTTTGAAATATGCAATAGAGAGCTGTGGGAGCCGAGTCTTTGTGCACAGACTTCTGATTAGTAAGGGGATCAACGGTTACAGGGAAAGGCCAGGAAAGTGGACATGAGGAAAAACGGATCAGCCACAATCCCATTGAAACATGGAGCAAACTCGAGGGGCCAAATGGCCTTTTCCTGTATCTACATCTTGAATTCTTATTATTGTCACTGAGTCAATTCATGTACCAGCAAATGTCAGTCGCCTAATTCTTGTGGACTGATATTTTGCAATGTGATGGCATAGTGTCCAGGAATGTAAGAGACCTTTTGTTTGGTCAGCCCCAGACTTCAAAACTGCTTCAAAACACACTGTCAGTGAACTGATTTTATCAACAAATGTTAATCCCAACTTTCTCTTAAAATGAGATATTATTCCTCTTGATCACTACTCCAGGCAGTTTATTCCACACTGTTCTGTTGAACCTGTTTTGTCCAATCACTTTGCTGCTTCTGATCTTGATACCATATTCTCTTGTTTTCATTTGGTGAATATTTCTTGTTGAAACAATTTAAAAAAAAAATTGATATATTGCATTGAAAGGTCCTCTCAGGGACTTCAGTATTCTAGTGCAAGCAAACAAGGCTCTGATATCTGGTATCAAACATGAGACACTCATAACAATACCTCAAGGTGGAGGGGGAAGGGATGAGGACTTTAAGGAGATGAGGGCAAAAAGAATTTGGGGATTAACTTCACTATTCAAGATAATCCTGAATAAGTGAGAAAAGGGAAGTGAGGATCAAACCCTGAATGGCAAATTGCATGACAGGAATGGGAAGGAATGAAGCTAGGGGATCAAGAATCTGGTGAACGAGTTGAAACTATCAGTCAGTTTGTGGGAAGTGAAAACAGGCTCTTTGGGAGAAGGAAGTGACATTAATAGTAACTGGCAATTAATATTGCTTACTGGAGAGGCAGGGCGGGATGGGGGGCGTCCCTGGGACAGATGGCTGGGGCCATGGCGCATCCTGACTTCCCTTTCCCAACAGAATGTAGAACAGTCCCCACTCCCCCATCCATAAAATTTGTTGAGACGTGGGAATCAGCCAAAGATATTGTTGCTTAGCTCTGGGTCATGTTGAAGCAGTACTTTTTTTTTTTGTTGATGCATTCACTTCATGGAATGCAGTATTGGCTCCCGTACTATGAGAGGAGGATAACTTTTTTAAATGAAGGCAGCAAAGGAAAGTTTATGAACTTGAGTTATCTTCATTTTTCAAAAATAGTAGTCGGATGGATTACTTTGATTCTATGTAATTCTCGACCTTTGACCGCACGGTTGCCTGAATGTCGTAAGCAAGTATCTTAATTTGGGCAGTCTGAAACTACAAAACCGATTAAAAGATAAGTTTACATGGTATAAGTGTTGCAGAATATGGACAATGTATCCCTTTTGGCATTCAAGCAAAGGTACCACTAGTTTTAATAAATGACTTCAGTACTTCTGTGTTGCAGTTTCAGACAATTCACTTTGTGTACCTGGTTTCTTTCCGTGCTTCCTTGTAACATTCAGGAAACCTGTATGGAATCTATACAACATCTGGCCCATCTAACCATTCAGCTTGAAAAGTTAAGAACACAAACTATCTTTTTCTGCCTTTTTTTAATGGAATTATCCTCTCTTCTGTTGGAGCATAGCTGGACCAGTGGCACATTCCATGACAAAGGAAGGCAAAAATAATACTGTTATTAACATAACTCCTATCCAATTAACAGGTCTTTGTATTGTGATAAATTTGCATGAAATCTACGGTATAGAAGCAGGACATTCAGTCCATTTGGTCTATTTTGATGTTTACATTTATATAAACCTTTTTTAATTACCCTTAATAGAATCCCTGCAGTGCAGAAGGATGCCATTCAGCCCATCGGGCTTACACTGACAACATTCCCCCTCTCCCACTGCAGGCCCTACCCCTATAAACTATGCTTTTATCCTGCCAATCCCCCGATGCTAAGGGTCAATTTACCATGGCTAATCAAGCTAACCTGCACATCTTTGGACTGCTGGGGGGGAATCCAGAGGAAACCCATGCAGACCCTGGAGAAACTACACGTCGTCACTTAAAGCTGGAATAGATTTGTGGTCCCTGGCACTGTGAGACAACAGTGCTAACTACTGTGCCACCCATTCCCAACTCTCCCTGTAATCTCATTTGGCTTGTACCTTTTTATAGATACTGTTCATTGTAGTTATGATCTCTTTTTATCTTTCTCCAAGTGGTTGACGATAGTTGCAACTCTTAAACAGCTGAATACTGTGACGTACCTGTTTGGTGAACACTGCAAAGCCTGTACATCTTTAGTGTAATTTTTTTTTTATTCAATCCTATATTAAACAGTTTTCAGTGACTTTTACTTTGCGTTCCACAGGGAATGAATTCAGAAACTCGTCGTAAGTGATAATTTTCAGTTTGTGTGCTAATACCAAATCCTGCAGGTATTTCTTCAGCGACTTAAGTGTCACTTTTCCACTGTTTAGAGAGAGCCAAGGTATATGGGCAATGTTAATTAGATTGTTGCACTCCTCTCTTAGATTTTTTTTTGGAAATCTCTTTATGAGCGCTTCACCATTGCTCAAGTCATTTATCCATCAGTATTCACTCCATTTAATCTGTAACTCTGCCTGCAAGCCTGCAGCCCCTGTTGTGTACGATACCTTTGGTTGAGTGCTCCCAGCATCTCCTGTCACATCACATTTGCATAAAAGAGGACGGATAACTACATTTGAGCAAAGAAATGAAAATGCTCAGCACCAAACCTGTCAGCTTTGTTCTTAAGTTAATTGTGAAAAATTTGATTTGCTTTGTTTTCAGTCTTTATTATGACAACCCCCTTCCCATTTGCTTTGGTTGCATGTAGCCTTTAAAGAGAAAACAGCTATTTTGCCCTCTTTCCTACCCCAGGGATTACTTACTTCAGTCTAACCCTTAGTGCTGGTTCTTCTCTGTCTAAATTATGCTTGCACGATAGACTTGCTCACAATTAAAATCTGCAAAGATCTGCACATTTACACTCAAATGCTTGGGCTAAGATTGTTTGGGAAGCCACGTGTATTAATCAAAACACTTAGTAATTAATAACCACATTTTTCTAATTGATTTTCTGAAGCACTTATTTGAAAATAACAAGATTGGCATCATTTGGCAGAATTGAGAGCATCGGCAGTATTTACAAAACTGAAATAGATTTTTCATCTTGGTATGATCCCTGAATTTGAAGCGAGTGGATGCTAATTGCTTTGTGCAATTTTTTTTGTCATAATGCATTGCATATAGTAACGACGTGTAATTCTGCCACATTGTTCAATTTTAAGATTTAATACAGATATCCTTAACTTTTAGTAATAAAATTAGAAAAATTATCTGAATGCATAGTTCATAGTTCTTTCGTTTTATTTCACAGACTATGGATAATCGTTCTATAACAATATAACAATTATTGAACCCCTCTGTTGAGGGGTGAATTATGATTTAATTGACTGAAATTGATATGCTGTTTTAAAAAATGCATTTGTGGAAAATTAATACTTATAAATTTCAGCAAGATATTGCAATCCATTAACCAGTTCCTGTTTGCTTTTACTTTCTGATACTCCTCTGCTCTTGTATTAAGGTTTATTACATTAACTTGGTTAGAAATAGCAAGCAGATTCAATAATATTGATATCATAATGTCACTGGGTTATGCGTGCTGGGGCTTCAGTTTCCTTCAAAACCATGATGATTCTTGTATGTTCAAGTGCTAATATAAGAACGTGTATTGCATTAGCTAAATATACAAGCATTTTCATGAATTTGACATTATCTGTATGAAGTTTTGGTTAGAGCCAGAGGGAGATGCATGGACATTCAATTTACTGTGTAGTAAACAATCAAGTGTCATGTTAATTACTCGTGGAGCAGGGGTGTAGGAGGGCAACATAAAATTGGTTTCTCTTCAATTTCCTTGTGTTTTTCTGAGAAGTGTTTATTTTCTACATGGAGTTATTTCTGTGTTTGTAGTTGCCATGACATTTCAGTGGGTGTCAGCAACGTGATCAGCACCACTTTTGGCCTCAGCTTTGGTTTTGCCTTGTGTAGGGGATGATTAATGCATGAATTTATGGGGCCCACGTGCAGGAGCCCTGTAAATAAGGGGCAGTGGGGAGAGGTGGGGTGGAACTAGCAAACAACACAAGTTGGAAATGAGCATAGATGCAAATACCCTAGGATTTATAGCTATTGCTTTCTATTGCAGTGATCAGGCATTCTGAATGCATAGTTTTCAGATATTTTATTACAACTCCTCTAATAATGAGGATATTGTTAGGGGTTGCGAAGTGTTCGCTGAACCCTTACATTGACAAGGTTCCACAGTAGTTTGTCATTGTTTCTGCAAGTTTTGGCAGACCAGGAGACTTTCCCACTCCTAACTTACCACCTGCCATAAGAAGGGAATTGCAGCTTGATTATCAATCTCTTTGAGCACATTATGAACCCATCTTCCTTAGCTGCCACGTCCCGAAGTCGGGCTCTAACCTGAAACTTCTGACTCAGGCAGGCTGCCCACTAGGCCACATGACCTCTTTCATAAATTTTACAAAGATACCTGATAATGAAGAACTTGTAAGGTTATGGACAAAAGAACTAACAAAGGTCTGACAGGTGGGATTGTCTCCTGTGCTGTTAGTATGTGTAACGCCACATTTCTATAATTACCATTAGGTGAGGAAGAGAGAAGAACAATGTCAAGTAAGAGAATTTTTGGAAAAAAACCTTATTTATGTTATCAGGGTAAGAAAGGAAAAGAACTGGAATCAACTCTCTGGAGCAATGAACTTTCTGGAAAAAAGAATGTCTATGTTAAAATGTACCTGTCAAGTGTATTTGTTCGTAAGAATAAGAACAAGCAATCCATTTTGATTAATGCATTTTGAAGTGCAATTTGCCTTCAAAGATGTTATTTCGCGATTAGTATTTTTAATCTGTTGTTACAGTAAATGTCCTAAAAGTACTTAAGCTATTAACAGCTAGCAACTAAGTCCATTTTTCTTTTTAAATGTTATCTGTCTCTATTGGGATCGTAACACCAGTCTCCCTTCCATGTTAACTTTAGCTACTCTTTTCCTTTTAATAGACTTCTTTGAGCTTTTTTCTGTCTTTTATTTTGCTTTGTACTTCAATTTCTTCCTCCTCTATTTGTTTTTAAGTCATTCTTTGCTGATTTCTTGACTTTCCCCAATCTTCTGGCCTACCACAAACCTTTGTGGCATTGTACTTGGCGATAAATTTTGTTTTTCCTTTTAAAGATTATCTTCTTCAGAATATAGGCAGTAACAAAGAAGGAAATAATGCAAAAAAAAATTCAGACCAAAGCAAAAACATTTTATCCTATAATTACAGATGTGGACATTATTATTAAAAATGCAGCAAGATCCACATAAGTGCAATTCTTGAGAACAACAATGAAATATTTCTAGTGGAAGGAAAAACTCGCAGTTTTGACAAACTGATAAACTCGTGCTTTTTGTCTTTACAAATGCAAATTCATAGAGCAATAATGAATTATACTATTTTTCGAAATAAAGCTGTACCTTTTTCTTCTTAGGCAATCATTTGGGATCGAGGATGACTTGCTCTGTCTCCCATTTCAGTAGGTTCTGAGATGGCTGATGAATCCAGTGCACAATGCGCAGACTCTACCACACATGCGGCAGGTAGTGCTTGAAGAGTTGGGTAGATTAAGCATTTTTGAGTTTTGTGTGCCCTCTTCGACACCTTGACTTTGCCAATGCACATTCCCACCATCCGATGCTATTAGTGTGTTATAAAGGGTACACTAAGCTTCCTATTTGAAACTGTATATTGAAATCTTTAAGTGAGAGTCTGTACAAACCGTCAGTGACATGGGCTTGCGTGGGTTAATACTGTAGCCATAAAAGACCTATGCATAGCTACTACCAGGTTCTGTGTTCATGATATGCTGTTTGCACTTTTGTAAGTAAAGGAGATTAAGCATCAAACCGTATTTGTCTACTTTTTGTCACATTAGCACCTTCTCAAATGAGTCTTTTCCATTTTGGTTAGCCACAACCCAGGATCTCTCAAGAGTTGACGGTTGCTTTTGCAGAAATGTTTCTGCTGTCCTGGGAGTCTCCTGAGTTTCTTTGCTTTGCTGTTGCTTTGGGAGTCTGGTGTTGAGCATGCAAACACCATGTCCCACCCAGTGAAGCTGGGTTTGAATGATTAGCACCTTGATGCTGGATAAGGTAGCTCAGGAGAAGAGTTGGACTGCATATGTTACCACCGAATTTGGAGGATCTCGCGGAGGTGCGTCTGATGGGACTTCAGTGTTTTGAGGCTTTATATCCGTACATACCTGCATATCACCTAAGACATACCTTCAAAAGAGTTAAGCTGGAAGGAAAGCCTTGGTGAAGTGTTCATTCCTCATCAGGCTAGCCTGGGGTTTGTTCTATCCGCTATCCCTGAAAAATCATGCAGTAATTTTGGAAATGTGTAAACCTATTAGTTTGTGTTGCTATTAGTTGAGTGGCTCTCAACTTTTTCTGGAATGGTCAATTACAAACTGCCTCCGTAATTAACAACACGACACCCTACCAATTTGATTAGGTGGTTTGCAATGCCACATTGTTTCTAGTGGACTTTGATACATGGATTGGATCAAACATGATCACATACTTTGACACTGCTTACAGACCAATTTAAGTTGTCATTCCATCTTCAACAGAACTTTTGGGATTTGATTTATTGTCATCACATACTGGGATACAGCAAAAAGTATTATTTCTTACATGCTACATTGGCAAAACATACCATTCATAGAGTACTCAATTCTTGGTGCAAGAAGTTCATAGGGAAAAAGATAAGGTGCAGAATATAGTATTGCACTTATAGGTAGGGTGAAAATGAAGGTCAGCTTAATACATGATAGGACCATTCAAAAGTTTGATGACAGCAGGGAAGAAGCTTTTCTTGAATCTATTGGTGTGATTTTTCAGATTTTTGCATCTTTTTCCAATTGAAGAAGATGAAAGAGAGTATATCTGAGGCGTGTGGGGGGGCTTGATTATGCTGGTTGCTTTCCCAAGGCAGCAGAGGTGTAGACAGAATCAATGGATCGACTGAGTTACATTCACAACCTTTTGTTGTTTCTTGCAATCTTGGTCAGAGCAGGAGCAGTACCAGTACCAAGCTGTGATACATCTGGAAATGATGCTTTCTATGGTGTATCTTTAAAACCTGATACAAGTTGTAGTGGACATGCTGAATTTTCTTAGCCTTCTGAGAAAGTGGAGGCATTGGTGAGCTTTTCTACAGTATCAATGTGAAGGGCACAGGGCAGATTGTTGGTGATCTGGAAAAACTTGAAGTTCTCGACCATCTGCACTTCAGCATGTCTTCTAGCACATTTCCTGAAGTCAATGACTAGCTCCTTCGCTTTGCTGGCATTGAGGGAGAGATTATTGTCGCTGCACTATTTCACCAATCCTCTATCTTTTCCCTGTACTCCTTCTCTTCATCGTTTGAGATACAACCCACTACAGTGGTGTCACCAGCAAACCCATGGAACATTCAAAAAAAATTGTCTTGCAGTTCTTCATATTGTGTGCAAGAAATATTGCCAATATTAAGCGTGAAAATATTTGTTTGTGATTTAAAAAATAAACAATTTTTGGCATATAATAGAATGGATTCATTCCACAGTTTAGTTCCTACATTGATTCAAAGTATTTTCCCCAAAGACAGCATTAAAAATGTGATTAGTTTGTTTTCATCAATAATATGAAACAAGAAAACATGTAGAGAGCACAGCACGGTGTGCAGTAAAAATATATAACCTAATAAGTTTACATTTAGAAGCTCATTTGTTAAAACTCTTGAATTGCTAATTTGTGTCTGCAAGATGAATGGATCAGGTATTTGTAATGTGTGAGATTAATATTGATGGATGAGTAAGTACGTTTTCTTTTGCCTTGTGATTGTTGTGTTAAAGCTTTGGAAAAAAGACACCCATTACAGGGAGGGGGAAGGTATTGAAAGTGGATGAGAGTTGTTTCTTTAAGTAATCCATTGCCCATTGATACTTCTATTAATGGTGATGCAACAAATAACTGTAAAATAAAGCCCTCGTTCAGCGTGTGGAACATTTAGGTGGATATGTCGTTATTGGACTGGGGTGGGCACAGTCAGAAGTCTCATAATACCAGGTTAAAGGCCAACAGGCTTATTTGGAATCACCTGATGAAGGAGCAGCACTCCAAAAGCTTGTGATTCCAAATAAACCTGGGTGGCATGGTGGCACAGCTGCTTCACAGCGCCAGGGACTTGGGTTCGATTCCCAGCTTGGGTCACTGTCTGATTATAGCTTGCATGTTCTCGCGTCTGCGTGGGATTCCTCCCGGTGCTCTGGATTCGTCCCATATTCTGAAAGACGTGCTGGTTAGGTATTTTGACCCGAACAGGCACTAGATTGTGATAACTAGGGGAATTTCACAATAACTTCATGGCGGAGTTAATGTAAGCCTTACTTTTGACTAATTAACTTTATTGTGCATGTTAAGCATGGAAACCTTTTTTTTTCTCAATCAAGAATCAAAGAATTATTTGCTTGCTCTGAAATATAATTGTGGGAACTTGAGAATGTATCCAGTATGTATTGTTAATATGATCTCCATCTGGAGAACCGCACCCAAACAAATACAAAATCAGTGATATGGATTTGTACTGCTTTGACCTGGAAGCTTAATTCTGCTGCACATTTATGCCTTTCCTTACCCCATCAAGTTGCTCCTATAAAGTTCAATCAAATACACAATGATGAAATTGAGAATTTCAGTGTCAAAAGTGTGCTAGTACATTAGAATCCAGTACATGCACATCATTTCTGTGGAGGATAACATGACCTTGTTTCCGACATATTCCTCTTTTAAGTGCTATAAATGCAACCATTTCAAATTATTGACCAAATGTAAGTTTCTTGTTCTGTGATTTATTTCCAGTTAGCTTGCAGCTTACATCTGTTCATGCAGCTTTCCATTGCTTTCCTTTTTCTTCTCGTAATAAATGCATTTAAAGGTTGAAAATGTGAGCTAGCTTCATGGTTACAATAAGTGTTGTATTTTTGGAGCTGTTAATTTGCCTGTTCACTTCTCACTCAAGGTTTGGCAATCAACTTTCAGAAACACATGACATACACACGCAATGGGGAATGTTATGTACCCATATACTCTTGTTGGTTCCCATCCATTAAAACAAATAGGCAAATCAAAATGCAGAAATAGAAATGTGCTGTCAAAACTATCATTGAATTTAGTTCAATGTTTGTTGACACTCATTTTGTATTTGCTTGTCGTAGCAAACCAAAAGCAGCACACTATATGAATGATGGAAATCTGAAGTGAAAACGGCAAATGCTGGCAACACTCAGCAGGTCGGGCAGTATTGGAGAAAGAAACTTGGGTTTATGATTCAAGTGGATGGAAGTGATGAAAGGCCATCAACCTTACTTGTGATTGTTATTTCATTTTTGCTCCCAATATTTTACAGTCAATGTTTTAGAAGTGACAGATAAAGGTAGGAAGATAACCCATAAAGCTGATTCCCAAGTCAAACGAGTGAACTTCGCCACTTCCTTTAGATACATTCATATTCATGAGCATTTTATAAATATAACTTTTTAGTCATTATACGCAAAGATCATTTGACAATACTGCCTAGGCTATTCTGTGATGTCTTCTGGAATGTGGAGTCTTTGCCTGGTTTGTATCAATTGTCTGAATACTCAAACTACTACTGCCCTGCTGATGACTGCACAAGATGTAAGTATACTAGTGTCAGACTAAACCCATATTTATTTATGTGGTGACTCATTCATTGGGAGTGTAAGTACATATTCAGATCCCCCCTTAAGATTGTTCATTATGCATCCTGCAGTCTCAGATCCAAGGCAGAAATTGGTTTCCCCAATTATTCTCCATCCTTTCAGAGTCGAGTTTGTTCCGTCATCCATTTTACTGTGGGCATAAATTAATCGAAGAACAACACTTGTTTCTGTTTGTTAAATTGTAAAAAGGAACTTGTGTTACCATGAGAATTTCATTGGAGAAATTCTGCATTCTTCATATTTGGCCACTATTTTTCTCCAAACAATATCCTTGCCTGTTGCAGTTAGATTTCTGTGTGGAAAATGGTGGATTTTAGCTCTTTTTTTAAAAAAAGGCATCGATATGTGCGTAGTGTTGATAGGCAATTTTGACAATAGTCGCTCGAGGCAGCTTGAAGCTACATAGAGGTTCATGATTTAATGACTTGGATAGTGGAATTCAATTAATGATTAACTTCTCATACAAAGATGTATTTTGTGGCCCCAGAGACTGTCCAAGAATCTTGGATAGTGACTTTTCCTAATTTTGCCAATATCTTGATTGACTTTTGCAAATAGGATATGAAAAATGTATCTCATTTCTGCCAGTACCAATGTCACAACTCTTAAGTTGTGTTAAAACTTCCATAAAGATTTGAAAAAGCAGTACGTTGGTGTTTTATTAATAAAACATTTTTTCAAATCAAAATCAATGTTCTTCCTCTGCAGCCAGCGAGTGTAAGGGAAATTCCAGGTGTCACAAAAATGAAAATTTTAATGTATTTTCTCTTTTGTAATGTCATTGTCATATTTTCATACACTGGAAAACAGACTTGTGGGAGGATGTCTGGTTTAATCAGATTCAAATCAGAAAGACTGCAAGAATCAACAGTGAAGAGTGTAGACAGCTTTAATATGTTGATGGACAGAGGAAACCTAATAGTGTAATAAAAAATTTACACATGGCAACGAGTGATTTGCAATTGGGAAACATACAAATTCATATTGTAAATGGATGAGGAAAGATAGGGTAAGTATACTTATATAGTAGCCATATAGTTTTTTTAAAAAAGGACTGATCCGGGTGAAGGGAACTTTTGAAGGATTGTAGGAACCAATAGAGGGCAAGATCTAACAGGGAAAAAAGATTTAAGAAAACAAAGAGACAGCTGGCCTTTTGCTGAGATTAAGTATAGTATTTGTTCCCACACTTGATAGAAATCAATGAGATTGTGCTGAGTCTTCATTTGAAGAAATTTTTAAAAACAGTATCTAGGCCTTTTGGCTAAGAGCTCAGATTAGGCACTGGAGGTGTGCAATGCTGCTCCTATCAGCTTGGATATTGTTGACAGAGCCCAAGACAAGAAGTGGGAAAACTGTCTTGTCAGCTTGGATCTGTAATTTCTCTCTTTAGATCAGTTTGGTTGTTGATTGGATATAACTAAAAAAACAAAAGACTGTGTGGAAGCTAGTTGGATCTCAAAGAAGGCAGTGTGTGAACAAGGCCAGATCTAGAGACCAGTTTGCTGTCATCCTCTGTACGCTTATCATCTGACATTTAACATAGATGATCATTGTAATGTCTACGTTACTGTCACTGCAGAAATAGTGCACAACAATGAAGATGTATTTTTCGTTTCACACATGGATGAGTTGCCAGACACACACACTGGCATTGGTAAAACAACTCTCAGGAACCCTGTAGAGGCAAGATTGTCAACCATGTTGCAAATGTATGGCCAACAGAATGATGGATTTAGAAATCAGGCTATTTTTATGTTATCAATTAGTTATGGTTGTGTTATATGGAGAGGTTGTTTCTTAAAGATATGGATCGCAGTTGCTAAGTGATCTTCATGATCAAAACTTGGGGATAAGATTAGAGTCATAGAAATTTATAGCATGGAAATTGGCCCTTCGCCCTAACTTCTCCTGGCCCCCCACTTTTTACCAAGAAGCGAGTCCTAATTGTCTGCATTTGGCCTATAGTCCTCTATACGCACCTTAACCATTGGAGGTGTGTAAATGCTTTTTAAAAGAGAAAATTGTAGCTGCCTCTATTACTGCCTCTGACAGCTCGTTCCAGACACTCACCAGCATCTGTGAAAAATTTGCCCCGCTGGACCCTTTTGTATCTCTCCCCTTTTCATCCCGAAGTTTTAGACTCCCCTACCTTTGGGAAAAGATGTTGACTATCTACCTTATCTATGCCCCTCATTCTATAGACTTCTATAAGATCATCCCTCCCTTGACAGAGTCTAGACCAACGTTGGTGTACAGGTAAGGACAGAGAGGGCACACTGAACCAGTGTAGAGTATGTCAAACAGTGGAGATACCTTTGCAACCATGGAAATGGCTAGCCACCTGACAGAGGCTACAGGTAGATCTTACAGAATTTAAAAGGCAACAGCTATTCATTATGATGGATGGTCATTTGAAGTGGATTGAGGTGTTTCCAATGATTCAAGCAACGGCCAGCATAACTCCAGATATTTTGAGTAGTTTGTTGGCTGCTTACGGCTCCCTGGAGGAAATTGTGTCCGACAACAGACCTCTGCTTTATTTTGAGGAGTTCGTAAAATTCATTTGAGGCAGTAGTAAAGGCAGCTACAATTTTTTCTTTTAAAAGAGAAATTTAGACACCTCCAATGGTTAAGGTGGATATAGAGGACTATGGGCCAAATGCAGGCAATTAGGGTTCGCTTATTGGTTAAAAACTAGGCGGCAAGGAGAAGTTAGGCCAAAGGGCCAAGATGAATGCTATAAAATACATGAGTACCACTGTTTCTCCCTGATTTAAATGGAGCAGAATAGAGCTTAGCACAAATCGTTAGACACGCTCTTGTCAAATAAATGCTAGATATTAGTTGGAGGAGAAATCAGTGGTCATTAGATTGCAGACTGGCAAAATGTTTGTTTATTCATTGTAACACATCTACACATAATTGGGATACTCTTGCAATGAAATTGTTTCTTAGAAGACAGCCTAAAATGAGGTTAACACTGCTGAAGTGGCATTTAAGACCAGGATGATCCCAGGAATGAAGCGTTTGTCATATGAGGAGTGGTTGAGGAGTCTGGGTCTATACTCTATGCAGTTTAAATGGATGAGAGAGGATCTAATTGAAACTTACAAAATACATAGAAGCCCAGATAGAATAGATGTGGAAAGGATGCTTCCATAGAAGTAAAAACTAGAATTTAAGGGCGCATCCTTAGTGAAGGGACACTCCTTTAAAACATGAGGAATTTTTTTCAGCCAGAAGGTGATGAATCTGTTGCCACTGCCATTGCTGTGGAGGTCAGATCATTGAGTGTCTTTAAGACAGAGTTGGATAGGTTCTTGATCGATAAGGGGTTTGAGTTGCGGGGAGAAGGCAGAAGAATGGGGATGAGAATCACATCAACCTTGATTGAATGGTGGAGCAGACTTAATGGGCTGAATGGCCTAATTATGCTCCTATATTCTATGGTCCTATGAATAGTCAGTGAAAGAGAAACAAACCAGGAAAAGAATTACGATAAGTGTAGAGAAGGAAGTCTAAAGCTGAACAAGAACATAAAGGTGAAAGAACATTCTCTTAAGCAGTTGAAGTGGCTAAGAGAAAGGATTATGAAAAAATATTTGGTGGAGTTGTTTTGTGTAACAAATTAGAATTGCTTGTATGGATCATGTTTTCTTCATAGGTACATGAAGAAGGAAGTTGGGTAGAATCAGTGAGCTGGATGATTTGGATAGTTGGAATACAAACAATGTAGCAATGATTACTTCAACATTAATTCTACCTGAACCTAGTTGAGTACTGAATCAGAGAGACAGACAGACATGCCTGATGTAGTGGAAATTTCAATAGGAGGTCAAGGGAAAGTTAGTCTTTGAAGAAAGTATCTCTATAGACTCATGGCACATCACAGTTCAACATCCTTCTCCAAGTTCTGAAAGTTTGGGTGAAAAATGTGTCCTCTTAGGAACAGATATCATTGGTTGTTAGATTTCTAAACAAATGAATAACAAGGGGAAACTCAATGGAAATTTGAAAATTTAATTAAGGAGAGAGGAGTGTAGCAACACTATCTTTTGATTATCTATATATGTATATAAACAAACCAGAATAAACCAGTTTCGACTGGGTAATTGAACTCCATGCCCTGAATTTACCGGCATGGGTGCCCAAAATCGGGGTGGGGTAAGGCTCGCAGAACAGCATCCTCATTGTCTTGGGCATGATCTTACGAGCCTTGGGCAGCCGTGCCAGTAAAATCAGAACCCAGGTGTGTGCACCATTCTCTCCCTATCCTGCGAGAGATCACAGATTGGATGCCCACATCAAGGCAGTTTTGTACGTAGTTTCGTTGACAATGGGTGGAAAGAGAAAGTTAAATTTGCTGATGTGGGAACCAAATTTATTACCAGTGAGAAATTTTGGTTTTGAGTTCTCAAATGGTTAACTGAAGGAAAATTGTGGCTTACACTGGAGATGAACCATCTGACAACAGAGCAGGTAATGGAAAGTTTGCTTTAAAAGTGGAGTCGAAGAGCTCAGTTTTCTCAGCAATTGAATGAAATAGGAAATGTATATTTGAATGGTGTTGTTGTTGGGGCAACGTAGATGAAGAGGGGATCTATGGATATACCCTTCAGGGATAATAGGCAGGAGAGGAGCAGCCATTGTCAGAGAGTCTGTGGTTATGATTGAATAAATAAGGATTTTACTGGGGACTACAGTATTGTGGCTCAGTCAAGTTCTGCACCTCACCAAGCTCTGATTAGAAATACTAATGGTACTATTACAAAGCACTTGTGTGTTTACTTGCAGGTATTATGAGTCCTATACTATGAATGTATTGTCATTATTAAACAAGCTCATGAAGCCAAATTTTGCCAAATAATTGTACTAATTTTCCTCCACAAGAACGGGGCAAATCACACTACAGACAAGAAAAGTGAAACTAAAACTCCGTTACATAATTTTTTTAAAGGTCAATTTCGAAGAGATCATTGTGAAGTGGCTGCAAGTGTTAATGCTGCTAATTTTGCTCATTTAACATATGTCCAAAATGATTTCGTTGTACCAGAATTAATCAAACATGATTAATCAAACATGAGTATGACTTTTTAAGATGATACAATTAATAGCACTTTTTGCTTATCAACAATGGCAATTTAACTGGGACATTTTTATCAATAGATAATCGTAGGATAGAATCGCTACAGTGCAGAAAGAGACCATTCATCCCATCAAGACTGCATTGAAAATAATCCCACCAAGGCCCTTTTTCTGTAACCCTACATAGTTACCCCCTAATTCCTCCTAACTTATGCATCCTGGGACACTATGGGGCAATTAAGCATGGCAATCAACCTAACCTGCATATATTTGGACTGTGGGAGAAAACTAGAGCTTCTGGAGGAAACCCCCATGCAGAGGTGGGGAAAATGCACAAACTCCACACAAATAGTGACCCGAGGCTGAAATTGAACCTGGATCCCTGGTGCTGTGAGGCAGCAGTGCTGACCACTCTACCGCCTGATGATGTCAACGTGCTTTACACCCCCTTGTGAGTTTACATAAAGCGTCAGACATGGGCCAGATTATTCTTCATCACTTTCTCTTTAATAAACTCGCTGTGTGGTACTGTTTCTTCATAGAAACTGTTGGAAAAAAGAAATGTTTTTCTCACTGCAAGGTTGTTCCTGTTAAAAGGCTCTTGTTATACTTGACTATGTATTGTATACAGACTTTGATTAGTACCATCTGATTATTCAGGGAGGTCATAATTAAAACTGATTGTTTAAAATCCCAACTATTCTGACTTCCCTCAGCCCTCATTCAGCACAAAATGTCAGTTGGTTTAATTAGCTAGCTGCAATTAGAGGTCCTAACAAGGATGTCATGACTTAATTACCAGAAATTGGAAGTATGAAGTGCTGGTAGGCATCAGTAGTGACTGTTCTGTCATTAACTCATAGATCACTTCTGTCTTGGATAATGAGCGCATTTTGCTGGGAGAATTACATGTCTATATATCTCCTTGTTAGGGCTAAGAGGATTTGTTTGTTTTAATGTGCACTTAAATAAAATAAAATTAATTAAATGTTGTCTCATCAGACGTTGTCTAACTTATTTTCCATTTTATGATGGTAGTAAATTGTTACATAATGTTAATGCAATTGAAAAATAAACATTACTGTAAGTGTATAATGTTCACTGGATGACCTTCTCCCTGTCTATAGCGTTAGCTGGAGAATTCCTTTGTGTGTTTGCAGTTGCAGAGGGTTCTAACCGGAGTTAACAATGGCATGATAATTTGTAATGTACTAAAATGATAAGGTTTCTTTAGTGGAGTATGTGAAAGGTTAATTTGTATTATTAGAGACAGTAGTTTTACACACTTAAACTGAAATGTAAACGAAACATAATTTTTTCTGTGATCAGATGCCAAGTTATTTTTCATTGTGTTAAAATCTGTATATATTGGAACAGGACATCTCACAGCATGCCCCATTTAGACATTTCTTCCTGATCCTTCACCTCAAATCTTTTGCAGCTCAAGTTACTGGAAGTACAAGGTCAAGATAGTGTGGCAAAGTCAACAGGACATCTGAAATCTTGGTTAACCACGGGACCAATAGCTACTTCCTAAACCAATAAGATTTAATCTTAGAATCTCTACAGTGCAGAAGGAGGCCATTCAGCCCACTGAGTCTGCACCAACCACAATCTCACTCAGGCCCCATCCCACCCTATGTATTTACCCTGCTAGTCCATGTAATATTTAAGGGGCAATTTAGCATAGCCAATCAACCTAACCTGCACATCTTTGGGATGTGGGAGGAAACTCGCACAGGCATGGGGAGAACATGCAAAATCCACTCACAGTCAGCCAAAGCTGGAATTGAACCTGTGAGGCAGCAGTGCTAATGTGTTACCCCTATTTAAGCATAGAAAAAGAACTTGAGGAATGACAAAGCATAATAGAATTGGGGGCAATTTAAATAGAGAAATAGAGGAACAGGAAAATTAGATTGAGATAGAAAGGGAAAAGGACAAAGTAAAGTAAAAAAAAAACTCGCAATTTACTATTTTCATATATGAGACTCTGCATATTTTAGTTCTCTTCCTGAGCTGAGAGCCAAGTGGCATTTCAGGAAAACGAAAAGAATTTTCATTAAAATGGCCTTTGTGTGATTAAAAACTAGCTCTAACTTCCTGTTGAGTTCAGCTGATATTTACTGTGCATACACTGTTTTCTTTTAAATTCACAGGAGGGGTTGATGGGTGAGATGCAGTTTTCATGAGGGTCCAATAATTTGGAAAACTCGACCACTGAGCTATTAATACACTGATATTGATGTGTTCATTAACATTTTTATTTTCTCAAAATACTAGTCTCAAAAATCTATGATTTTGCGTCTGTTCTAAATTCTCTCTGGATTATCTAACATCGTCCACGTGGAAAGGTAGTTTTTTCTGAAATCTTCAATGGGAACTGGTGTTAATTATTATGGAAAAAGCAACAAAGCATGACTCCACATGATGTAGTGATTAACCTGTCCATCACATTTCAACTAACCTCATTCCACAGTAAATCTCAATGTCAATGTAGGTATCAAAAGCCTGAGGTACATCTAATACATCTATTGGGGTAGATCTAGAATTATAAAATCCCCGCAGTGTAGAAAGAGGCCATTCAGCCCATCACACCTACACAAACAGCAATCCCACCCTATAACCTATCTCTGTAACCCCATACATTTACCCTGCTAATCTCCCTGACACTAAGGGTTGACTTAGCATAACCAATCAGTCTAACCTATACATCTTTGGAGTGTGGAAGGAAACCCACACAGACATGGAGAGAGCGTGCAAATTCCACACATCTATTCTGTTGGAATAAGCAGTCATGGCAAATCTATCACCTTCCTCTGTCCAAAGTGCTTAATTATGGAAATTATAGCCCTTTTAATTTGATTTCAAGAAAAGCATAATGTTAACATTCATGTAACTCTCATACCAGTAGCTTTTGTCTTTGTTTGTGAATGTCCTTTGGTTTATATGTGACTGAGAGATGACTGAAGTTAGCAAGGGACATATTTCACCTCCCAGACATGCATCCCTACCACATTGGCTGCCTTCTGTTTGTGCTCATTCTACTGACAATGTTGAGCTCATGTAATATATTAAAAAGGGGACCTTCAGCAATGAGATACCACCTGAACTGGGTCAAAGAGATGTGATGTATAAGGGCAGATTGCAGAGTCTTTTTTCTCATTGTCTTGCATGGAACCGAGGAAGCCAAGTCCAAGCAGATTTGGTTTATATTCAATAATATATTGCTTTTGTGTTTCAAAAACTTGTATTTACATACCCCCTTTTAAGGTGGTAAGAAATTCCAAACCACTTGTCACATCTGACAAAATTTGACACCGAAACACGGAAGGAGACATTTAGGGCAGAGATCAAAAACCTTGTCAGAGAGGAGGCTTTTAAGCAGCATTAGAAAGGAGGAAAATTGTGGAAAGGTTTAGAGAGAGAATTCCAGAATTTGTGATTGTAGCAGTTGAAGGCACAGGTAGCAACTGTGAAGTGATTGAAATCCTATTCGTAAGTTACCAGCATTAGGGGAGTGTTGATACCTCTGAGGATTGCAGGACCGAAGGAGATTTAAAGAGATAGGGAGAGGCTCGACTATGGAGGGATTTGAAAACCAAGGATAAGAATTCTAAAATCGAGATGTTGCTCAACTAGGAGTCAATATAGATTATTGAGCGTAAAGGTGATAGTTGAACAAAACCTGATATGAGATGCGGGAACCAGTGCTTTAGGTGAGTTTAGATTTATAGATTTAACACTGCAAGCATATTAAATATTTCTATTGCTCCTTAACTTCTGCTATAATGTTTCATTGATATTTGATGAATGATTGGCATTCCATTGCCCCTTGGTGTTTGGAGGATTTGTAGGCTACGTATGGGTGATCTGGATGGAATTGTAATCAGTGTAGACTCAATGGACTAAATGGTGTCCTTCTGCCCTGTAGGATTCTGTGATAGTTTCTCTCCTCTCACCTCCTTTTGTTTCATTTTGTTTAATTCGAGTTAAGCTTTTAAAGTTTTTATTTCTCTTGTATGCTACACAAGCTGAAGAAATGCGTTCTATTACCAAATAAAAATAAAGTGACATTCTGATTCTTCTCACCACTTGAGTGCTGTGTGTAAGTCACTGCTTTCTGCACCTTTTAAAGATTTGTAGGGTTTATTCCATTCCTTAAAATGCAAGGCCTCAAGACTACTGAGGACGTTTGTATATGCCAAAACATATTAAGTGATTTTTCAAGAATTTGAAAACAAAGAACCTTAAGAGCATATTAGACAATGGCTATGTTAGTCTTAAAATACTTTCAAGAAAGTAGTTTCTTAGATAATCATCTAAGTCAGATCTGCATGGCTGATAGAGTAGCGGAGTTATCGGTCTTAGCTGACACAAGACTGACTACACTTTGTAATTTTTTTTTTAATATCCTACATTTATTTTAAATGGGTTTGCACCTTTCATTTACTTGTTGCATTAGTTTATTTTGCATTTATGTCTGATATATATTTGTTTTACTTACTTTTCAATTTTAACATTGCGATCAAAATGAATGTCCCATTGCAGGGGTGATCTGAAAAATTCAGAATGTGTTTGTGATGTATCAGATAGCTAAGAAATCATGTTCAATCTAGTGTACAAACAGGTCACTTTACAATTTTGTTACGTGGTCATTTATGAATGTCATGTCACACACCGAGGATCTTAAAAATAGGAGACCAATATTGAGGTGAACAAACAGTTAGTTTGTTTCCTTTCAATGGCATTGATTGAGACCATGAATATCTGTTAGGGTATCATTCTGAAAGCAGTGCTGTGTGGACATTTTACTTCCACACAAGAGGGCGCACGGGGCCCACAAACATAAATGGTGTGACGACCTCTGATGATTCTCTTGTGAGTTGTGCTGACAAATGGGTTTGTCTGGATCTTGAAAGAGCAACCCACTTAATAAACCCAGGAGGACCTTTTCATTTCCACACCAACGTTGCTGGGTGCGATTACAAAATCATGAGTGCTCACTGTTAGATTTACACATTAGAAACTGGATGAATACTACTCAACATGAAGGCCAAATTCTGTGGATGTTCAAAGTATGAAATAAAGACAGACAATACTGGATGCACTCATAAGTATCGCGAAATGAGAGGCTGCCAGTCTGAAATGTTATTTCTGTTTCTCTCTCTATATTTCGAGATCTGCTGAGAATTTTTAATATTTTCTGTTTTTATCACCACCCAAAATCATTTCATTCAAGTTTTCTTTTAAATAATTGTCACAAATTGTGTGGTTGTGATATTATAGATTTTGGAATAAAACTAATCTTTCTTTTAGATACAAAAGGTTGTCAATAGTCACTTGCAGTCAACTATAACTTGGCCAAGCTTCCAGAAAGCTTTAAGTAGATTGCAGCTAGGCAAACATTCCCATAAAGGTTTGTGAATGAAGCGATGAATTCTCAGAATGATCTGAAATTTGTGATTTAAACCACATTTTTGAATGTATCATAGCGCAGGGCAATTGTTCAGGAGATGTTTGCTCTTCTGGGCAATTGCTGTGCAAACTGCTTACCCATGAGGGTTCCCTGAGAGGTTTCCCAGTGCATCTTTAGGGTACTCCCCCTCCCGCCCCCTCAATTCAATGCTGGAGACTTCCAAAGTTATGGCCCTTTTCTTTTGTTTCCTTTTATAACAGGTTTGCAGGTTACCATGGGATGCATCAAATTAATTGTGATTTCCAATGGAGAAAGTTGACAGGTGCTCTGACAGGCAGCAGACTATGATTTTGTGTGTGTTTAGCTTGTCTCAGGAATTGCACTACTATCTCTTCAGATGAAGGGCTATGCATTCATGTTCCATCTGCACAATGAGAGAATGTAATCTAGGGTGAAACTTTAATAGAAGTCTGGTAGTTGGAAGAATCATTAAACCCCGTATACCCTCTTGTGTGAATGTTAGATGCCTACACAGCACTGCTTTCAGAATGGGGAGTTACTCTAACAGGTATTTATGACTCAACAAACACCATTTTAAACAAAAAAAACCCCTAACTTGTCATTTACCTCAATGCCATTTAATTGTGAGATGTTGACTTGTTGGCCTGCATAATTATATTTCAAAAAGTAATTAATTACTGTGAAAAACTCTGGAGTGCTCCTAGTACCTAATAAAACGTTTTTCAAACTTTTTTTCTCACAACCCACTTTTACCAACTGGCTGTCCTTTGCAACTTGCATCACATGGGATGTTAATGAAATATGATCTTTCCCACTGTGTGTTAACATTATACAGTATATTAAATGTCAGGAGGTCCATTTCAGATCCATTTTCCAATATATTCAACTTCCCACGATGAAGCAGCATTGAGATAAATGACTAGTTAGTTTTTTTTGTTTAAATGGTGCTGATTGTGTCCTAAATACCTCGGGGTAGCTCCCCATTCTGAAAGCAGTGACATGTCCCACCTATCTGGGAGGTTTATTGATGGGTTGGTAACAGAGAGAGATAATCCGTGACTGCCCTATTCAGTTTCCACCCAAAAGCAGCACATTTTCTGGCAAGCACTGCATTCCAAAGCTGCATCTTAAATGAAAAATCTGTCACATATAAACGGCAAGTCCATCTTCTGTGGCAGGTTGATGCACAGTAAGTGAGTGCATTGCCTGATTTTAGACATTTGAATTGAATGTATATGTTGACAATAGGAATTTGCAAAATACTGACACCAATTTCTTTTGTGCCAGAATACACCTGCAGGTTTAGCTTGGCTCAGGTATAGCATTACTACCTTCTGAAAGCAATGTTGTGTGGTCATTCAGCAATCACACAAGAGGGCGCACAGAGTTTAATGATGCTTCCAACCCACCAGACCTCCATCAAAGTTTCACCCTAGGTTTCATGCTCCTGTTGTACAGATGGGGCTTGAATGCAAAGCATTTCATTTGGAGAGGTAGTAATGCCATTCCTGAGCCAAGCTAATCATGCAGGTGTATTCCGGCACAAAAGAAATTGGTGTCAGTATTTTGCAAATTCCTACTGTCAACACATACATTCAATTCAAATGTCTAAAATCAGGCAATGCACTCATTTACTGTACATCAACCTGCCACAGAAGATGGACTTGCTGTTTATTTGTGACAGATTTTTCATTTAAGATGCAGCTTTGGAATGCAGTGCTTGCCAGATAATGTGCTGCTTTTGGGTGGAAACTGAATAGGGCAGTCACCGATTATCTCTCTCTGTTACCAACCCATCAATAAACCTCCCAGATAGGTGGGACATGTCACATCAATAACTACATTTTCCTGCATCCATTGGAGTCTGTGGTTAATGTGTCGATTATGCTTTCTCACATACTGCCGTAATTTTAAACAAATAAAATGTCTCAATGGTTTTCTGTTTTTCAGACATCATCTCATTTTTAATTGACTCAACAGCAAAATATTTTTCTATAGATGAGAAAACAATGAGTTTTTTTTTGTTCATTTGTGGAACATGGGTGTCGCTAGTTGGCCAGAATGTATTGCCCATTCCTAGTTGCCCGAGGGCAGTTGAGAGTCAATGACATTGTTGTGGCTTTGGAGTCACATGTAGGCCAGACCAAGTAAGGATGGCAGATTTCCTTCCCTAAAAGACATTTGTGAACCAGATAGGTTTTTAATGCTTTTTTTTCTGACAACAGTTTCATGGTCAGCAGTAGATTCTTAATCCTAGATTTTTAAAATCGGATTCAAGTTCCACCAATCGCCAGTAGCAGGATTCGACCACTGAACGTTAGCTGAGTTTTTGGATTAAAAGTTAAAGTTTATTTATTGGCCACAAGTGAAGTTTACATTAAAGTGCAATGAAGTTACTGTGAAAGTCCCCGAGACCTCAAAATCCGGTGCCCATTCGAGTGCGTTGAGGGAGAATTTAGCATGGCCAATGCACCTAATCAGCACATCTTTCAGACTTGGGAGGAAACCAGAATACCCGGAGGAAACCCAGACAGACACAAGGAGAATGTACAAACTCCACCTAGATAGTGACTCAAGCCGGGAATCGAACCAGGTCCCTGGCGTGGGGAGGTAGCAGTGCTAACCACTGTGCCACCAAGGCTAGAAATAATAGCACTAGGCCATTGTCTCCCCATTGGATTGTGACTCTTGTCAAACTCTGAGGTTAGAGCCCACTTTCATGGCGGGAAATCCGAGACTCAGGCAGAGTCTGTGGGCTGTGATACTGCTGCTACAGTCACAATTTGACTGGATTTACTGTACATTTAAAACTGCACCTCTCTCCTAATTCTTACCCTTTCCTTTCATAAAGTGCAAGTAACTTGAATCGTATCAGGCAATACTAAGCTTTCCCTCCACATCTAAAGTTCTTGTGCTGGCTATGAACACACATTTGAATGGACTTACCTTGCGTTAATTTGTTTGTTCTCCACACCCTAGCTATGACTTCAGCACTACATTCTGCATGCTCTTGTTTCTTTCTCTATGAGCAGTATGTTTTATCTATGTAGTGCACAGGAAACAATACTTTTCACTGTATACTCATACATGTGACAATAACAAATCAAATCAAATCAAATGTCGTTGTCATACTGTCTTTTACAAAATGTGTGCTATAAACAGAACATCTCCTGTGTTTTTTTTTTGAACAGGATCAGTTTGTTGGGCAGTGAGAATTTACCCTGTGATCCATTTTCAGCTTCCAGCAACCCAGCTCTGGGCCTAAAAGATGCTGGCTAAATGCAAATCTCTCTTTCTTTGTTATTGGAACAATTTTTGAAACTTCAACTTAAAAGTAATATTAATGTCCAATCTCAATGACCTGCTCAATCACGTTCATAGCTTTAAATTCTATTGTTTGTAGAGAAAGCAGTTTTGTTTTAAATATATTGGGATTATTTGTATAGTTGGAGTTGGATTTTTCCTTGTGGAAAATTAGCCATTGAAGAATCTCACTAGCTACCATAGGATCACATCTACATCACTGCCTAGGTGCAGTAGTTACAGTGAGTATTATTACTGTAACAGTGGATGAAGTTCTTAAACGATAAAGCATGTGACCTGAAAGGTTGGAAAAAATATAGTTGTCCCTAAAAGTACATAATTCCTGAAATTGTCAGTCCTGTTCAGGGTTGAATTAAATAATTCCCAAGCTATGAAACATTCATCCACTATTACAATAATAATCTCTCTGACTGCTGTAGAGTTGCACTTAGGTCAGAGTGCAGGAATTTGAATTAGACTACATGAAGTCTACGATGCTTTCATAGCACACACCTTAGGCGTCCTTCCTCACCCATGGTGGAACGGCTAACTTCTTTTTGCCATTATGTTCTGAAATCTCACCAAAATCTGATGACCCACATTATACTCTGCACCGACACAATGGTATGTGCATGACCATTACTGTGAATAAATGCTGCACGTTCATTATGGGAAGAGTTTGCACTGACTATGCAACTGCAATGGTATTAAAGTAATTGATGAAATGTCATTGCGACCTTCACAGTGGTTAGCAGGGACCTGGGTTCAATTCTGACTTCAGGTTACTAACTGTGTGGAGTCTGCACATTCTCCCCATGTCTGTGTGCATTTCCTTCAAGTGCTCCGATTTCCTCCCACAGTCCAAAGATGTGTGGGTTAGGCTGATTGACCATGCTAAATTGACCCTCGTATCAGAGGGATTAACAGCGTAAATACAAAGAACAAAACAGCACGGGAAACAGGCCCTTCGGCCCAACGAGCCCGTACCGCCACCCTGATGTTCCCACCTCTACCCTGATCCCTGTCTATGTTTATAGATCTATGGATTAAAAACCAAATTTAAGACAATTTAGGGAGAATTTGTTTTGCCAATTAGCTTAAGAGCACATTTTTGGGATGTGGGAGGAAACTGGAGCACCCGGAGAAAACCCACGCAAGCACGGGGAGAAAGCGCAAACTCCCAAAGACACAGGCTCAAATCCATGTATCTGCACAGCACAGCGATAGTCACTGAGCTGTCGTGTTGCCCATCGAATGGTCCAGGTCAAGCATACACTAACGATGTGAAGCACTAGGATACTCTCAAAAAATCCAAGAGCAGCACTCTTGCGACCCATCGTGTGTATGCCCCTTGTTAGACAACAAGGTGGACCAAAGCACCTGTAGGATAAAAACAAGTACATCAATATCATCATCTATTTACACACTTCCCAGGGACTCCCAAGGCTCATGATCCCTATTTTAAATCAGTTTTCTATACTCCTCCATTCCCATTCTGTTCATGTGCCCATCTAAGTATTTCTTAAATAACTCCAGAGTACCTGCCTCCACCACTTTACTTGGCAGCGCATTCCATACCCCCACCACCCTCAGTGTGAAAAAACTCCCTCTAGCATCCAAATTATATCTTACCCCCCTCAACCTAAGCCCGTGACCCCTCGTGCTATTTGAGTCCATCCTAGGAAAAAGCTTAACCCTGTTTACTCTATCTATACTCCTCATAATCTTGTACACCTGTATTAGATCTCCCCTAAGTCTACATCTTTCTAAGGAAAACAGCCCCAATTTGCCTAAACTCTCCTTGTAACTCAGACCTTCCATACCAGGCAGCATCCTGGTAAACCTCCTCTGCACTCTCTCCAGAGCCTCCACGTCCTTCCTGTAGTAAGGCAACCAGAACTGGACGCAGTATTCCAAATGAGGTCTAACCAATATTTTATACAACTGCAACATTAAAGGCCAGCTCTTGTACTTTATACCCCTTCCTATAAAGGCTAGCATACCATATGCTTTCTTCACAATCTTCTCCACCTGCTCTGCCACCTTCAGAGACTTGTGCACCTACACTTGCAGGTCCCTCTGCGTTTCTATTCTCTTAATAGGTCTACCCTTTATCATATACCTCCCCCCTACATTCTTTCTCCTGAAATGCATCACCTCGCATTCTCAGGATTGAATTCCATCTGCCATCTATCTGCCCAAGCTATCAGCCTATCTATGTCTTGCTGCATTGCCTGACAATGCTCCTTACTATCTGCAAGTCCAGCCATCTTCGTATCGTCTGCAAACTTGCTGATCACTCCACTTACTCCCTCTTCCAAGTCATTTATATATATTACAAATAGAAGAGGTCCCAGTACTGAGTCCTGTGGCACACCACTAGTGACCGACCTCCAGCTAGAAAAACATCCTTCCATTATTAATCTCTGTCTCCTATTACCAAGCTAGAGGTCTGGCAACACCAGTTTTAAATCCAACCTATTTATTTGATCGTAAACTTGCAAGCTTTCGGCTTTGTAGCCTTCTTCAGGCGAATGAGGTGTTCTGGTCTGCAATAGTACACATATCAGCACAGACAGTTTACAGATTGCTGATTAGAATGCGATCGCATTCTAATAAATAGGTTGGATTTAAAAAAGATGTTGCCAGACCTCTAACTGTGTTTACCCCAGTCCAACACCAGCATCTCTACATTATTCCTATTACCAAGCCAGTTACTTATCCATCTAGCTACCTGTCCTTGTATCCCATGAGCCTTAACCTTTTCAACTAACATCCCACGAGGGACTTTGTCAAATGCCTTACTGGAATCCATATAGACGATATCAACGGCTCGCCCTTCGTTGACCGTTTTCGTCACCTCCTCAAAAAATTCTACCAGATTTGTAAGGCACGACCTCCCCTTAACAAAGCCATGCTGCATATCCCTAATCAGATCGCAACGCTCTAAGTGCCTATACATCCTATCTCTAAGAATCCCCTCCAACAGCTTCCCAGCACTGACGTCAAAGTCACCGGCCTATAATTTCCAGGGTTATCCCTACTACTCTTTTTAAACAACGACACAACATTAGCTATTCTCCAGTCCTCTGGGACCTCACCTGTGTCCAAAGAAGAGACAAAGATTTGCGTCAGAGGCCCAGCAATTTCACCTCGCACCTCCCTAAGCAGCCTGGGATAAATGCCATCAGGCCCCAGAGATTTATCAGTTTTAATGCTACCTAGAAGCTCTAACACTTCCTCCCTCGGTATGGATATATCCCTCAACTGGTCCACGGCTCCCTCAGAGACAGGAGCTGTCAACAAGCCCCTCTCCTTCGTGAATACCGACGCAAAGTATTCATTCAGGATCTTCGCCATTCCCTCGGGTTCTAAGCACAGTTCCCCTTCTCTGTCCCTAAGAGATCCGATTTTTCCTCTAACCACACTTTTATTCCTAACATAGGAATAAAAAGCCTTTGGATTTTCCTTAATCCTATCTGCCAAAACCATTTCATGCCCGTTTTTGCCCTTCTAACTCCCCGTTTGAGCTCCATCCTACTCTCTCTATATTCCTCCAATGCTGTCTCTGTTCCCAGCTGCTTTGACCTATCATACGCCTCTCCTTTCTTCCTAACCAAGTCCTCAATATCCCTAGTAATCCATGGCTCTCTAATCCTACCTTTCCCATCTTTCCTATTAGCCGGCACATATCTTTCTTGCAACATTTTCAGTATTCCCTTGAAAGACTCCCACACGCCTAGCATGGACTTACCATCGAACATCCGTTCGCAATCAGTTTCCAGAAGTTCCTGCCTAATCTGACCGTAGTTAACCTTCCCCCAATTCAGCACCCTGCCCCTAGGGCAACAAGTATCCTTTTCCATCTGTATCCTAAAGTAGACAGAATTGTGGTCACTGTTATGTGGGGATTTGGGGATAGGACCTGGTTGGGATTGTAGTCAGTGTAGGCAAGATGGGCTGAATGGCCTCCTCTGTACATAGGTATTCTATAATTCCATGATTCTGAACTGGGAGTGAATATAAACAGGTCATTGTGTTGAAACTGGTTTTCTGTTAAATCCTCTTAGTGGAGGATATCGTCGGTTAACAGAGGGATTGTGTCAAAACATTGCTTTCACAGTGTCCGTGTCTGTTAACATTGTTCACATTGTAAATTCTTGCTATGGTTACAGTCAAAATTGCACAGTCACTTTTGAATAAATTATACGATTTCTATTGCTTCTATAATTTACCAGCATACAACTAATTAAAATCAATAATCGTGAACATTTCATTGCCTGGCAATTATTTAATTCAGCCCTTAACAGGACTGACAATTTCAGGAATTATGTACTTTCTGGGACAACTATATTTTTTCCAACCTTTCAGCTCACGTACTTTATCGTTTAAAAACTTCACCCACTATTACGGTTATAATACCACTGGGATGCAGTAGTTTTATTGTAATGTAATATTAATAAAATACTAGTTGATTTCCTACAATATTCCTCATTGTGGGTTGAAGGATTTAGTGGTCTCTGTATGGTTCACACTTGGTTTAAAGTGTTGTCCACTTCTATCACTTTTATTTCAGTTCATTCTCCTCCCCCACATGCTACTTATTCATCTTTGGACTGACTTTCATTGTCTTAACATTGTAAAAACTCTGCACGTACAGCAAGGTCGCAGCCAACTTACGCTGAGCCAGAGATGGTGCTTTGCATGCGACACTCCATTTTGTTGGCAACCTTGACCTATAAATGTGGATGGAAGGGAAACTAGGATGTTGGGGCTGTGGATGGAAGATGGAGTGAAGCGCATGGGCTGGGAATAGTGGATGGGGTGGATTGTGGTGGAAAAGATAGTGGGAATGAAGATAGAGGGATAGCCTTTGTTCTTACCTGGATTTGGCTGCAGATTGGATGGTTGGGGCATGGGCGCATTCAATAGATTTGGAGCTTGCAAGTGATGAAAAGACACTTTGAATTTGTACAGTACAGTCTCAGATTATCCCAAACTTAACTGGAGATTCCAGTTTTGAAATCATGGCAAGTGCAAATCTGAATAAAATGCATAAATCCATTGAATTGTTCCCTCACAGAGGATGATTGTTACATTATTAGGACAGTCTTAATTTGTTGCACAATTTTGAAAGTTGTAATTAACTTCATAGAAGTACCATGCTGTCTATGTGGAGTTTGCATGTTCTCCCTGTGTATGTGGGGGTTTCCTTTGAGTGTTCTGGTTTCCTTCCACAGTCCAAAACATGTGCTGGGTAGGTGCACTGGCCATGCTAAATTTTCCCTCAGTGTAGCCGAGCAGCTGCCAGAGTGTGGGAGCTAAGAGATTTTCACAGTAACTTCACTGCAGTATTCACTGATAATAAATAAACTTTAACTTTAAAACATTGTTTTAGCAAGGAGCATGAAAAAAAGCACAAAAATCTTTCCTCAAACTGCCCACAGATCAAATTCCTAATTTACATTCTTGATTGATTAACAGCTGTGAATGTAGGAAATTTAGATGAGATTTTGACGGGATGAAGTGCGGGGAGGGGGATCCAAATATAGCCTTCCCCCAATTCAACATATAGTGCACCACTATAACAAATATGTGTAAATCTTAAAGTAGGGTTGATTACAGTAGAGTAGGCAAAGTCCTGGCTGTTTAATGCCTACATTCCCCCTTTGGGTGGGAATGGTGTGGGAAAGGAGCAAGGGAGAAATGAGGGATGGGGGAGGAGAATCTAAATTAAAGATATGGAGTAATTTGCAATTGTGCTTAGATGCTAGACTCCAAAGCTGCCTTGTAACCAACACGACAATGCTAAGAGTTAGTGATGGACAAGATTTTCAGCACAATAAACTTGGGCACTTTTTAGCATTCGTACCAGAGAACTGTTTTAAATAATTGCTCACGAAACCTTCATGTTTGAAATGATGATGCACACCAAAGTGGGCTTTCATGATGTCCATGTCAGCTCTTGGGTGCACAAATAGAAACAAAAAAAAGAAATCTGTAAATAGAACAACGATTGATAAACTCCAATTCAGATTGTGAATGTACAGTTTCTTTCAATTACTCGTTTGGGCTGAAGCAATAAGTGTCTGCTGGATATAATCTTGCAAGCTGTCTCTTACAGAGCCTCATGCTGTTTGTATTCATTCCACTGATGCTAAAATCCGTGTAAATTCTTGGGTCTTCGTTGTTGTGAGAGGCCAATTACACTTTGTGCACTCACAGCTCTCTGTGCTTTCCTCCCTTGTCTACCCAAAGTCACCCTTGAATATTATATATGATCTTGAGTGATTCAAGAAGAATGGAAGACTCAGGCTGCTAAATGATTAATTCAACATCATATATTTTCTTTTTCTGCATTTTAGTGAAATTCACCCATCTTCTTTCAGACAAGCAGCTCCATCATAATCTCTACTGAAGTGAATTAATGATTGGTGGAAAAATGCACTCATGGATAAAATTCTGGGGACATGCCCCCCCCCCCCCCCCCCCCCCCCTTCCCCACTTTGCTAGAAATGGTAGCTAAAATCTTTATAGAGTCATTGTGTATTCATTTCCCTCCATCTTTTAAATGGCAAAATAATAATAAGGTGGCAATGTGGTTAGCACTGCTCCCTCACAGCTCCAAAGTCCCGGGTTTTGATTCCTGGCTTGGGTCACTGTCTGTGTGGAATTTGCTCATTCTCCCTGTGGGGTAGCTCCAGTTTCCTCCCACAGTCCAAAATATGCTGGTTACGTGCATTGGCCTTGGTAAATTTTCCCTCAGTGTACCCGAACAGGCATCTGGGTGTGGCGACAGGGGGAGTTTTCACAATAGCTTCATTGCAGTGTTAATGTAAGCCTACTTGTGTCACTAATAATTAAACTCTAAACTTTTAATGTAATAATTCATTGTGA
The DNA here is from genome assembly GCA_024679065.1 of Sphyrna mokarran. NCBI lineage: Eukaryota > Metazoa > Chordata > Chondrichthyes > Carcharhiniformes > Carcharhinidae > Sphyrna > Sphyrna mokarran. The sequence continues at coordinate 14,510,263 of JAGIQG010000010.1, read as the reverse complement.
GTAATGGTTTATATCTCATTGTTAAACCACTATCAATAATAGGCTATTGGAAATAAGGCGAACACTGTGAAGTTAGCACAATTTGCAACTAAGGGGTAGAACCAAATCGTTATTGTTAATGACTAGAGTGAGCAATTACAAGGAACAAATTATATGCCTCAGGGTCTTGCCTCATACATTTAGCTAATGAAGGTGTGTATTTTCTTCTGGATTCCTCAGGGCTTGTAGATATTGTGTAAGAATATATTTCTATCCTGTTAAATAGCAAGTTGCTGAGAAATGTGTTTATGCAGATCAGAACTTCTGCACATTGTTAGGAAATTAATGTATCTCTTTACTTTTAAAAATGGACCTAACTGCAACATTTGTTTAATCAGTCTTGCTGTGGTAGAATTTAAATTAAAATGCTTTATTATCTGCAATCTGATCTTCAGTGGACAAGTGATGACTGATATCTTCTGGACTGACAATATTCGGTATGTTGAGTAATAAAAATACCAGTAATTAAAAAGACTACTTCTGCTTAAATTTGGATTGTACATCTAAGTGTTTCACCTGAATAAAGATTTCTACACATCAAGATTAACTAGTAATTGCCTATATATTTTACATCTTGTCTTTTATATTGGATCAAGTATATGTGCATTTAGACGCTGAATGGAGTTATTTTGCTAAAAAGCAACTCTGTTTTGTTATTTATGCTTTGAAATTCTGCACCCTCCACCAAAAAAAAATTGAAGTGACTTTATTTGTGATGCAATCAATAATTATAAGAAGTATCATGGTTCTATAAACATGGACAGGGATTGCGGGTAGAGGTGGGAATTGGGGTGGCAGCGCGGGCTTGTTGGGCCAAAGGGCCCTGTTTCCCATGCTGTTTTGTTCTTTATTCTTTGTTTTCTCTCTCTCTTCAGTTTTCCTTCACCACGCCAATAAGTTGAATTGTTACGAAAATCCTGATGATTTAGGAAGGCAAGGGGGTAAATTTTCTTCTTAACTGAATGGATGGTAATCTGATGAAGCAGGTTGCCTGCCTGCAGAACAACTTGCCTCTGTTGGACATTGAAGATTAACACCTAAGTCTAGATATTGCAAACTGAAATAAAAGAAGGAGGTCAGCATGAAATCCCGGAAAAGGAATTGAATTTTGGTGGTGATAAGAGCATTGGATGGAGAGAATCTGAAGATGATAATGTGTACCGTCTACAAGATACACTGCAATAATTTGCCAAAGACCCTTAGACAGCACCTACCAAACTCACGATCACTTCCATATAGATACGGGGCGGGTGGGGGGGGGGGCGGAGAATGAGGGGTGGGGCAGCAGATACAAGTGAGCAGCACCACCTGCAAGTTCCCCTCCAACTCTGACTTGGAAATAGTTCATTGTTTTTTCACGGTCGCTGGGTCAAAATGCTGGAATTCCCTCCCTAGCAGCATTGTGGATCAACCCACAGCACTTGGACTGCAGTGGCTCACAATCATCACTTCAAGGGATGAACAATAAATGCTGGCCATTCAGCGATGTCAAAGTCTCATGAATGAATAAAAAAATTACAACAGGTTGCTTGCTTCATCTTTTGATCAGACTTTTCTTAACAGTACAGCACAGTACAGGCTCTTCGGCCTTTGATGTTGTGCCGAGCTATATCCAACCCCAAGATCAAGCTATTCCACTTCCTTTCATTCTGGTGTGCTCTATGTGCCTATCCAATAACCGCTTGAAAGTTCCTAAAGTGTCCGGCTCCACTATCATAGCAGGCAGTGCATTCCACGTCCCCAACCACTCTGTGTAAAGAATCTACCTGGGACATCTGTCGTATATCTCCCAACATGAACCTTATAATTGTAATGCTACATCCATCCATGGAATAGTTTCTGAATGTCCACTCTACCTATCCCCCTTGTGGAATAAGTTCTTTTTATAAATTATTTCTTTGTAAATGGACTTCTGCTTTACTGAGGGAGTTTTTCAATTCCCTACCAAATTTCCCCCATTCCCATCCTCTCTTGAGGACACAAGGACTTGCTGCAGTGCAGTGCCAGAAGCATGGCCAGCCTCCAATTCACCAGTGGCTATTCTCATGCATTAGCCTAGATTGTAAATGCTGACATGCCATTTCACTGTCAACTGCAGCTGAGGTTGATACTTTCTCAGCTCACAGCCAGGTTGGAGGAAAGTGGGTAACAATCAAGAAGGGAAATCCTTATGATCTAATTTGTCTGCTCCTCCTTCCAGGCCAGTTGTCACACTTTTTGCCCTTTGTTCCCAAAGATGCAATGTGTGGATCTAAATTACCTCAAAGTATACTCGCATGATAATGAAAATGAATATTAGCTTTTCCCACTCTCTCTTGCATATTAACAGCAATTGTTAATAATTGGATGCTTTCCCTTTGAATAAAAATCCTGAATGTTTTATGAGTGAAACGATAAAGGCTGATTTTTGGAGAATGCGTTTGGTACGTGTATTTTCTTTCAAAAGCCTGCCGCAGAATGAATCTTTAGTTCAGGTTAAACATCCCAGGCTGCATGAAAAGTCCTCAGCTAAAAGCAGGACACATTTACATTCTTGTAAATATTTCAGTTTATTTAAGAATCACTTCCAAAACACGCATTTTGTGGGCAATACTTTACATTGTTTTCTTCAATTGCAACTTGCCGTGTAAGAATTAATTACAAAATTTTAACATTTAAAACCAATAGAAGTAAATATCAAAAAACCACTCTGGTGGTCATTGATTTCTGTTTACTTAGGTGAGCTTCATTGAGCTTCACCAGATACATCATCACCAGGATTCTCCGACCTCACCTGTAGCTGGATTCTCCTACTCCGCTGCTGTGAACGGAGATTTGGCTGAGTGCTCGGTTCTTGCTGGTAGCAGTGGCAGGGTGTATGATATCATAGAATTCCGGCCCTCTTTATATGCATGCTGATATGCGAGCAGAAAGGTTTAAGTGTACAATTAATTTTTAAAGAATATGCTGGCATCCATAATCTCACGATAAGTCAGGTCCATGCTTAAAACATGGTTGCACAGTGGTTAGCATTGCACCCTCACAATGCCAAGGACTCAGATTCGATTTCTGACTCAGGTCACGATCTGTGCAGAGTCTGCTCGCTCTTCCCGCGTCAACATAAGTTTCATCTGGGTGCTTGGGTTTCCTCCTAAAGTCCAAAAACGTGCTGGTTAGGTGCATTGGCCATACTAAATTCTCCTTCAGTGTACCCAAACAGGTGCCAGTGTGCGGCGATTAGAGTGTTTTCACAATAACTTCATTGCAGTGTTAATGTAAGCCTCCTTGTGACACTAATAAATGAATAAAATAAAAAGAAGGCTGTTATGATCTGTTGGTGATTAGTAACTTTCTGTTTAAAGTAGACAAAGCTTGAAATCCCAATAAAACTACAACATTCCATGGTTTTAAAAAACACAAGATGAATGAAACAAAGTCAGAAAAATCCAACAATTTACAATATCTATTGTGTACGTTAACATTTAAAAGTAACACGAGATAAAATGAGCTGACATACACTGCACTGCCAATTAAATAGTAGATGCAACCAAGATAGATTGCATGGATTTCTCAGAAACCCACCCAGGTATCAGTGACCACTGTGGTTCATTAAAACGCTCTCAAAAAGGAATTCAGCTCTTCACTTTCAAAGATCTAACCTCTGACTTCCCTTAAAAGCTGCTCTGATTCAGCCTTTCTGAATGACTGCTCACTTCCCAATGGTTCGATCTTTCGTCCTGACCTGTGGGGTTCACAAAACTACACTTATGCTTATAACAGCTTGCACACTTCCAACTCTTTCACTGATCTTTAGCTTCACTAAACTGGCACTGCCCTTAAGTTTCTCCAAACTCCAGTCTCCTGGTTGCAACCAGGTATAAGTACCTCCCCAGACTTCTCCAAATCCTAATGTGTTTGGTAGGTGTATTAATGACTTTATCAATGACTTATTAATGTGCATTAATGATGTTATCAATGACTTTCTGCCACATTCTTAGCTCCCCAGGATTTCTTCTGAGCCCTAACTGCTCGAAACAGCTCCCAGGGCTTCTCTGTCAGCTGTAAAGGAGACTTGTTCTAAATTACAATGGAATGACTCTCCCAGCAAGCACATTGATGCATTGAAACCAGGGAACTTTCTGAGGTTCCAAACATGGTTTCAGCATTCACTAAAGGTTTTAAAATTAATTTAGCTATAATTCCCAATACAAAATATTTCTCTGGACTGCGCTTCTTTGCAAGCAGTGGGGATATCATGGGCAGAATTTTACTATCCTGCTCACCATGGGAATTGTAGCGGGCAGGACTTGAATCAGGTGAAGATCCATTGACCAAGGATGGGATTTTCTGGTCTTGGGGGTGAGCATGGCTGATAAATCCCATTCCATGTCTCCAATTCTTCAGTAAGCTCACCTGCTGTTTACTGGATCCATCTCTTCTATTCTGATTCTCTGAAACAAAGCCTGCTGAATTGGATGTTCTGGTAATCTCTAAAACTCAGCATTTTCCTTCATGATAACGATCTTCCCAGAACTAAATATTACCTCTAAAATATTAACGGGAACCATTTGTCACACTTAGCACTTATTTTTACTTTTACTGAAAAAGAGGTTTTGCTAAAGCAGGGCACCTAACACATCTGTCATTTGTTGGACTTGTGTGTGCATGAATAAGATTGTTTAGTATTATGTTGCAGAAAAAAACAGGATTTGGGTTTAAAAGGTGCCTAGAGTCATAGAAGTTTCCAGCATGGAAACAACCCCTTCAGCCCAACTTGTTCATGCCATCTAATTTTTACCACTAAGTTAGTCCCAATTACTCACAATTAGCCCATACCCCTCTATACCTATCTTACCCATGTAACTGTCTAAATGCTTTTCGAGAGACAAAATTGTACCCGCCTCTACTATACCTTTGGCAGCTCATTCCAGACACTCATCATCCTCTGAGTGAAAACATTGTCCCTCTGAACCGTTTTGTATCTCTCCCCTCGTACCTTAAAGTTTTAGTTTTAGACTCCCCTGCCTTTGAGAAAAGACGTTAGTTTTAGCCCTTTAGTTTTAGAGTCCCCTGCCTTTGAGAAAAGATGTTGACAATCTACTTATTTATGCCTCTTATTATTTTATAGATCTCTATAAGATCACGCCTAAGCCTCCTACACTTCAGGGAAAATGTCCCATTCTCTCCAGCCTCTCCTTATAAGTCAAATGATCAAGTCTCAATAGCATCCTATTAATCCTGGCATATTCAAAGAAAAGTATTTAGAACCTTTCCTCTTGGAAAGGAAGACTAGAAACAGTTATGCAATGTTTTTATTAAAGTGCAGAACTGTCCATCTTTCACCATCATTGTTCTGAAGGTTGGCTGCACGATTTCTCCACTTACGTTTATTCTCTGTTGCTCTCACTGCCCATTCCACAGAGGGACAATCCATCTGTGCTATCTCAAATATTTCTTGAGCATGTTTTCCAGGTATTCTTTTCTTGCCACCATCTCTTGTTACAAAAATTTCCCTTCTGCTCAGGTCGCACATTCAAAATATGTGAGCTTTCCTGGTAGTAGTGTTCCAAGCTAGTTCTTCTTAACAACAACATAGGTGTACAGCATAAATGCCTGTGGTAAATTACAACAAAACCATGTTACAAATTCAACTAATGCCAAATTATTAAGGTAAACTGAAATAGAACAGAAACATTTACCATCCACAACAATCCATTCAAAGCTATAATAACGTAGTTGCTATATTCACAATATGTTAATGACTTCAGTAATAACATTAATAGCTACAGTAATAGCTGTGTTAATGGCTGCAGTTTTAACTGCAGCAGGTTTTAAATTGGAGTATGTGATCTTTACATGCTGAATGTGTTCAGTTGTCGGTTTAATTTGTTCAATGTTTATCTCGACAATCTTGAACTTAATTTCAGTGGCTTGTCCCACTTACATAATATCCAGATTTCATGGCGCTGTTATTTTGGCATCATTTGTTCTAATCTGTCCTTTCCTTGTGTGTGATTAAAAACAGGGTAACCTGGAAATGCACAGCAGGTCTGGCAGCATCCATGGATAGAGGAACAGTGGTGACTTTTCATTAGAACTGGACAAAGTTAGATATGTGATAGGTTTTCGGCAAGTGAATGGAGGGAATGACCGTAAGAAGTACAAAAGAAAAGGTCTGTGATAAGGTGGAGGACAGGAGAGACTAAATGACAAAAAGTTTCATGGTGCAAAGTTCAAAGGGAATAGTAATGGAAAAAGTGCCGCAGGTGATTCATTTTGGTAGAACAAACTTGAATGCGGATTACAAGGTCAGTAGCAGGATTCTGAAAAATGTTGAGGAACAGAGAGATCTTGGGGTTCATATCCACAGTTCTCTAAAGATTGCCACTCAAGTGGATAGAGACATGAAAAGGGCTTAAAATGTATTAGCATTTAACCCCCTTTTACAGGGTATTTGAGTTTAAGAGCTATACAGGACCTTGGTGAAACTACATTTGGAATATTGTGAGCAGTTCTGGTCACCTCATGGATGTGGAAGCATTGGACAGAGTGCGGAGGAGATTTACCAGGATGCTGCCTGGTTTGGAGGGTAAGTCATATGAGGAAATGTTGAGGGAGCTGGGACTTTTATCGTTAGAGAGGAGGAGGATGAGAGGTGACTTAATAGAAATTTATTAAATGATGAGGGGCATAGATAGAATGGATGTTCAGAGATTATTTCCTTGGGCGAATGTAACTGTTACTAAGGGATATAGCTATAAAGTTCATGGTGGGAGATATAGGAGGGATGTCTGAGGGAGATTCTTTACTCAGAGAGTGGTTGGGGTGTGGAATGCACTGCTGCTGTGATAGTGAAGTTGGTCACTTTAGGAACTTTCAAGCGATTATTGGATAGACATATGATGCACAGCAGAATAATAGGGAGTGGAATAGCTTGATCTTGGGTTCGGATATAGCTCGAGGGCCAAAGGGCCCGTACTGTTCTAAGTTCTATGTTAATTATCTCACACTCACTCACATTTGCAGGTTGACGGAGAATGAGGAATTGAGCATGTTTACTTATCCATATTTTGGAATGAATGATGCTTCATGAATGTGAGAATGGGGCAGGCATGGTGGCAAATTGTTAGCACTGTTGCCTCACAGCTCCAGCGAACCTGGTTCAATTCCTGCCTTGGGTGACTATGTGGAGTTTGCATATTTTCCCTATGTCTGCATAGGTTTCCTCCCATAGTCCAAAAGTGTGTGGGTTAGATTGATTGGTCATGCTAAAATTGCCCTTAGGATCACGGGGATTAGAACACAGAACATAGAACATAGAACATTACAGCACAGAACAGGCCCTTCGGCCTTCGATGTTGTGCCGACCAAAATAAAAAGCAATGCCCCTCCAAACTAAACCATTCCCTTCTCTTCCATATACTTATCAATTAACCTCTTAAACGCCACCAAACTTGGCGCATCTACAACAGCTGCAGGCAGGGCATTCCACTCCCTAATCACTCTTTGAGTAAAGAACCTACCTCTGATATCCGTCCTATAACTCATACCCCTTAATTTAAAGCTGTGTCCCCTCGTGCTAGCTTTCTCCATCCTAGGAAAAAGGCTATCACTGTCCACCCTATCTAAACCTCTAATCATCTTATATGCTTCAATAAGATCCCCTCTTAGCCGCCTCCTTTCTAACGAAAACAACCTCAAATCCTTCAACCTCTCTTCATAGGACCTGCCCTCCATACCAGGCAACATCCTGGTAAACCTCCTCTGTACCCTCTCCAATGCCTCCACATCTTTCTTATAATGTGGCGACCAGAACTGCACACAATACTCCAAGTGCGGCCGCACTAGAGTTTTGTACAGTTGCAACATGATGCTGCGGCTCCTAAATTCAATCCCCCTACCAATAAAAGCTAAGACTCCATATGCCTTCTTAACAACTTTATCCACTTGACTGCCTACTTTCAGGGATCTATTGACACATACACCAAGATCCTTCTGTTCCTCAACACTATTAAGAGCCCTACCATTAGCCCTATACTCTACACATTTATTGTTCCTGCCAAAGTGCATTACCTCACACTTTTCCACATTAAACTCCATTTGCCACCTCTCGGCCCAGCTCTGCAACTTGTCCAAGTCACTCTGTAAACTATAACACCCCTCTTCACTATCTACCACTAAAGTTAGGATTGTCAAGGTAAATAGGTGGGATGGAGATTGGGCCTGGGTGGGACTGTTGTTGGTGCAGTCTTGATGGACTGAATGGCCTCCTTCTGCATAGATGAATTTGATGATTTTATGATTCTCAATGGCCTGCAGAGATCCTCCTGTTTGAGCACAATCCACTACATTGTTCACTAATGGCCTTACATCATGCTTCAAATATAACTTCATAGTTATTGATGAGTGATCGACTAAATATCTTGTGCACATTATTAAAGCTCTGTTTTCTGCACTTTATTTACAACATTTTCAATTTTCATCAGGTAGCATCCTAGAATAAGTACATATAGTAATGTGGATAATAAAACAATCAACACATGTATTCATGATATAGTTAAAAAGCTAAATACATACTTAAAATTGCAATCTCCCAGATATTTGCATCCTTGAGGTTTTACTGTAAAATATAAACATCCCACATCCTTCAGTCCTTCAGCATAATCCAGTCCAAAATGATTCAGGTACTTATCTTGCAGATGTTAGATGATGAAAAGCAACCTCAGTTTACACAAAGTGCCAAATTCAGTAACAGTTATACAGAGGTATTTAGGGTATTAATCTCTATGGTTGTTACATGAATTTGGAGAGAGAAACATTGCTCAATTTTGCCACAATGTGGAAACAGACCGGTAAACACAAGCAACCATGTCTGCACCTCAGTTTGCAATACATTCATGTTTAGAAATAATTTGCTCATCACTCAATAGAAAGAGGTTGGGGTCATTTTGTTGGTACTATCAAAATTGTATATGATTATCGCAAATCATGACTGAGAAACATCTTTTTGCTCTTCGGTTGAAAATTAAGTAGGACTTAATTATAAATAGTGGTACCTTCATTAATCCTTACATTGGCATAAACTAAATGATAGGTTGGAACAAAATGCCTGCAGGATAGCATAAACCTGGATATGTTCATTCTGCAATCCGCTTTTAATATGCAACTGGCTACATTTCACAGCTGCTCACCATTTCATGAACAGCTTACTCAAGGAACAATCTCCCCCCCCAAAAAATGGATAATTACAAAGCCAGACATGTAATAGATATACGTTTAAATTTTGATGGCTTTAAAAGATCAATTGCACAAAGATTTTGTGCAGAGGCTTTTATTCTTTAAATATTTGTTTTGACCCAAACCTTAGATCAAAGCAGATACAGGCTGTAAATGTAACATGACAGAATGGGATTTCTACCCATTCAGGTGTTCCTGTGAATCCACCAATTTATTCCAGCTTAGCTCAATTTAACGTATTTTGGAGATTATGTTGGATTCATATGCCAGAAATTTATTTGGGTGCCACTGCTTAGGCCAATATTTTTGCCCATCCCTAATTGCCGTTGAGAATGTGGTACTGAGTTGCCACCTTGAACTGCTGTAGTCTATGTACCGCAGCACTGTTCGGCAAGGAGGTCCAGGATTTTCACCCATCAACAGTGAAAGTATGGCAATTTAGTTCCAAATAATAATGGCGTATGGTGTAGAGAGAAATCTGCAAGTGAAAGTCTTCCCAAGCATCTGCTGCCCTTGTCCTTCTAGTTGGTAGAGGTTGGAAGTTTGGAGGGTATTGTTGAAGGAGGCTTAGTGAATTGCTAAAGTGTACCTTATATATGGCACACACTGCTGTCACTGTGCTTTGGTGGTGGAGAGAGTGAATGTTTAATGCAGTGCATGGGTGCCAGTCAAATGGGCTCTTTACCCTGGATGGTGTTGAACTCCTTGAGTGTTGTTGGAGCTGCACTCTTCCAGGCAAGTAGAAAATATTCCTGAATTGTGCCTTGTACATGATTAATAGGGTTTGGGAGTCAGGAGATAAGTTAATTACAATAGAATTCCAAGCCTTTGACCTAATTTTGTAACCATGGTATTGGCTGGTCCCATTCACTTTTTGGTCAATGTTCACTCCCAGGATGTTGATAATGGGTTTTCAGCCATGGTAATGTCAAGGGAAGAAGGTCAGATTATGTTTTATTGGAGATGGTCATTGCCTAGCAGATATGGCATGACTGTTACTTGCCACTTATCTACTCAAGTCTGAATATGCTTTGCTGCCTATGGATATGGAATGCTCCATATGAATAGTGCAGAGCATTGCACAAACATCAGTGAAAATCTGTGATCTTATGACGGACTGAAGGTCATTGATAAAGCAGCTGAAGATGGTTAGGTCTATTAGAGTACCCTGAGGAACTCCTGCAGCAGTGTCCTGGGACTCAGATACTGTTACAGGAGAGGCAGAATCCTGACTAATGTGATTCCTGTGGTGGACCTTTTTAAAGGATTCTGATACCTCTGGCACTGCTCAATGCATCTAGGCATTCCATATGGCCATAATTAAATCTTGTGGTTGCTGTAAGATAAGCCATGATAATGAGGGAATAGATTACCTATGACACTAACCTCTAATGTGTGGGTATTTGTGGCATTAGACTGTAGAAGCCAAATGGCATCACAACCCTGGAGCAAACATGCCATCCTAAATAAAAGCAAATTACTGCAAATGCTGGAATTGGAAACCAAAAGAGAAAATGTTGGAGAATCTCAGCAGATATGGCAGCATCTGTGAGGAGAGATAAGAGCTGATATTTTGAGTCCAGGTGACCCTCTGTCAGAGCTATCCTAACTTTAATTTGCCATCCTAACTTGGAGATTAAATAGCAATGAAATTACTTGATCTTATTTGATTTTTAAGGGACTATTTCTGAAAATAGATAGAATCTTAACAGTGCAGAGGGAGGCCATTCAGCCCATCAAGTCTGCACTGACCACAATCCCACTCAGTCCTTATTCCCGTAACCTCACTTATTTACCCTGCTAATCCTCTGACACTAGAGTCAATTTAAATGGCCAATAAACCTAACCCACACATCTTTGGACTATGGGAGGAAACTGAAGCACTCGGAGGAAACCCACATAGACATACAGAGAGTGTGCAAACTCCATACAGACAGTGACCCCAGTCTGTGATCAAACCTGGGTCCCTGATGCTGTGAGATAGCAGTGCTAACCACTGTACCACTGTGTCACCCTAGCCCAGAAAAGAAGAAATAATGTGCAAAGGTTGAGAGATGACATTGCAATGCAATATGTGACATTGGAGTGAGTCATGGACATCATATGATTCAGTTCTTCTACTGAATAATGCTTTCTACAATCTGTACAATTTATGCTAGTTAGAGTGATAAAATCTGGACTTAAATAGTGCACAAGTATAAAAATTGAATTGATTTTATTGTGCAGAATAAAAATGTCATGGATTTCATTTGTGAAATAATTAAAGAGAAATAAAAACATTCTCCCATTTTTCATTAACAAAAGACATTTATCCTGATGTCCAAGTGTTTCCAATTTACATCTAGTCAATAGGCATAACTGTTTGCATGGAGTTTTTGGTCAGACAGCTCAAGAGTATTTATGGAATGGGGTGGGCATGGGGGTGCTTCATCATTAATAGAGACATCCCTTAGAAATCTCATCAGCACAGCAATGATGACCAATTTTCTTTACCCTCAGCGCCCATGTATGAGGTAGAGGGGAGTAACAAGATCCCTTCTTGATCAATAGAGAAGTGCGCGTGCGGGCTTGCCAGCTGAGAACGGCACTATGCCCAACTGCGATGTCGTCCAAGGTCAAATGGTCAACTCATGCTCAAAATGCCTGAACTCACACACGCTGAACAGCCAAGACACCAGAGGGCACCCAGCACCTGTAGAATTATGCCCAGGCAAGAATCAAGAGTGGAGGGCAGAAAATTAGGAGATAAAATGTCCTCTTTTAGCCTCGAGCCTTTTATCGTAAGGTTCTAATGTTACAGAATTTTACATTTTTTTTGCTACTCCTGGTGACCTTTTTCCTCTCATGATGAATGTAATGCAGTTGTGTAAACACACTACAGCCCATGACAAAGTGCACAGTTTTTAACATACTTATTATTGACAGAGGTGCTGATTGCCTGGGTTCCTCTGAAGTTTACAGTTCTAGGTAATTCATACAATTGCTCTCAGCTGTACAACAAATCCCATGTATACATGTAGCCAAACAAAATTAGAACCATAAATCAGATTAGCCCTTTGCTTATTTCTTCTCAATTTGATACGTTCAATAAATCATTGTTTGTGGCCTTGCCATTACTCTCTCACTGCTTTCCAGTGCACCGCGGGAGGCTGCTGCCTGGCAGACTGAAAGCAACGTGCAAGGAAAGTGGTCGGCAATGAGTAACGTTTATAAACCAACAACCCCCCTGCCCCCATCCACCCCACATGCACGCACGCACACAGAAAAAAAATCGGCAAATCATTTTTAATGCTAATTTGAAGCTACCATTACCAATCTGTGAAGCAGTGCATTAAGTAGGAAATCACAGAACCTTTATGTCTAGGCCTGTGTAATTATCCTGGATAACTATTCCCTTCCTTCTCCCCTGCAGCAGTTCAGCAGTCTGAAAATTCCGCATGTTCGGAATATGGAGAAGTGCACCAATTCAGAGCTCCCGTAATGAGTTTGCATGTTTTATATTATAAAGACGTCAGAAGGGTCGGAATATTCTATTGTCAAACAAGACACCTAAATTAAATCACTTACTTTATTGATGTGAGGGTTGTCCCTTACTATTTTTCCTTTATTTGTGGGTTTGGTGGCACGATGGCACTGTGGTTAGTACTGCTGCCTCACAGTGCCAGAGGCCCGGGTTCGATGTCTGGTTTACGTCACTGTGTGGAGTTTGCACAAGGGGATTTTCACAGTAACTTCATTGCAGTGTTAATGTACGCCTACTTGTGACGTTAATATAATAAGCTTTGAAACTTTTACTTGGAGCACAAGCATGCATTGCCAACCAGCCAGTGGAAAGTCACATCTCATCCCTTCTGCCAAATGTTGTGCTTTTTCTTTACTTTGTTTTTTCTCTCTGAACGGCAGCCACATATATTCTGCAACAACCTCACACAGTCCAAGTACAGCGAGTTGTAATCTCCCTTGATGAAGGAGTTTCATGTTAGCATGGGGAAAATCTACAGAGACAATCTCACTTGTGATAAGTACAAGAGGCTGTAGTCTGGGCGTGATGCCAGTGATTGATGTTTTCAGGAATAATAAACTAGACTCTAGAATGAAAATATATTGCAAATAAATAAGGTGGAACTTATTCCATGTTTTCCTCTCTTCCTGTTTTGGTTGTCCTCGCTGACACTCCATATATCAGCCATGTTCAAATATGATTACATTCAATTCTAGTACAACTGCTCAGAAGAAATGCAATTGCTTCCTTATTGCATTCGAAACTTCCATTTATGTAGTGCCTTTAATGATCGCTGACCATCCCAAAGTGCTTTTCACCCAATAAAGTATTTTTGAAGTGTAATGTAGGAAATGCAGCAGTTAATTGTACACGGTAAGATCCCACAAACAGCAATGTGATAATGACCCGGACTGAATACTGGGGATAGTTCCCCTGGCGGCATGGTGGCACAGTAGCTAGCACTGCTAATTATTATGCCACCATGACAGTGACCCGAGGCCTCGGGTTCAATTCCAGCCTCACACCATTGTCTGTGTGGAGTTTGCACATCCTCCCTGTGTCTGCATGGGTTTCGTCCAGGTGCTCTGGTTTTCTCCAGAATCGAAAGATGTGCGGGTTAGGTTGATTGGCCATGCTAAATTGACCCTAGTGTTAGGAGGATTTGCAAGGGACATACATGGGGTTACAGGAATATGGCCTAGGTGGGATTGTGGTTGGTGCAGACTCGATGGGCTGAATGGCCTCCTTCTGCACTATAGGGATTCTATGATTCCATGCTCTCCTTCAAAAATGTGCCCCAGGATCCTTTGCATCCACGTGAGACAGCAAATTAGTTTAACGTTACTTTAACGACCCATCTGAAGAGCTGAACTTTCAATTGTACCACATTCCCTCAATACTGCCCTGGAGCATCAGCACTGATTTTCTGTGAGTTGTGCCTTCCCACCCTCTCCCCAATTGATCCAGGCAATGGAGCTCCATCTTGAGCAGGTCAATGGCCCATTCATTAACTGCCCTTGTAGAGGCATGACTTCTTGAACCTGCAGTTTCTGACTCAGGGGTGAGAATGCTACCAACTGGGACCAGCCAACTGGTCCCATAAAAATAGATCTTTGTCCAAATTTCTGCCAAAAGCGATTGTTTAACTCTAAGGAGCTTGCTTCAGTTGATCCTCCCTGGCAATGTTGCTCTGTATGACTTTTTAATTTATTCATGGGATATGGGCATCATTTGTTGGCCAGCATTGATTGCTCATCCCTAGTTGCCCTTGTTCAGAGGGCAATTGAAAGTCAACCACATTTCTGTGGCTCTGGAGACACATGTAGGAAGACCAGGTAAGCATGGCAGATTTCCTTCTCTAAAGATATCAGTGAATCAGATGGGTTTTTCTAAAATCGACAATGGTTTCATGGTCATCAGTAGATTCTTAATTCCAGTGTTTTTTATTGAATGCATCTGCCATGGTGGGATTGGAACCAGATCGTAGCTCATTAGTTGAGTTTCTTGGTTAATAGTCTAGCGGTAATAACCATGGACCATTGTCTCTCCATTTGACGAATGCTTGCTACGCAGGAAGACCATGCCAGAATTTTACATTTTAGGAGAAAGCACACAGTCAGCCACGTGAAATTAGGCAAGAAAATATTGGCCCTACGTTCCCTGCTTTCATCATACCTTCATGCTATACTACTGTCGGTGGACACACATGGACAATTAAATGATTGGAGATGCCACGGTTGGACTGGGATAAGCACAGTAAGAAGTTTCGCAACACCAGGTTAAAGTCCAACAGGTTTATTTAGTAGCACAAGCTTTTGGAGTGTCGGTCTTTCTTCAGGTGAGTGAAGAGTTGTATTCACCTACAGGGTGCATATAAACACAAACTCAATTTACAAGATACTGAGTTTGTGTCTATATATGCCCTGTTTGTCAACACAACTCCTCACTCACTTGAAGAAGGAGCGACACTCCAAAAGCTTGTGCTACTAAATAAACTAAAGACTTTAATCTGGAGTTGCGAGATTTCTTACTGTGACAATTAAATGGGCAATTATGCCCATTAAAAAGGTAATTGTATGAAATTTACAATTTAGCAGTTGGTACATGAGCCATGCTATGCATGCCATCCCATTTTCAATTAAAATTCAATCCAGGGTGGGATTGACCACAGCTGTGGCATTGCGTGTCGGTTGTGCAAGTGAGAGTTGGTTCTAGATGTTTTTCAGGCAGCTCATTGCATGTCCTGTGTTTTCTGAAGGACTTTTTGCCTTACAAACTTTGTCAAAAGGTTTTCTGCCGAAAGTAGTCTTCTATCCACAATCCTGTGCCATTTGTATTCCAGCAAATTCCAGCAAATGAGGATTGTCTACGCTGCTGGAGGGACATCTTCTGAAGAGGAGAAGAGGCTCTGAAGAGGGAGGAGGTCTATCATCCATAGGCAGAGTCCCAGAGAATGGCCTGTGGGAAGAGGGGTGCAAGGCCAGCAGGAAGTGCAAGGTCAAAAGTCTACAGAAGATGTCGTTACACTGGGGCTGGATTCTATGGACAGAGCTCCAGTTACCTGGACACATCTGAGGTCCAGAGCCGAAAGTCCACCTCCATATGCCAGATGATTGGCCCAGTGATTGCCTCAAACAACGTAGGTGGCCGCCCAACACCAATGGCTTTTAAGGTAACAATTGCCCTCAAATTTTTCATTTTTATGTTCCTTCCAAGGGTCAATGGGAAATCTGTGTGAGGTTTTCCAATCTGCTGCCCACAGCTGTATCAAACTGGTCACTGATATTCTGCTCAGAAGGGTCATCAACTTCATTCATTGCTGGACTGATGAAGCCAGCCAAGCTTAAAGAGCCAGAGACTGCGTTCCCCTGTATCTGGGGTGCCATATGTTGCATGTATGTGACCATCAAATTGGTGGTAGTGAACTAGATCTCTTTGTCAACAGAAAGAGCTTTACTGCGTGAATGTCCAGGTTGTTTGTGTCCATAGGACACTGATTTTACAGATCTGTGCCAGGTTTCTAGTAGCTCCCACGATGCACCCATCTTGTGATGCTATCAGGCTCCTAGACTCTGTGTCACTCCAGCTTAGTTGGATGGTAAGCTCTTGAATGACAAAGACCATCCACTAAAAAGGTGGCTCATGATAGCACTCAGAGACTCAAGGGCAGAAGCAGAGGCGAAATGCAAAAGAAGTCATGCCTCTACAAGGGCAATAATTGACAGGACTGTCAGCCTGCTCAAGATGGGACCCCGTTACTGGACCGATTGGGGAGCACTGCAATATCCTTCAGTGTGCGTCTTGCTTATTGTTGTGGTGTGCTGCACAATCTGGCTCTGTAAAAAGGAGACGCAGGAGAGGATGAAGACAGCGGGTCAGCTTCCCCAGGCCATAGAGAATAACTCAACTGATGAGCCTGATGAGAGACCAAAGGAGGCCCAGGGTGAGGATGTGGCTGTGGAAATGAGGAAAACTGTGGGAGACCAGGGAGACAAAGAGTCTTCACTTTTACAGCTAGGCATCCAAGGCATGGCTTGAAAGTAAGGGCAAGAGAGATGCTTCCTTACTGAATGTCCCTGATGAGGCCATCCTGACATTCTCATGTCCAGTAACGACCTTGGAAATAAAGATTGCAGCCATTCTCATTAGTCACAACTCCCTTCCATGCCCAATACATTCAAACCATGGCACAGAATGACATCTTTAAATGGTGGTAACGTTTACACAATTTGAACACGTCTTAGATGAAGTTATATCACCTGACGATCCCTGTTATGTTTATAGTGTCATAAATTTCCATTTTTGAGTGCTCCATCTTGGTGCACACCCTCTGCTCGCCCTCACTGGCATCGGTAATGGGGGCAACCTGTTGACTGAAAAGATCTATCGGCCCTGATGAGCTTGACTGCCATCTTCTGGCCAGCGGAGTCTTTGAAGGTGCCCCCTGGGAAGTTGCAACCACTGTCGTTGCTCAGCGCTTCTCAGTTGTCATGGTCTCATTAAATGCCACGGGCACTGGCAGTGGGGCATAGAAACTGCTGCCTGCATCTGGAGTGCCCTGAGAGGGGTAGGCAAAAGCGACGTGCAGCTGCTCCACCAGCTTGAAGTTGATTTGACTCCCCATTGATGGATGCGACCTAGCAGAAAGACAAGGTGCTTCATCCAACTCTCACACTGGAAATGAGCTGCTCAGGCCACCACTAATGTTTGCAGGTCCAAGAGCAACCCCAGGAAATCCCTGATTCTATTTCTGGATCTACCTGTCCACGACAGTCATCACTGTGTCTACAGAGGAAGCTGTGCATGACATGCTCAGGGTCAATGTAGTGCTCAAGATCTGTGTGGGCTCCTCCAAGACATAGAACATGATACGCTGACCTTCAAGGATATCGGCCAGATCTTCCCACGCATCATGCTGCAGCATCTGATGGATGACTCTGGATTCCGCACGGTCCTGGTCTCCAGCAACCCCCTGACTGCCAGCACCCTGGGCATTCTCTGCCTTCACCAGTTCCTCAGAAATATGTGATGACCTCAACACAGTGCACTCCAAACTCAGCTAACATGCTCTGCCCACCGATATGCCTGTGCCTTAGCTGCCACTTGGTTTGGACAGAGGGCGTGATGTGGATGTCCACAGCTCCTCCTTGCGTAGCAAGTCCCAATTGTATTGTAAATATATCTTGATAAGGCCTGGAAGAAAAATGTGGTATAAGAGTTTCGGCAGAGCAAGAGTTATTATGGGACTGGAGAACAGTGCTGTCCGCAGTATGACATAAAGAGTCACATGGTGATGCACTGTACACAGGAGAGTCTGGGAGGAGCCAGCATGGAGACAGCACCCATGCAGACACGCATGTAGTTAGAGATCACCAATGTCTTTTCAACTAGCCAAGCCTCCAGACTTTTTAGTGAGACAATCCTTTCCTCCCTTACCCCCTCTAACTGTCCTTACCCACTCAAGATAAGAAACTATTTACCAGAGGGCATTTCTGGATTGCTGAAACCTGATTTACAATCAGCAGTGATTGATTTGCAAGTCGGTGCTTTGGCACAGTGCTGTGACATTCCCAACGATTGTTTTTTTCCCATGACTTCCAAAGCTGAGTCCCTTTGCCTCTGATTAATTCATCCTTTCCTTTGCACTTAACCAGGCCCAAAGCATCCTCTTCTTCTGCCTACGTCAATTGGTAGGCACCTCTTTTTCTCCTCGCGAGTATCAGAATGAAACGGCAGCAGCCTATGCCCAGGAATAATGACTGATCTGTTGCAACAACAAAATCAGCTTGAAAAGAGCATGCCGTTTGTGTTGTCCTTTGTTCTGCTCCAGCACATTCAGAGACATTTATCATTTCTCAGCCCAGTAAATCCACAGTAATTAATCACTTTTTCTAATTATCCAATTACAGGCTGCTCTGCACACAAGGCTCAGAGCTCTGTAGGGTAAGGTGAGCAGTACATTGTATTGGTCTGTAGTGGCTGACACTGTGATTAAATGAAATGGACAGCACAGCAAGTCACCTGTCCTATTTGCTAACTTCATTAATAAATCTAAATGGTAAGTTGGTGCCGAGAATTTATAGATACGTCCATAGTTTGTGGTTAATTGGGGAATGCAGTGGGCAATTATTGCAGGTTGGCAGGTCCAAGGTTAATCTTCAGATCATTCTCATAAAATGATCCTCCCAATAGGCATGCAAACAACACATTTATTGGTTAATCCTTGCTCGGAAGGAGTTAACGTAGTTTATCAGCATCCTTTTCTTCAAATAACCAAATACTTTTTATGCATGTTTTATTTCTATTTATGCTACATCTAGCTATATGTAATTGCAGCTATATATAATAGCAGCATGGTGGCACAATGGTTAGCACTGCTAGGGAACCGGATTTGATTTCTGGCTTGGGTCACTGTTTGTGCAGAGTCTGCACATTCTCCCTGTGTCTGCATAGGTTTCCTCCAGGCGCACTGTTTTCTTCCACAGTATGAAAGACATGCAGGTTGGATGCTAAATTTTCCCTCAGTGTACTTGAATAGTTGCTGGAATGTGGCAGCTAAGGAATTTTCACAGTAACATAGAATCATAGAAGTCCTGTAGTGCAGAAGGAGGTCACTTGGTCCATCGAGTCTGCACTTATCCACAATCCCAACCAAGCCCTATGCTCGTGACCCAACTTTTTTACCCTAGCTAGTTCCCCTGGCACAAGGGAAATATTCAGCATGCACCAACAACCTAACCTGCATATCTTTGGATTGTGGGAGCAAATTGGAGCACCTGGAGGAATCCCACCCAGACATGGGGAGAATGTGCGAACTCCATACAGACAATGACCCAAGCCAGGAATCAAATCCAGGTCCCTGGCGTTGTGAGGCAGCAGTGCTAACCACTGTGCCACCCATAAACTTCATTGCAGTGTAAAGGAAGCCAACTAATCATGACACTAATAAATAAACTTTTAACTGTGCAAAGATACCTAATATTCATTTTTACACTATCAGTCTGACATACTATCAGTCTGAAAATCAGCACCAATTTACACCACAGTTTAATACTAAGAGTGCTGCACATTCCTGATCTGCATCTTAGAAACTGCCATCACTACCCTTCTTTCTCATTGAAGCACAAAGAATTTTGATTTGGCTCAGTAGCCTTTTGTTTAAATAGAGCTTCCTGACAGCTCCAAAGGGGGAAAGAGGCTGGGAGGAGCGCAATGTGCTAAGCTGAATGGGAACTGGATTAAAAGACATTTTTCTACCTCGCTCTGTCAGGTCTAATCATTCTTCTGAGCCAGTTAGTTCCATTTGGAAAAATTGCAATAAATAAAAGAGAATTTGTAGAGTCTTTGAGGACAGAGTGTTCTATCAGTTTCAAGTTTCATTAGTGGTTAATGCAGAATGTGGAAAATTATCACAAAAATTAATTAAGTCATTAAATGAACATAACTAATACTTTGATTAATTGTGGATAATATTGCAAAAGTCTGACATTGCTGACAAAGGGCCCAATTCTATTAGTATTCACAGTTCTGAGTAACAATATCATCCATACTCTCAAGTCGATTCCTGAAGGCACAGTTCAAATATTGAAGTGCACTTCAGGACATTCCAAAGTGCTTTACAACCAAGGGATTACTTCTTGAAGTGTGTGTTGTCCAGATCTCCAATTGTAACTTCTGCAGAAGCCCCGGGGACACAGCATAAATAAGGTTACAGCAGGAGATCCAGGATTACCCCTCAGAAATTCCACATGAAATTTTCAGTTTCTTTTCTCGAATAAATTTCTATTGTTACCAATACATTTAATTGCATGATCTAATTAGCACAACAATGGGATTATGAAATAAATAATTCATAGCCCATTTGAACGAGGAGTCTGAAATTAAGAGCCAGCTGTGTTTGTACATTTTTACAAAAGTCAGTGTTATGCGAGGACAGTGCGTAGTTGGAACTTTTGAACAATCAATCAATGCGAACAGCAATTATTCTGGTACTAACAAAGCTGTGCATTGAACCACTTTGACAGTATCTAGAGAGATTCAAACCAACAAAACAATGTTTTCCATTGGAGGTGGGATGGACCCAGTTTCAATAATGAAACCATAAATTCTAATACAACAATTCCAGTCAAAAAAAAAGCCCTGGTTCAGATACTTAAAGAAATTGATCAACACCCAGACAATCTCTTTTCCACCAGAAGGTGAAAGTTTCGAGCAGTGATGTTTCGGTTATCTATCCTTGTCTTATAGTGGCACAATGGTTAGTACTGCTGCCTCACAGCGCCAGGGGCCAGGGCTTGATTACATACTTGGGTCACTGTTTGTGCAAAATTTGCATGTTCTCACGCGTTTGCGTGGGTTTGCTCTGATTTCTGTTCACAGTCTGAAAGACATGCTGGTTAGGTGCATTGGCCATGCTAAATTCTCACTAAAGTGTATCCAAACAAGTGCTGGTGACTAGGTGATTTTCACAGTAACTCATTGCAGTGTAAATGTAAGCCTACTTGTAACACTAATAAATAAACTTCATATAGATTAGACCCATGGATTAATATTCTAATGTAATGAAGAACAGTTTTTAAGAAATGATCATAGTGGCTTTTGGGCAGCATGGTGGCACAGTGGTTAGCACTGCTGTGTCACAGCTCCAGGATCCTGAGTTCAATTCCGGCCTCGGGGTCACTGTCTTTGTGGAGTTTGCATGTTCTCCCCATGTCTGCTTGGGTTTCCACTGGGTGCTCTGGTTTCTTCCCATAATCCAAAGATATGCGGGTTAGATGGATTGATCATGATCAATTGCCCCGTAATGTCAGGGGATAAGTATGTGGGATTATGGGAATAGGGCCTGGATGAGATTATTGTAGGTGGGCAATTGTAAGGATTCTATGATTTTTAAAATAACTTTTGTATGCAGCTTTTATGGGTACCTACTTTATTGTCAGTTTCTCAGTCAAGTTCATGGTATGGTTCACATTTATATCGTTAGATTCATCAGAATCAGCTAAGTCTTGTAAAGGAGATAAAATTGATTGATAAAGGATGGCCTCCATTTGTGGCTCAAATGTAATTGCTGGAAAGTCAAATAGACAGTGCGACAATAATAATAAGACCTATTTTGATACCTGGGAATCAAGAGTGTCGCAGGATGGTCCTTCAGCCCATCATAGACCATGCAGTTACAGCTGATTTCGGTGTTTTCACCTTCACCATCTATCTAGAAGCCAAATCCAGGTATGTATCAGGGTGTTTATGGAAAAGGATTTCCAACTAAATCATAAAATCATTGTTTACAAGTTTGAACCTATGTTCTCTTTCCATAGAATTCTACAATGGAGAAGAAGGCCATTTGACCCATCGAGTCTGCACAGACCACCATCCCACTCAGGCCCTATTCCTGCATTTACCCTAGCTAGCGCCCCCCCTCTCCTGCCCAACACTAAAGGTCAATTTAGCATGGCCCATCCACCTAACCTACACACCTTTTGACTGTGAGAGGAAATCAGAAGAAATTCACACAGACACGGGGAGGATGTGCAAACTGCACATAAACAGTGATCCAAGCCGGGAATTGAACCCAAGTTTCTGGTCTGTGAAGCAGCAGTACTAACCACTATGCCACCTATGTTCTGCATCCAAGTTTAATTGTGAACAATTGCTTACATACACATCACAATCTCATACACCTCTTCAATATAAACTCTCAAACCTCTCTTTCCTGGGCTGAAAAAGCAAGTGTCTCTAATTGTTCCTCATAACTCAAACCCTTATGGGTGGCACGGTGGCACAGTGGTTAGCACTGCTGTCTCACAGTGTAAGGGATCTGAGTTCAATTCCTGGCTTGGGTCGCTATCTGTTGGAAATCTGCATGTTCTTCCTGTGTCTGCATGGGTTTCCTCCAGATGCTCCCTCTTTCTTCCCACAGTCCAAAAGATGTACTGGTTAGGTATATTGGCCATGCTAAATTCTCCCTCAATGTATCCCCAAACAGGTGCTGGAGTGTGGCAACTAGGGGATTTTTACAGTAACTTCATTGTCGTGTAGATGTAAACATACTTGTCAAACTAATAAAATAAAAAAAAAGTGTTGGGGCAAAAGTGTAGGGGATTTTCATAGTAACTTCATTGCAGTGTTACTGTAAGCCTACTTGTGACAAGAATAAATTAACTTTACACAGACCACATCCATAGATTAATATTCCAACGCCCCAAAGGAAAGTTGTTAAGAAATAATGGCTATTGGGCAGCACAATGGCATTGTGGTTAGCACTGCTGCCTCACAATGCCAGGGGCCCAGGTTCATATTTCGACCTTGGGTGACTGCCTGCGCAGAGTTTGCACATTCTCTCCATCCCTGTGTGGGTTTCCTTCGAGTGCTCAGTGAGTCTATTGGTTTGCCCAATCTATTTCCAGAACTCTAGTGAGCTTTGATCTTAGGTCAACAAATTAAGCTTCTTGTTATTCAGTCCTCCAGTCTGGATGTATACCTGGCATGAAGTATGATTTCACAAACGAAGCTTGGTTGAGTGGACTGAAAGTCAAAGGGAGCCTCGATCTTATGAAACTGGCATGAAGAAGTTCCAGGAGGTGTTAAAGCTTTTCATTGAGATCTATAATGAAAAACAGGCAAAGCTGGCATGAAATCCAAAGAAGTCAGATAACAAAGTGGGAGATTACTGGCTCATTTTGAAGACAGAATCATGAATCACTTACATCTCATTAACTTAAATAACTACAGGAAAAAAAATACTCATTTGTTCAGGTCATGCACTTGATTTTTTTGTAACTGGTTTTATTTATTTGGTATAAAATTAATGAAAAACAATAAATAAAATATTTACACCATACTTGTTGAAAAAACTGGCAGCAAACTTGGCTGCAACAGTAAAAACTGGGTTCAGAATTGCTGCTTTTATCAAGTGCACAAATCCAGCAATGTTACAAAGGTAGACTGAACAGATGGCATTCTATCCATAACGGTTGGGCAATAAATGCTGACCTCGTCAGCGATGCCCATAATCCATAAATGAATTTTAACAAAAGTCATGTCACATACAAGGTAAAACCAGCAAGAAAATGAAAAGAGACAGCAAGAGAAGAGAGACCAATGATGCAACTATTGATTTTCCAACCAGTGATCTAATAACAGTCACTGCTGAAGAACTGGTATCCCTTTTGCTGATCATTATGGACCTCTTTAACTAACTACAGAAACTTGTCATTTAAAGGATCATAGCCATGAGGCTCCTCTCCTGTGTCACAAATACAACTTCTGGAGCACCAGTGGCAGAATGTTGCCTGGCAAGTACTTGATGCAATTCCACCTGGTGTTTGCCTATTTGTCTGTTTCTGCAGCCATTTTGATCTATTTGGTTAAGAGTTTAGACTGCATTGTTCAAAAATATGAACTAGCAGGCCTTATGAAGATAGGTTGAGGGAGCTGGGACTCTTCTCACTGGAGAGACGTAGGTTGAGAGGCGGCCTGATAGAGGTTTATAAAATGTTGAAAGGAATAGATAGGGTGGACTCTCAGAGACTATTTCCCCGAGCTGAAATGGTCACTACGAGAGGACACAGATTTAAGGTGCAGGGAAGCAAATACAAAGGAGATGTCAGGGGTAGGTTTTTCACTCAGAGGGTGGTGAGTGAACGGAACCGACTGCTGTCAGAAGACTTCTGGATGAGCATATGGAAAAGAATAGGATAGAGGGTTATAGATAGGTCTGTGGACTGGTAGATGTGATCGGCGCAACTCATGGGCCGAAGGGCCTGTTTGTGCTGTATTGTTCTATGTTCTATGTTCTAGAATCCCGACAGTGCAGAAGGATGCCATTCGGCCCATCCATTTTGCACCGATAACAATCCCACCCTATCCCTGTAACCCCATGCATTTACCATGGCAGTCACCCTGATGCTAATTTAGTATCGCTGATCAATCTAACCCATACATCTTTGAACTGTTTCTTTACATCCCTTGTTTGTGATCAGAATTCTCCATTCACCTAACAAAGGGTCAGAGGCCTGAAAGCTAGTGGCTCTTGCTACCAAATAAACCTGTTGGACCTTAACCTGGTTTTGTGAGACGTCTTACTGTGGAATGAAACCAAAGCACCCAGAGGAAATTCACACAGACACGGGGGAGAACGTGCACAGACAGCGACCCAAGGCTGGTATTAAACCCAGGTTCTTGATGTTGTGAGGCAGCAGTGCTAACCACTGTACCATCTTCCTGAGCTTTAATTTTCCCAGCTTTATATTTATTGTACTCCAATAAGTACTGATTGTAAATTCTTCTAAGTCATGAGGACAAATTTATATTAAATATTTTTAATGTATGAGAGAATATTCTATTTGACCCATTGAATTTCTTCTAAGGGCTCATTGTTTCTATTTTATTAACTCATTTCACCAAGTCCAATAATTGTTGATAACAGTTTCAAGAGGGAGAACTCAATTGGATTTCTTTATAATAAAAGGGAAGGTACTACAGATGCTGGAATCTGAAACAGAAACAGAAAATGTTGGAAAATCTCAACAAGTCTGACAGTGTCTGTGGAGAGAGAATAGTTTTGAGTCTGGATGACCCTTCATCAGAGCTCAGATGCTGTCAGATCTGCTGAGATCTTCTAGCATTTCTCCATGATTTGTCGGTAATTGAATGAAGTTGTTATCAATGTTACATTATTATCCTTTTTATGCTCCCAAAACACCACAACTCTTTGTTGATGTTGACTACAAAACCTTCTCTTTCTAACTATCTTTACGATTTTCAAAATCACTACAGAGTTGAGTATTTGTAAATCTGAAAATGGAACACATCCAAAAGCCACACATTTTTTTGAACATCATCAACGTTTAGTGTGGGAGGTTAAGTTGTTTGTATGCAATATTTGCCTTGCAATTTTGTGGTCAACATATCAACAAAAATATACTCTTATTTATTTAGTGATATATCTTACTTTTCTAGCCATTTTGTATACTTTAGACAATAGCTAGCCTACTGCAAGTTCATGTGCTTATCTGAAAACCAAAATTATCTAAAATCCAAAATGCAATTGGCTGTGAAGTTTTTGGATAAAGAATTCTTGTGTAAGGGGATAATTCAATAGCAATTCATTTAGAATGTGCAATTATATATTCTACCTGTTCCTTTGAACTGTGCGGTCTCCAGAAGAAACTGAGATAAGTAGTTTACTAAGCATGCAGCACAGTGGCACAGTAGTTAACCCTGCTGCCTCACAGTGCCAGAAATTGTGTTCAATTTCTGTATGGAGTTTGCATGTTCTTCCCATGTCTGCATGGGTTTCCTCCAGGTGCTCTAGTTTCCTCCCACAATCCAAAGAAATGTGGATTATGTGGATTGGACATGCTAAATTATCCCTTAGTGTTAAGGAGATTAGCAAAGTAAAAACATTGGGTTACGGGGATAGGGCTTGGGTGGGTGCAGGCTCGATGGGCCAAATGGTCTACTTCTGCACTGTAGGGATTCTATGATTGCAGTGCTCTTTATACAATGTGAGTTGATGATAGTTAAATACGACTATGATAGAGCTGAAATATGGTTTCCCCATGAATTCCAATGTGCAACTCATTCATTGGCACAGATATTGGAATGGCACAGGGTAAAGGATACTCAAATCAGGCAAGATGGTTGTACAAGTCATGTTGCTGACACACAGCAGGACAACTGTGCCCAATGTTACTTCGATATGTCATCTAATACTTATCTCAGGGTATTTCCATACGGTGCCTGTTTTTTATCTAATAATATTGCCTGAGACTTTCTGCAGCAAGAGCAGATGGTCACAGATTCAGGGCTTGTAGGTTTAACTTTTATTTTCATTATCATTGTAATTGCATTGATCTGAAAAACTCATAGGTTAGGGAAACTGAACAGATATACAAGAACTGGACAATTGCACAACTGCTGACCATCCAGAGTAGATGTGGAGTTAGTGGCATTAGCCCACCATGAGCTACACCCTAGGCTGTATCACTGGTGCCCATTTGCCCTGACTTTGTGGAAAATGCTACAGTTGCTTCAAAGTCTTGGAAAAATTCAAGGAAAGAGTACTGGCCAATTTCGAACCTGCATCAACTTTATAAAGGAGTTGCCAAGTATTGCTGACTTTGTCCCATTATTTGATTCAGCTGAGATCATCCCCCAAGCTCTCAGACTGACCCCACTGGATTGCTTGTTGTTCATAGGCATTCCACTCCCATGGATGCTCTAGGTCCTTTTGAGGAGGAATTTTATCTCTTGATCCTGTTGGGAAGTGAAAGACATGTATGTTTTAAGGGAGAAGGTCTTAAACTGCTGTTCATCATTACACACGATGAGACACAATTCTTTGTATAATCTCTGTAGTTACAGTAGCAGTTCTACAGGTTAAACATGTCTACATAACCTTCTAGTCACCATTATTTGTTATCTTCCAGTAAAGATTTGATTTGATTTGAGTAGATTTGATGTATTATTGTCACATGTATTAGTATACATTGAAAAGTATTGTTTCTTGTGCGCTATACAGACAAAGCATCCGTTCACAATTGCACAACTGCTGACCATCCAGAGTAGATGTAGAGTTAGTGGCATTAGACCACCATGAGCTACACCCTAGGCTGTATCACTGGTGCCCATTTGCCCTGACTTTGTGGAAAATGCGGAATATAGTGTTACAGTCATAGCTAGGGTGTAGAGAAAGAGAAACTTAATGTGAGGTAGGTCCATTCAAATGTCTAATAGCAGCAGGGATGAAACTGTTCTTGAGTCGATTGATATGTGGCCTCAGACTTCTATAAGTTTTTCCCAATGGAAAAAGATGGATGAAAGTATGTCCAGAGTGTGTGGGGTCCTTAATTATAGTGGCTGCTTTGCTAAGGCAGCAGCAAGTGTAGACAATGGATGGGAAGTTGGTTTGCGTGATGGATTGGGCTACATTCACGATCTTTTGTGGTTTTTTGCGCTTTTGGACAAAGCAGGCACCATACCAAGCTATGATACAACCAGAAAGAATGCTTTTTATAGTGCACCTATAAAAGTTAGTGAGAGTCGTAGCTGACATGTCAAATTTCCTTAATTTTCTGAGAAAGTAAAGGCATTAGTGAGTTTTCTTAACTAAAACATCGGTACGGGAGGGACCAGAACAGCTTGTTAGTGGTCTGGACACCTAAAAACTAGAAGCTTTCAACCATATCTACTTCTGCCCCATTGATTTAGAGAGGGGTGCATTCTCCACTACACCTCTTGAAGTTGATGACAATCTCCTTCGTTTTGTTGACTTTGAGGGAGACATTATTGTTGCTGCACCAGTTCACTAGATTCTCTCTCTCATTTCTGTACTTTGTTTCATCACTGCTTGAGATACAACCCACTATTGTGGTGTCGTCAGCAAACTTGAAAATCGAGCTGGAGGGGAATTTGGCCGCACAGTCATAGGAGTATAGAGGGAGCTGAGAACACAGCCCTGGGGGGCATCAGTGTTGAGGATAAACATGGAGGAGGTGTTGTTGCCTATCCTTACTGTTGTGGTCCGTGAGTTAGGAAGTTCAGGATCCAGTTGCAGAGGGAGGACCCGACCCTCAGTGCCATGAAGTTTGGAGATGAGTTTCATAGGAATGTTGGTTTTAGGAATTAGAAACCACATTACTGCTTTACCAATCTTTTGTCATAAGATTGATATGTTTGCAATAAACAGAAGAATGCAGCACGTCCTAAAATTTCTTCATTTGACCCTACTGGAGAGACAGCCTTTTATTAGACACGTGGGAACTTCAATGATAGGGTGAGTGGGACCTGGTGTATGTGGGTAACAACTTCTCTCTTTCTAGCCTTTCCAGCAGACTCCAGTTGGGTCCAGTATCAGGAACTAGGGAGCCCAAGGGGTTTTGGACAGATTGAGATTGTGCACAAGGAGTTAAAGCAATAATTTAGTGGCATTAATTTTGCATGGTGTGCAATGTCGAATTTGAAAATCATGATTAAATTTTCTACATGTCATAATAAAGAGCAAACGGAAACATGCCATATTCAGCATGGTGATTCCTCCACTGGAGGGCACGGTAGCACAGTAGTTAGCACTATTGCCTCACAGTGTCAGGGACCTGGGTTCGATTCCTGGCTTAGATCACTGTCTGTGCAGGCTCTGCACATTCTTCCTGTGTCTGCGTGGGATTCCTCCAATTTCTTCCCGTAGTCCAAAAGACTGTGTTATATTCTTCATCAGTGTAAGAAGTGGTAAGCTTTTTCCACCATTAGAAAAGGATAGAACGAGGGGTCACGGCCTTAGGGTGAGGGGGCTATGTATAAGATGAATATTAGAGGGCAGTTTTTCACACAAAGGGTAGTGGGGGTGTGGCATGCACTACCGAATAAGGTCGTGGGAGCAGGCACGCTAGGGTTGTTTAAGGGTCTCTTGGACGGCCACATGAGCGGTCTGCAGATAGAGGGATATAGTAGGACTGTTTAAATATCCTATTTGTTTCCACAGGATGTTCGGTCCACCTTGTTGACCAACAAGGGCATGCATGCGGCAGGTCGTGCGAGAGCTGCTCTTGGATGTTGCTTCAGGAGTGGCCTAGTGCTTCACGTCGTTAGTGTATGCTTAAACTGGACCATCTGATGGGCACCATGACAGCTCAGGGACTATCGCTGTTGCTGTGCAGACATATGGATTTGGGCCTGTGTCTGCGGGAGTTTGCGCGTTCTTCCCGTGGTTGCGTGGGTTTTCTCCGGGTGCTCCGGTTTCCTCCCACATCCCAAAAATGTGCTCTTAGTCTGATTGGGTAACAAATTGGTCCCTATATGTCATTAAGACATTAGGACAGCGGCGCGGGCCGTTGGGCTGAAGGGCCTGTTTCTGGTGCTGTGTTGTTCCTTGTTCTTTGTTTGTTCTTTGTATGCGGAGTGTGGCGATTAGATTTTCACAGTAACTTCACTGCAGTGTAAATGTAAGTCTACTTGTGACACTAATAAATAAAGTTGATAGTGCTATGCAAATGAATTCACAATTATTATTTTACTCAGGTTTAAAGTAATATGGTATATTGCCACCATTCACAATATCACTGCTCATTGGATACATCTAACAGTGAAGGAGATCAAGCTGAATTCTATGTTTGTTATGAAATTGTAGAACACTAAAACCATTAATGATTCCTACACAAAGAATCTTGTATTACATATAGGGTCTTTCTTCAGAGAATTCAATGAAATACATCACCATAAAAAACAGCATGAACCATAATTACATTGAGTTTAGCCTGTGTGCACTCCAGAAAATGTGCTATTTTTCACTGTCAGTTCCTTGTTTCCATTCATTCCATGGGGATAAACTAAAGCTGGTTTTAAAGGACTGGAAGCAGGAATTGGAAAAGACAGGTATAATTTGTTTTGGTGAGTTTTATCAAAGTGATGGGCGTCAGTCCTATGAAATGGAACATATTTCATCTTTCGGCACGTTGGCAATAGCATCCTATGATTCTAGGTCGGGGGGACCAATGGTTAGGTTCAATATAAAAATCTCTCTACCCCAACAATGCAGCATTGTCTTTCCTGTACACTCCCTACAATAAAATCACATGGCTGCCTTTGTCTGCACCGGGTTAAATCGTGGGTGGCACGCTGGCACAGTGCTCTCACAGCACCATGGACCCCCAGGTGCAATTCTAACCTCGGGTGACTATATGTGTAGAGTTTGTACTTTCTCTCCATGTCTGCATGGGTTTCCTCCAAGTGCTCCGGTTTCCTCCCACAGTCCAAAGATGCATGAGTTAGGCTGATTGGTCATGATACATTGCTCTTAGTCTTAGGAGTTAACAAGGTGAATGTGTGGGGCTTGGGTTGGATTGTGGTCAGTACAGACTTGATGGGCCAAATGGCCTCCTGTACTGCATGGATTCTATGATTCTAGTGCATTGAGGGGTTATCTTCTTCTCATATGCCTTTAACAATCTTTAACTGAACCAATGGGGTATTTCTGGCAGTAATTATTTTTTAAGTCTGGCTGACAGAAATTGTCAAACAGCATAAAATTGTGGATAGATCTAGGTTGAGGGGAGTGCTGTAAGGTTTGGGCCATGTTTGTTCTCCGGGAATCAGGGTTAGACTCTTGCTCAAACTTACTTACTCTCCTAGGATGCAGGTTGAGGAAAAACAGAGGCTTTTTTCCCCTCTGACTTTAAATCAGTTTCTCAGGCTTTGTGGGGCAGGTGGGTGAATGGCTGGTAGGACTTCACCCCCTGATATTTGTTATTTGGGACCCATCTCCCTCCAATATCAAGCAACCTGTAAAGTAGGCACTCTATTTTAGACTGGAATAATCTGATTGTTGTACTCAAATCGGGGACGTACACCACATTTAGAATTGTCTTTATCCATTGGAGTTGAGCTTTGAGACTTTTGACTAATATGGCAAATAAAGGAAGCCAGTAAATGTAATACATTTGGATTTCCAAAAGGCACACAACAGCTGAATATACAAGTTTAAGGATTCATGGAGGTGGGGGCAATATATAAACATGGATGGGGAATTAGTTATTAGGCAGAAGCAGAGGGTAGGGATGTTAGGAGCATTCTCAATTTGTCAAAGATTTACTGGTGGAATATGGCAAGGATCACTGCTGGCATCTCAGCTATTTACGAACTATATTCATGACTCAAAGAGGTTGAGACTGATGCATCCATGCTTACTGACAATACAAAGTTAGATGGGAATGTAAGCAGTGAGGAGGATACTAAATCCCTGCAACTCAAGAAAGACAGCTTAACTGAATGAGCAACAAGATGCAATGGAATCTAGTATTGGGAAGTGTGAGATTATTTACTTAAAAATAGGAACACAGAATATTTTTAAAAGGCAAGAAATTTCTAAATACTGATCATCAGAAAGACTTATGTGTACTCATAAATGAAACAGAGAAAACATAAGCAATTAACAAAGCAAATAGTCTGTCTTTATTTCAAGGGGAATGGACTATACCAATAAGAAATCCTTGTTACAGTTGTGCAGGGCCTTATGGAGACACCTGGAGTGTTGTGTTTTGCTCTCCATATTTTAGGGCTGTACAGTGAATGCTCATTAGATTGGTTCTGGAGACGAGAGGCTTGTCCTAAGTTGAGTGGCTCACTAAACTGGCACATGCTCTTTTGAAATTGGAATATTTGGAGGTGATTTTATTGAAAGATAACGTTCTGAAGGAGTTTGACAAGGTGGGCAGTGAGAAGTTTTTTTTCTTGAATAAAGTGGCACAGTAATTAGCACTACTAATGTGTGGGTTAAGCCATTCTCAATTGCCACTTAAAGTCAGGATCTAGCAAAGCAAATATATGTGTCAATTAGAGGGATTAGTGGGTATGTACATGTAGAGTTATGGGGATAGGGCCTGGATTATTGTTGGTGCAGGCTGGATGGGTCAAATGGCCTCCTCCTGTGCTATATGGATTACAGGAGTTGACTGGGGAATCTAGAACTTAGTTTCAGTATAAGGGGTCAGAATCATTCAAAATTGAGATGAGAAATAACTTCTTTACTCAGAAGGCTGAGAATTTTTGGAATTGTCTACCTCAGAGGATTGTGAATGTTCCATTGCTGTCCATCATGTGGGCAGGCAACTTCAAAGTGTTGCTTGAGGGCATATGTGGGTTACTATACTGAGGGGGATAACCATAATCCATGCGCAGATCTCTCTCAACTATTGTGGAATGTCCTGCACTTGAAAAAGAACAGAACAAGTAAATTACTTTTGTTTGCCAAACTATGCTTGAGTTTCCCATTCAATGTTCATAATAGGTACAATTATATCACATACTATCAACAGCTAAGTACCATACAAGCTTAGTCTTTGTAGGAGTAACTTAATGTGGCACTGTGAATGATGCAATGACTGAAGCTAAAAACTGGGTTGCAAAGTTGTGCTGTCTCCTGTTCATTGATGGTAAACTTAATTGATAACTACATTAATGCAATTCACTCCTTGAAGGTGTGCCTAATGCCTCTTGTCGGACATAGTCAGCTATTAAAGTTCATCAGGCACTGAGTGCCAGTGAGTGGGATTCAGGATTTGGTACTCACTCACCTACCTGTCTCTGATAATTGCCTGTGGGTAAGCTCTCCAGTGGGGACTCCCTGGTTCTATTTTGATCAAGACCTTTCTCTTTCCCTGAGTTCCTGCAGCTTCACTTACCTTGCAGGTAAGCACAAAAACATCCTTTAAAAAAAATACATGCTGGAGTGCAGAATAAAAAAAATGAAGATACTAGACTCTTTAATTTGCTGTAGGTTTTGAAATGCTGCAGTAGCATATGATTCCCTCAATGGGTGAGCTCCCAATCAGACCCAGTAGCATTTTTTTCCACATCTAGAACACATTATTATTGTAATGAGTTTTTTTAAAAAAGTTTTATTTATTAGTGTCGCAAGTAGGCTTACATTAACAGTGCAATAAGGTTACTATGAAAATCCCCTTGTCACCACACTCTGGCCCCTGTTTGGGTACATTGAGGGAGAATTTAGCATCCACCTAACCAGCACAGAAGGAAACTGGAGCACTTGGAGGAAACCCACACAGACATAGGGACAATATGTAGACTCTGTAAAGACAATGATCCAAGCGGGGAATCAAATCCGGGTCCCTGGTCCTGTGAAGCAGCAGTACTAACCATGTGCCACTGTTCCACCCAAAAATAGGCCCCAGAAATGATAGCAGGGTCGATGCACCTTGTTTCAGGTGTGGTTTTAGTGGTTTTACCTCCCTCCCACAAAAAAAACTAATTTCTAACAAAAAGTATTTAAAAATAATATTTAAAGAGGACTGATGTGGTTGTTTTGGCATCTTCTGCCAAACCAATCTCTTTACAGTTTTCTCCTTCTAATTTTTTTAACAGGTAGACTCTAGACTTGCTCCTAGTCGCATGAACAAGTACAATAGCTGTGTGTGTTAGAGTGAACTTTAACTGACCCAGTTAATTCTAGGTCTTGATTAGAAATTCTAGGTCTATGCACTGCCTAGCTATCTACTTAAACTTTGTGAGATGAAAGCTCATATCCCATGATATTATTGCTGGACTAGTAATCCAGAAACTCAGCAATTATTCTGAGGACCTGGATTCAAATCCCGCCATGACAGAAGGTGGAATTTGTATTAAAAAACTGGAATTAAGAACCTATTGATGACCATAAAACTTATCTGGTTCACTAATGCTCTTTAGGAAAGGAAATCTGCCAGCTTTACCTGATCTGGCCTACATGTGATTCCAGAATCATAGCAATGCTGTAGTCTCTTAATTGCTCTCCAAGGGCAACTAGAGATGGACAATAAATGCCAACCAGCAACACCCATGTCGAATGAATAAAAGGAAATAAAAGGCCAGCAATATTAGTTTGGCAAAGTATCGGAGTAAAATGCAGCATTAATCATGAAATTTAACTTAGAGTTGAATATGTATTGCCCTTTCAGTGCATACTGATGGAAGATTACACTGAGGCTGTTGAAATGGACCCTTGGAGTCAAACAAAGTTTAAGAGGGTATAGAACATAGAACATAGAACATTACAGTGCAGAACAGGCCCTTCGGCCTTCGATGTTGCGCCGACCAATTAGGAAAAAGCAATGACCCTCTAACCTAAACCATTCCCTTTTCGTCCATAAACTTATCTACTAACCTCTTAAACGCCACCAAACTTGGCGCATCTACAACTGCAGCAGGCAGGGCATTCCATACCCTTACCACCCTCTGGGTAAAGAACCTACCTCTGACATCCGTCCTATAACTACCACCCCTTAATTTAAAGCTGTGTCCCCTCGTGCTAGCTTTCTCCATCCTAGGAAAAAGGCTATCACTGTCCACCCTATCTAAACCTCTAATCATCTTATATGTTTCAATAAGGTCTCCTCTTAGCCGCCTTCTTTCTAACGAAAACAACCTCAAATCCCTCAGCCTCTCTTCATAAGACCTGCCCTCCATACCAGGCAACATCCTGGTAAACCTCCTCTGTACCCTCTCCAATGCCTCCACATCTTTCTTATAATGTGGGGACCAGAACTGCACACAATACTCCAAGTGCGGCCGCACTAGAGTTTTGTACAGTTGCAACATGACGTTGCGGCTCCGAAATTCAATCCCCCTACCAATAAAAGCTAAGACTCCATATGCCTTCTTAACAACCTTATCGACTTGATTGCCAACTTTCAGGGATCTATGCACATATACACCAAGATCCCTCTGTTCTTCAACACTATTAA
Organism: Sphyrna mokarran; assembly: GCA_024679065.1. NCBI lineage: Eukaryota > Metazoa > Chordata > Chondrichthyes > Carcharhiniformes > Carcharhinidae > Sphyrna > Sphyrna mokarran. The sequence goes on along the minus strand of JAGIQG010000010.1, from coordinate 14,475,271 downwards.
GAGTCCTACCATTAGCCCTATACTCTACACATTTGTTATTCCTGCCAAAGTGAATTACCTCACACTTTTCCGCACTAAACTCCATTTGCCACCTCTCGGCCCAGCTCTGCAACTTGTCCAAGTCTCTCTACAAACTATAACACCCCTCTTCACTATCTACCACTCCTCCGACTTTGGTGTCATCCGCAAATTTACTAATCCATCCTTCAATACCCTCATCCAGATCATTTATAAAAATTACAAACGGCAGGGGCCCCAAAACAGATCCCTGAGGTACACCACTTGTAACCGAACTCCACGATGAATAACTTCCTTCAACCACCACCCTCTGTCTTCTATCAGCTAGCCAATTCCTAATCCAATTAGCTAAATCACCCTCAATCCCATACATCTGCATTTTCTGCAGAAGCCTTCCATGGGGTACCTTATCGAACGCCTTACTAAAGTCCATATATACCACATCAACTGCCTTACCCCCATCCACCTCTTTGGTCACTTTTTCAAAAAACTCAATAAGGTTAGTAAGGCACGACCTACCTTCACAAAACCATGCTGACTATCCCCAATCAATTCATTTCTCTCTAAATAACTATAAATCCTATCCCTAATAATTCTCTCCAATACTTTGCCCACAACAGAAGTAAGACTCACTGGCCTATAATTCCCCGGAAAATCTCTCTTCCCCTTCTTGAACAATGGGACCACATTCGCTATCCTCCAGTCTTCCGGCACTATATCCGTAACCAACGACGACCTGAAGATCAGAGCCAGAGGCTCTGCAATCTCCTCTCTCGCCTCCCAGAGAATCCTAGGGTAAATCCCGTCCGGCCCAGGGGACTTATCTAACTTCAAACCCTCAAGAATATCTAGCACATCCTCCTTATCTACTTCAATACTTTCCAGTTTGCAACCCTGTATCCCAGTGTTCTCCACAACTACATTTACATCTCCCTGCGTGAATACCGAAGAGAAATATTTGTTCAGTGCCTCTCCAATCTCTTCAGGCTCCACGCACAACTTCCCACTGCTGTCTCTGACTGGCCCTAATCTTGCCCTAACCAATCTTCTATTCTTAACATATCTAAAGAAAGCTTTAGGATTCTCCTTGATCCTATCAGCCAAAGTCTTCTCGTGTCCCCTTTTAGCTCTCCTCAACTCACTCTTTAGCTCTCTCCTGGCTAATCTATAGCTATCCATTGCACTAACTGAGCCTTCAAGCCTCATCCTGACATAAGCCTCCTTTTCCTTTTAACCAGCGAATTAACTTTTTTAGTACACCATGGTTCCCTTACTCGACCATTTCCTCCTTGCCTGACAGGGACATACTTATCAAGGACTTGCAGTAGCTGCTCCTTGAATAAGCTCCACATTTCAGATGTTCCCAGTCCCTGTAGAATTGGCAGGGGAATCTGTCCATTAGGAACTATCATGTATATCATGCTGCCAGTTGAAATAAATAAGACTCATCAGAGCGGGTGGACTCAAGCAGTGACACTGGCCTAGATCTCTGGACATCCTTTACCACTCTCCTACAGAAAAAAACAATTTATTACAAAAACGTTTAAAAATAATATTTAAAGAGGACTGATGTGGTTGTTGTGGCATCTTCTCCCAAACGTACCTCTTTACAGCTTTCTTCTTCTAGTCTTAACTTGCTCCTACTCGCATGAACAAGTACAACAGCTTTGGGTGTTAGAGTGAACTTTACCTGACCCAATGAACTTTGGCCAATGGCGGAAATCTTAAACTGCTGCATTAATGCCAGGATGTGTCTTCCTGTAGATATTGGCTCTAATTTCTTTAACATTGATGGTTTAAGAAATGTTTTATGCCAGTTCAAATCAATCTACACATATGAGTTTGAATATAGTGTTTGTTTGGTGATTAGCTTAAATTAAACTGTTGGTCATATTAAATTGACTGGGGCAATTCCTGGAACGTATCCATTAAATTGCTGAAGGAACTCAAGGAACTGATCTTCACTAACACATAGAACTTTTTATTTACATGGGAATAATTTATCAGGCCAATGCTCCTTGTTCAAGATGTATTACATGTGTTGCTAGGGAAAGTGAAGATGAGGGAGGTATCTTGGTCATTGTGACAATGTCATATTCTAACTGTAGAAGGTGTTTTCTTGACATGGTGAAGTAATTTACCAAGGAAAAACCACAAATGTTTGGAAAATAAACAAAACCAATTAAACAAAATATTTAAGTTCTAATGCTTCAACTTTTGTGTAGTATCTAATTTGAAAGAAGGTAATGTATTTGATTCCAAAATTCTGCATTTCCAGCAAAGGAGTCACCAGACATATGTAGAACTAAATATCACCCAAATATTGCACAAAATTGATCCTAATTTGGTGCCTACTTGTATTAGATACACAATTTTTCTCATAAAGGTTAAAAAAGGAATGGTGTTAGAGGCATGACTGTCATACAAAATAGTAGAAAGTACTTTTCTGTGATAGAATTAAACTGCATACTTGAGCCAATATAGGTTTAGCTTCCATCTAATTGCTGGTTCATCTGAGCAAGGGGAATGCAGGCTGGTATTATACTGGCACGCCTGCCCCGATTCTGAAGGTGGCCAAGTTTCAGAGAATGGATTCTCTGTTGGCCTTGGATGGGATTGTACAAAGCTTGGGGTGGATGTGCCAGTAAAATTCTGCTCTCAATGTTAAACACAGTAAGAAGTCTCACAACATCAGTTAAAGTCCAACAGGTTTATTCAATAACAAATGCTACCAGCTTTTTGGGGCTTTGGAGTTCCCCACTCACCTGATGAAGGGGTAAAGCCCTGAAAGTTTGTGGTGTTTTCTACTGAATAAACCTGTTGGACTTTAACCTGGTGTTGTGAGACTTCTTACTGTGTTTACCCCAGTCCAATGCTGGCATCTTCATATTACGATGTTAACACCAGGAATGAAAAGTGGAAAAACCACTATCGAGTATTGTTGTTCTTCACCAAAGTAAGTGCACAATCCAGGAAGCAGTTTTAGTTGGAAAGAAACTTAAGAATAAGCATAAAGAATTCTTGGCACTGAAAATAAACAGAAAATCAAAACAATCTTTTTGAAACCTTCTCGCCAATTTCTAGAAGTGTTTTCCTCTTGCATATTGTCCTTGTCAGAAGAAACTAACCTACTGGCATATGCTATTATTCTTACAAAAGCAGTTGCAACAGATCCATAAGGTTGGCTTCAGTGACTCAGTCTACCTCTGTTGTTCCCTTTACATCTCTTGACTCTTATTCATCACCTCCCAGCAACTAATGTAGCAGTGATTGGGAACACTGTAATCACGTTGAAGGAAATAGCAAATCAGCAATTCAGAAGTACTTAATATCCTTCAAATTTAATGTAAAATTTCAGACAATAAAATGAATGATTATGATTGGATTAACATTGAGGCTAAAATAGAGATAAACAAACTTTCGAATGATGATTTTTCTGTTTTTTGAAGAGATTTGTGAATTATTTTATCATTATGGAGAATTTGATGTGTCAAGAGTATTAACAGAGCTAATGAGGGTGTTTAACAGTATTTTGAAGTGAGTTATTTATAAGTCACACTTCATTTAATAACGTGTAGCTTTTTCAAGGGATTTAACAGTGAAATTAACAGAGCACAAGTGGGAATTCTTGTCAATTCAATTGATTTCTTTGATTGTAATCTTTTGGGTGTAGTGGTGCTGGATTACCTCAACAGCGCACCCTCTGGAGATGCATAGAATTACTTCTGGATTTCCATACACTCTTTACTTGTGCAGATTCCAGGGCCGGAATTCCCCAGCCGTTCATGCCAGTGGGGTTTTCCAGTCCCGCTGCAGCGTATGCCCATCTGCTGGTTTCCCACTTGTATGGAGTGACGTCAGTGGGAATTCTCACTGACAGTGGCTGGATCAGAGAATCCCGCCACTAGCAAACAACGCTCCACCTCGTGCTGGTGGGAAACACGCGGCTGGGAGGCAGGAGAATTTCATCCCTGAGTTATTTCAACATCCTCAAACGTTGGCCGTTTCATAGTCATTACGCCACAAGATCTGCGGATTGTCTTTTTAATTCCTCTACAAGTAAGGCTTTGTGGAAAAAGTGTGCCAAATATTCATTGAACCTTTGCAAATTTTATGTACTGTTAAAACAAAACCAGGGGTAAGATTCTCCAGCCACCCAAGTGCGTATTCCCTGCCAGCAGGAGGTGGCATGTGATTCTTTGATCCCGCCAAGGGGAATTCCCGTTGATGTTACCCCACGTTGGAGGGAAGCTCATGGTGCTGCTGGTGGGACCAAGAATCCCACCAGCATGAATGGCCAGAGAATTCTGGCCAACCACTTATCAGCAGTAAAAATAATCTCATTCCAATTCATACAAGTTACTTACGTAGGACCCCTGAAATATGATTTTTATTTCTCTGAGTGACTCTGGTTTTGTCTCTTGAGGAGAGATCAATTTCACTGTTCTATAATATTCATATGAGTTTATAATTAAATAATGCTTGTGTTAGTTAAAATGTAAAAAATGTTCAATGTATCTTTAATGAACACTATTGCAAGCACAGAGGGTGCTGAAATACTTCTTATTAATTAATTTTATTATGCAATTTGCCTTTTTCCAAGGTAGCCATCTTGAAGATCCTACAAAATACCCATTGTCAATTGTCCTAAACCAAATATATTGCTTCCTACATACATCAATACAGACAGAGGGAATTTAAATGATCCGTTTTTTTCTCATTTGATCTTTTTTCCAGCAAAAAATAATCACAGGTTTAGGTACAAAATTATGGTAGAGTCAGACACAAGGTTAGTAGCATCACTACAATAAAGAAATACTGTGGATGCTGGAATTCCTAAATAAAACAGAAAATGTTGGAAATACTCAGCAGATCAAGAAGAGGAAAAACACTGGCCAGAACTCTTCAGGCTTGCCTGCAACTGGGATTTCCCGGTCCCACTGTGATGAATGAAGATTTGGCTGAGTGCCAAATTTTCCATTCTCGCCGGCAGCAGTAGTGGGGCTAGAGAGTTCAGAAAGTTCTGGCCTTTTATCAGAACTCATTTGATTAATAGCAGATTGGAAAATTAAGAGTTGTCTTGTTGTGGTACCAGATTATGGCCAGAACACCTATTTAATACTGACCTGAATTCTCCATGCCCAGCTATTAATGGGAATGGAGAATCTGGCACTCAGCCAAATCTCCGTTCAATGCAGCAGGACTGGAGAATCCTAGCTGCAAGTGAGATTGGAGAATCTAACTCACTGTGTGCCATTTTAGTCATCTAATCACAGGAAGCAGATTATGGTGTTTAAACGGAATAGAGGCAAGTAACATAGGGGGCCAAGTTCCCCTGGCCTTGGCCACAGCTGGCATTCTCCGGTGCCACTGCAGAGGATGGAGATTTGGCTGAGTGCCAGATTGTACATTCTTGCTGGCATTGTTGGCGGGGTGTGAACAGCTGGAGAATTCTGATTGGAAGTTCTAAAGTCTCACAGCATCGTGTTAAAGTCCAACAGGTTTACTTGGAGTCACAATCTTTCAGAGCACTGCTCCTTCATCAGGTGAGCGGCTGATGAAGGAGTGGTGCTCCACAAGCTTGTGGTTCCAAATAAGCATACTAGATTTTAACCTGGTGTTGTGAAACTTCTTAATGCATCTCTTTAGGAGATTGCTCCTGATGTTCAAATATAAAAACTGTTCTACAGAGAGCACCAGTGGGAACCATGGACGAGTATTCATTATTGTGGTGAATTGTAATTCTCCGATGGCAATTGCATCAGCTAATTTAATATTGGAGGTCTTTCTCTATGCATCTCAGTTTTTAAAATATTTGTTCATGGGTTGTGGGTATTTCTGGCTAGGTCAGCATTTATCATTCATCCCTAATTGCTCTAAAGAAGGTGTGTTGTCTTCTTGAACCGCTGTCCATGTGGTGTATGTACACCTACAGTGCTGTTAGGGAGGGAGTTCTCCGCTTGTTGACGCAGCAACAGTGAGGAATGCTGATATAGTTCCAAGTCAGGATGGTGCGTGGTTTGGAAGGGAACTTGCAGATGGTGATATCTGCTGCCGTTCTCATTTTAAATGGTAGTTGTTGTGGGTTTGGAAGATGTTTTCTGAGAAGTCTTGGTGAGTTCTTGCAGTTCATCTTAGAATTATAGAATCATAGAATCATACAGCACAGAAGAGGCCCTTCCGCCCATCTAATCTGCATCGACTCATTAGACACAATTGAACTCCCACCTAATCCCATCTATCAGCACTTGGCCTATTGCCCTGAATGTTATGATGAGCCGAATGTTCATGCAGATTCTTTTTAAAGGATATATGGTAACCCACCTCTACCATCCTCCCAGGCAGCGCATTCCAGACTGTTACCACCCTCTGAGAAAAAAGTTTTTCCTCATAGCTCCCCCAAACCTTCTCCCCTTACCATGAACTTTTGTCTCCTCGTGATTGACCTTTCAAGTGCAGAGAACAGCTGCTCCTTATTCTTATTGTAGTCAGTATGAACTATTGCCATTGTGTAATGGTGGTGGAGGGAATGACTGTGGATGGGGTGCCAATCAAGTGAGCTTTTTTCTCTGAATGATGTTGAGCTTCTCAAATGTTGTTGAAGCTGCACTTATCCAGGTAAGGGGGGAATATTTCATCACATTCCTTACTTGTGCCTTGTAGATGGTGGACAGGCTTGGGGGAATCAGGAGGTGAGTTACTCTCTGCAGGATTCACAGCCTCTGACCTGGTCTTGTAGCCACAGTTTTTATACGACTAGTCCGGTTCAGTTCCTGGTCGGTGATAATGCCCAGGATGCTGATAACGGAGGATTCAGTGACGGTAATGTCACTGAATGTAAAAGGGCGATAGTTAGATTCAGAAAAGGTGGTAAACAAATGTCTATTCTTTTGGTTAATAGTAGAAAACAGTGAATCATGACTTTCTGGCTTCAAAAGGAATAATTAAATCTCTTATTACCTTCTAATAGAACGTAGAAAAAAACCTGAGATGCTCAGAAAAAGATCTCCTGGAATGAGTTAGTTGATTTAGCTGGACCATTACTCACCACAATGATGAGTAATCTTCCATAGTTCCCACTAGTGTCTCTGCTTAGATATTTGTGTATGTGGATATTAGGGTTGCATTATTTAGGACCATTAAATCCCTACAATGTAGAAGGAGGCTATTCAGCCCATGAAGCCTGTACTAATTCTCCAAAAGAGCATCTTACAAAGCTCCATGCCCCCTGCCCTACCCCTTAACCCCAGGCATCTTCTCCCTTCATCACTGAGCAGCCAGCAGTTGTACCTTTACAATGGACGCATCTTACAAGTTACTTCTAAAACACTACCATTCTGGTGTCTGAAGACTAGTCTAGATCAAGTTAAGTCAAGGGCTGTGTAACCAGGCTGGTCACAAGAACCAGTACCACCTATTAACAAGGTTATAACACAAATTAATGCTATTCTGTAAAGAAAAAAAATAAATACTAAATGACAGAAAGCACAAAGATTAGTCAAGGTTCAGATATATTCAGAAACCACTTGAGCCTTGTGTTCATAGCTTACATTATCTGATAGGATCAAAGCCATTTAATCCTCTAAGGATTTTTATTCTTAGCAAATAGTAGTGTAGCAAATTCCATCGTGGACATGCTTTTTTCATCAGTGCTCCTGTGTCTGTCTATGAAAGGAATGCACTCTGCATGGATACCTAAGGAAGATTCTCTGTTGCAAGCAATCGCTCATCTTTACTTGCCAAACTCCATAAACATCTCATCTATCAAAAAAAAACGCTACTTTGTTTTGCATTAGATTTGGTTGACTTTTACTCTCTGCCACCACGAAGCTGACTTGTTGAGTGACACTGGGGGTTAAGTGATTGAATGACATGTTGCGCCCATGATCCACTAGTCTCACAGAACATGTGTGACAACGGCCACAAATCCTGCGGTTGAAGTCATTTAAATTAGATTATAAAAACATTAACTACTTCTCTTGTGGTGGCAAGAAGTCCTTTTTACATAATAAATGGTTTCCTGATATAATTTAAAAATATTGGGTGATCTGTTCAGCCCGTACGTGTCCAATATAAGTTACATCCTGCAAGCAAGGGAAACCACATATGTCGACACAAAATGCACTTTGTGCTCTATTACCCACAATGTTACTGGTCAGTCAGGATGTAGCTCAATTAGTTTGGGCTGTGATTTATCCTGCTTGCTAAGCACTTTTGGCCAGAAAGCCATGCCAGGGTTTCACAATTAGATCAAAAGATCAATGCTAAGGTACCATTTTCTCCTGACCCCGCTGCTGTAATAAAGTGACTGCTATTCCCTTGGGTCCTACTCCAAACCCATGTACTGATATTTCTAAATTAGCTGACTCTCTGACCTTGCTAGTAATTGCATTAGTTTATCAATGTTTGACACAATTTAAAGCTCTCTGATATGTTGTGTGATGTTTATCTCTCAACAGCTCCAAGAGAAAAGATCCAAAGCATCACCATTCAGAACAGCACCAAGCAAAATAACAATGGGGCCAATGACGTATGGGAAAGTTTAATCATATTTTAGTATTTTGCATCAAATATTATATTCACAATTCTTTTAAGGCTGATACAAATGCTCCTCTTGTACAACTGCCAAATCATCTCACCTTTATTTAAAAAAGTGGTATCTTTAAGGAAAATTATGCAGTTAAATATGAGAGAATGTTTTTAACAATAGCCATGTTTATCATTTATTAATGTTTTGAGATGTGGTTTCTGCACCAGAGAAAAACACAAAAAGTAACATCCAATCTTTTTTTCAGATAACTCCCAAGTTAGAAGAGGTTACACAGCAAATTTCAATCTGTTTCTCCCAATACGTTGCAGGGTTCAGTTAAAAACGTATCAAAGTGTGTTCTAGTTTTTATAGATGGCGGGTTAAGTGCCTCCCAAATACAGAAGGGTCTATTTTAAACCAAACAATCTTAAAACTGACTGGATTTGTCACAACACTGGCTTGTACATCCTGCTTCCCATTGAAAGGGAACATTTGGTTCGATATAAATCCAGCAATCCACTCAATACTCACTTTTCATTGGTGAATTAGGTTAAAATTGCACTCATGAATTCATGTTTGATTCCCAGTGCTGCCTGTTAGTCAAATGTCCCTGAGTATACGGTGGCACAGTGGTTAGCACTACTGCCTCACGGCTTCAGGGGCCAAGGTTCAATTCTGACCTTGAGTCCTTGTCTGTGGAGTTTGCATGTTCTCCCTGTGTCTGTGTGGATTTCCTCCAGGAGCTCCGGTTTCTTCCCACAGTCCAAAGATGTATGTATGTGTTGGGTTGATTGGTAATGCAAAATTACCCTAGTGTCAGAAGGATTAACAGGATAAGTGAATGCAGTATGGGAATAGGGCCTGAATGGAATTATCATTGCTGCAGACTCGACGGGTCAAATGGCCTCCTTCTGTAACGTAGGGGTTCTATGGTTCTATGAGCCTGTTAACAGGGAGTCTATGGTTCTATGAATCAGTTAACAGCAATTAATATCAGTTTATACGTTGTGTCTTGATTGGAACAATATGATACTACTGCAAATATATTGTCCTGACACAATGTTGTTTTAGGTTGTGGTGAGATTTGTGGGTCAGGTTGCTCAGAATGTTCGAGCTCCCCAGTGTCAAATTGGGAGGGATCCCAAAGATCCTCTGGGGAAATCCTTCGGAGGTTATCAAATAAGATTTGCACAACAATTGTCCAAGATTTTCCTGGGCAATTGCCCTGCACTCATAATTATCTGAAAACATTCTGATTGGGTTATGCCAAAGTTACTCAGAAAATGTGAGAAAGATTTGCCTGGTAAAAAGTTGCCTGAAGAAAAGTTGCCTGGTATGGAGGGCAGGTCTTATGAAGAGAGGCTGAGGGATTTGAGGTTGTTTTCGTTAGAAAGGAGGCGGCTAAGAGGGGACCTAATCGAAACATATAAGATGATTAGAGGTTTAGATAGGGTGGACAGTGATAGCCTTTTTCCTAGGATGGAGAAAGCTAGCACGAGGGGACACAGCTTTAAATTAAGGGGTGATAGTTATAGGACGGATATCAGAGGTAGGTTCTTTACCCAAAGGGTGGTTCGGGAGTGGAATGCCCTGCCTGCAGCAGTTGTAGATGCGCCAAGTTTGGTGGCGTTTAAGAGGTTAGTTGATAAGTATATGGAAGAGAAGGGAATGGTTTAGTTTGGAGGGTCATTGCTTTTTATATTGGTCGGTGCAACATCGAAGGCCGAAGGGCCTGTTCTGTGCTGTAATGTTCTATGTTCTATGTTCTAAGATTAAAACCAATTCTAACTTCTAGGTAACTACCGTACAGACCCAGAGTAACCTCACATGGGTCTTCTCCCCCACACCACCTCATCTGCCCAAATACTCCTCCAGAGGACTCCTCTAACTCCTCAAATGTTCAGGGATCTCACCCTTTCCCAACTCCGTAATTAACCCCAGCATGAGATTCCCCCAGTGACAAGATCATCCCACCAAATCTTGGTCATATTTGACTCCACCTTCCACTGAACATGAGGCCCGACTCATTCCATATCCTCCTGCCCTGCCCTGCCAAAAAACAACATTTCCCTCCCCCTGCCCTACACCCCTCCAAGCCTGACCAGGCCCAAAATCTGACGTCTTCCTTCCCAACCCTATCTCACTCCCCCAGACTGACCTGCCCGGACCTGAATTCTACCACCATTCCTGCCACCTCTCGCCTAGGCCTGATCCTGAATCAATCCAAGACCTGGCACCCTCCCTACATGTTCCCTCAGGCCCGACACAACTTTATACGATACACTACAATCTAGAGCTGACAATGCTGGAATCTAAACCAAAAACAGAAAATGCTGAAGAATCTCAGCAGGTCTGATAGCATCTGTGAGGAGAGAATAGAGTCTAGATGATGTTCTAGATGCACTTCAGCTCTGATGAAGAATCACCTAAGTCCAGAACAATTCTCTCTCCACAGATGTTGTCAGTCCTGCTGAGATTTTCCAACATTTTCTGTTTTTGTTCGAGGTTCACATTAACACTGCAATTAAGTCACTGTGAAAATCTCTTTGTCATCACACTCTGGCACCTGCTTGGAAGAATTTAGCATGGCCAATTCACTAAACCAGCATGTCTTTTGGACTGAGGAAGGAAACTGGAGCACCCAGAGGAAACACATGCAGACTTGGGGAGAATTCTCGTAGCTGCTATCATTTGCCATTGAGTGACCCTCAGTTTGACCCAGGAGGTTATTTTTGGGCAGCAATTCACTTAGTTTGCACTTGGTACTGGATTAATTAAACTTTGGAGGAATAGGACAGCAGCTTCCTATTTTGCATTGTCCTCACAGACAGTGACTCAAGCCTGGAATTGAACTCGGGTCCCTGACTCTGTAAGGCACTGACCACTGTGCCATCGCGCTGCCTCAGTTTGGCCTGCAGCAGAAAGCTATTCTGGTAACATCGACCAAATGGTCAGTGTGTCTTATGCAGTCTCCCTCCCCAGTGACAAGCCTTGCATCCACATGATGCTTCATTTTCCAGTTCAGAACTACTCAACTCAGGCAGGCAAGCGTGAGTGATAGTTAGCCTGGGACGACTTCTTGTTATCTTCTGGGTGGAAGTCAAGTGCTAAAGTGTTTAAACTACTGGGCTGCCTCCTCAAGTTAATATTTAAATTATGGATCCAGCCACTGAAGAGATGAATTATAAATAGAAAAGATAAATAATTGATAAAATAAAAATAACAAATATCTACCTCAAATCAAGTAGAAGAAGCAAACTCTTTTAAATTTTTATTGGACATTTAAATTGAATATTGAAATCCAGGGACAGTTTGGCAGGAATTGGAGATAAACATAAACTAACAACATGTTAAAGGCCAGAATATGTAGGTTGTATCACGTGACAAGGTTATAATGATTTTTTATCACTGACCCTTCAACATGTTCATTGACATTTTAAAAAAATCTAATTAAACTTTCATAGTTTTAAATGAAATGTCGAGAATTATACATCAGGCTTCGCAGCCATGTGAATTCAATCTGCAAAATAATTTACTATTTGATATCACTCAGATCTCAGTGAGGAATGTTTGATATTGCTCAGATTTTAGTGACGGCAGGAAGACTGCACAAGACACACTGGCCAATTGGTCGATGTTACCAGAATAGCTCTTCTCTGCAAGCCAAACTTCAGCAGCATGGTGGCACAGTGGTTAGCACTGGTGCCTTATAGCATCAGGGATCTGAGTTCGATTCTGGGCTTGGGTCACTGTCCGTGCAGAGTCTGCACATTCTCCCCATGTCTGCATGGGTTTCCTCTGGGTGCTCTGTTTTCTTCTCACAGTCCAAAGATGTGTAGCTTAGGTTGATTGGCCATGCTAAACTGACCCTAGTATCAGGGGAATAGGAGAGTAAATAGTGGAGGATTACGGGAATAGGGACTGGGTGGGATTGTAGTTGATGTATACTTGATGGGCTGAATAGTCTCCTTGTGTCATTACAAACCACAAGCCATTGCTGAGCCTCTTCAAGGAGAATAAAACAATTCCACCGATTGCATCAACTTGAATTCAGTGCTTGGCTTTGCTTTTGTCAGCCTATTAATACAGTCGAACACTAGCTAGGGACACAAACATATTGATGCCTTTAGCAATCTTCCACTGTTAGAGAGTACTCCCCTCCCTACCCACCCGTCCAATGCCACAAGAGGTTGTGATGGCAATGAATTTCCTAGAAACTTTGCCAGACTCAGCACAGCAGGTAACATTTTGGACCAGCGGAGAATACTATTATTAAAGATCAGAAACAGAATATTAGTAAGTTAGCACAATGAGGTAATTCAGAAGATTTGAAGCCATACAACATGAGGAAAAATGAGCTAAGTTGTGAGGACAATATTATCCTGAAGAGTTCCTTCCGGGCGCTCTAGTTTCCTCCCACATTCCAAAGATGTGTAGATTAGGTGCATTGGCAGTGGTAAATTGTCTCTTGGCATCAGGGATTAGTGGGGTAAATATGTGGGGTTATGGGGATAGGCCTAGGTGAGATTGTTGTTGGTGTGGGCTTGATGGGCTGAATGGCCTTCTTCTGCACTGTAGGAATGCTATGAAAGAGCATTTATTAACAGTAACAACTATATACAGAGTAATTCAAAAGCTGCTTTCAATCACGTTTCCAGGATCTACTTGCTGGGTCAAGGCCAGATAAATTGGAGAGAAACCCAGAAGCGGTTTCTAATTGGCCAGCCCAGGTCATGTGACCCTTTCAGATGCTCGCACCTTAAAGGGACCAAACAGCACAGAAAGTATTTCTTTTTCGATTTTACAAAATCATGTTGGATGCTGAAAGTGCACAATAGCACAGAAGAGAATAGTATAATATTTAACCAACATATCTGAGGTTAGTTGAACTTGGAACAATCAAGAACCGTCAAGGCTAGCTAACTATATTGGAGTACCAGCTGTTTTAATGGAGCAGCTGAGATTTTGCCTTAGTTTTCTTATGTTTCAATGTTATAATCTATAATAACAGATGCAATTAATGATGTGATAGCATCATTCTCCTTCTCTCATCAAGATTAAACTTGGTGTTGTCAGGCTTCTTACCGTGTTTAATCATGGAGTCACAGGATTGGTATGATGCAGCAGAAGGTTATTTGGTCCATTGCGCCTGCATTGTCTCTCTGACTGAAAGCTCACCCATTTTCATTCTCCTGCCTGTTTCCATAATTCTGCACATTTTTTTAATATAGATAAGAGTCCAATTATCTTCTGAATACCTCAATTGAATCTGCCTCTACCAGACTATCAGGCAGAGCACTCCACACCTTAACTGCTCGCTGTACAAGAGGGTTTTCTCCTCATATCACTATTGCTTTAAACAGATAAACTGTGACTAGTTTAATTAAAAATGATTTCTGGCTTCAGCCTTTCCTCAACCATTTTCAGTGATTTTCTTGGCTGATCAGAACTGTGCACACATAGGCTGGAATTTTACTGGCACACCTGCCCCGATTCCGGGGGCGGGTGAGGCTCAGAGAATGGTGTTCTCCATTTGCCTTCAGCGGAATCACACGAACCTCAGCCCATCAAATCTGTACCGACCACAATCCCATCCAGGCCCTATTCCCATAACCCTCATTTACTCTGCTAATCCCCCAACACTAAAATTCCACTTATTGTTCAGAATGGGATGTCTGTTGTTCCATTGACCTGTTGGATCCTGCAGAGTCTGGGGTATATTATTGACCACTTTAATCACATTTTAATTTGATTCTTTAAGTTTCCTTTGCACTTTATATTTTGGTTCAGGCCATTCCCTTTTTTGTGGGAGATGCCCTTCCTTGTCCCTGAGTTTTTTTTAGCTTATTTTGTTTGGCACAAAAAGAAATGTCTTAGCTTGTGTCATCTGTTCCTGCATGTGGCTGCAAAATGTCACTTTGTTGAGCAGTGAACGTCCAGCCCTTGTGAATTGATACAGGTGTGCGGGCAACATCCACATGTTAAAGTAAAATTTATTTATTAGTCACAGGTAAAGCTTACAGTAACATTGTAATTAAATCACTGTGAAATTCCTCTAGTCACCACAGTCTGATGTTTGTTCGAGTCAATGTACCTAACCAGCATATGATTCAGAATGTGAGAACAGCCTTGAGCAAACCCACTCAGACATGGAGAAAATGTGCAAACTCCACACAGGAAATGACCCAAGCCGGGAATCAAAACCCAGCCCCTAGCACTGTGAACCAGCAGTGCGAACCACTGTGCTACCACACTGCCCAAAGACCCTTGAGAAAGTTGCGTTATTCCTGCCTTAGTTTGAAAGTCATGATCAAGTACTAACCTGTGGACAGGTAATTTTCACACCAAAGCTTTTCGTTACACATCGGATAATCAAAATAAATGATATTTTAAAAAGGATTCAGTATTAAATGGGATGGAATGGACATTTTATTTAATTTAAGTATTCTCATTGCTGCTACTAGCAAACCTATCAGTTTCATTACATATCTGACAACTGGATCACTGCCAGTCAACCAATATCCTATTTTAGCACATTTAGCACAATGGCAATCAATATGCTTAGTGAATAAGACAAAAGGATTTTCTTTTTAAATGGGAAAGCACAATAAGAAGCAAACATACAATAATTACATACTAAGAAAGAATTTGCAATTAGACTCATAGTTTCGCTACAGCACAGAAGGAGTTCATTTGGTCCATCGAGTCTGCATTAACCCTCCAACAGAGCATCTTACCCTGGCCCACTTCATTCCCGTGTCTCACACATTTACCCTGCTAATCCTCCTAATCTACACATCTTGGGACACCAAAGGGTCAATTTAACACTTAATCTGTACGTTTTTGAGTGTGGGCAGAAAATGGAGCACCCAGAGAAAATCCATGCAGACACAGGAGAACATGCAAACTCCACACAGGCAGTCACCCAAGGCTGGAATTGAACCCAGGTCTCTGAAGCTGTGAGGCAGCAATGCTAACCACTGTGCCACCGTGCTTTTTACCCAGAGTGATTCTTAGCCAAAGATGTATCTTTAATGTTGTAAGAAAACCCACACAGCATCCCAGAAACAATAAAATAAACAACTAACTTGGTCTGAGATTTTGTGTGAGGAATAAATGTTGGCCAGAACCTCCTTTAATTCTATGCAATTTTGGTCAGACCTCACTCAAGATACTGCATGCAGTTTTGGGTACTGAATGTTGGAAGGATATGTTAACCTCGGAAGATAGATGCAACATAGATTCATTGGATTATAAAGGTAGTTGGATAAATTATCTGTGTAGAGTTTGCACGTCCTCCCCATGTTTGCATGGGTTTCCTCCCACACTCTAAAGATGTGCTGGTTAGGTTGATTGGCTATGCTAAATTGACCCTAGTATCAGGGGATCAGCAGGGTAAGTATGTAGGATTATAGAAATAGGGTCGGGGTGGAATTGCAGTTAGTGCAGACTTAATGTGCTGAATGACCTCCTTCTGCACTATGGGGGATTCTTTGATTTTATGTCAAACTTGAATTTGAAAAGTGTCTAAAATGACAAAAGGGAGCATTTCCTTTGGTGGGGAATCCAGAACAAAGAGGCACAGCCATCAAATTAGATCCTGGCCGTTCAGGAGTGAAATCAAGAAGCATTTTCTCACATAAAGGCTACTAACAACTGCCAGAGTAGGATATAAGGCCATTTCTCAGAAAGGAAGAGGTGGTTGGAAATGAAAGGACCCATTGTGTCTTATTTTCTATTAGTTAGAGGGTGGTGAATATCAATTAGAGGATGCGCTGGCGTAGTATTGGTAAAGTCGCTGGTCTAGTAATCCAGAGACCTAGGATACCCAGGAATCTGAGTTCAAATCCCACCATGGCAGATGGTGAAATTTAAATTCAATAAAAATTTGGAATTAAAAGTTTAATGGTGAAACCATTGTTGATTGTCGCGAAAACCCAACAGGTTCACTACTGTCCTTTAGGGAAGGAAATCTGCCTTCCTTACCTGGTCTGGCCTATGTGACTCCAGAGCCACAGCAACGTGGTTGACTCTTAAGTGCCCTTGGAATGAGCAATAAATGCCAGCCCTGCTAGCAACGCCCGCATCCCATGAACCAACCAAAAATGTTGCAGATACTAAAGTGACTGAACCAATCAAAGTATTCAAATCTGAGATTGATAGATTTTAATTGGTTAAGGGTGTCAGGGGCTATGAAACAAAGATTGGTGAATGGAGCTGACATACAGTTTAGCCATGGTCTGATTAAATGGCAAACAAGCTAGAATGATCTACAGATATCCCAATGTTCATATAACACCAAGGTAACTCCGTGTCACCCTGAATATCACCATGGTATCTTTGACCAAAAGGGAAGAACTCTTAATTGAAATTCTTGTCTAAAAGATGGCATTGTCACATGTGGTACTCCCTGAGAATTACGCTGATAAAACTGATGGGATCAGTCTGAATGTAAGTCAGCATAAACAGAGGTACAACCTGCTAATGGTAGATGTCTTTAGCCTAATTGTTGTAGGTTGATGATAACTTTTGGCCTATTTAAAATTGACATTCGCAACGTGTGATCAATAACAGCCAGGATCAGCAGCAATGAGTTGACCACCGATTCGCCCAACCTAAGAATCTTGCCCCTGGATTTTCGAGTTTTTTGAATTATAGAATGATATTAGAGTGCTGAAGCAGAAGTGTGTG
Source organism: Sphyrna mokarran (assembly GCA_024679065.1). Taxonomy (NCBI): domain Eukaryota; kingdom Metazoa; phylum Chordata; class Chondrichthyes; order Carcharhiniformes; family Carcharhinidae; genus Sphyrna; species Sphyrna mokarran. Next base: position 14,458,032 of record JAGIQG010000010.1, on the reverse strand, counting down.
GACCAGAAAACTCTGTAGATTAAAATATTTACCTGATAACGATAAATCATTGTGAAACAGTAATAAGAATTGTCAGCTGGAATTTTCTGGTCCTGCCCTTTGGTAGCATTTATCAAAGCTGCTGAAGTCAATGGACTTCCTTCTGGCTCGCCACTTCCTCCACTGTGTGAGCAGCACACCAGGCTGGAATGTCCCGGTCTGTATCTTCCAAGTTTCTGCCTCCTCAGAGCACTTGATCTAAAATGATGTCGGGTCTGCGCAAAAGGTTCCAGACAGCTGGTATTTTTAAAACAACAGATTTGTGGATTGAAGAGGTTACAGTGGGCTAACATCTCCCTGCTGTCGATAATTCTGTGTTTGTAGGCACTGACAACTCCAGTTGTAAAGGTTTAACCCACTTGTCTCAAATTCCTCTTCCAGCTGTTTCACCGGAGGCATTAACCCATTTAAAACTAGCACCTCTGCTCAAATATCAGACAGGAATTAAGCCTTGGAGTAATTTCATGGCCAAAGTACATTGATTATTTTTTTTCAAGATTATTTATTACTCTGAATAAGTGACTATAATAGTGTTACAATTTATACCACATTGTTTCCTTAACTCTCAGTTTTTATTGTGAAGTCATCAATGCTGCAGTTTACAGATTTAATAAAACCAGAACAGTAATTTGGTAACTATAATATGCTTCAAATATTGGAGTGTGCGACACCAATGGCCCATTAATTCTACAATTTCCTCTCCTCACTTAAGTACATCTCATTAAAAATTCTTTTTTTCCAGTCATTAAAACCTCTTAAAGATGTCCTTGCTTTAAAGCATTATAATAAGTTGAATTTAATTATCTGCTTCAACCTGTTGATAACAATTAACTTAGGGACCACAGCAGCGCCACTCTGGGGCACTATGGTGGCGAATAGTCCATCTACTGGAGAGGCCCCTCTGATTACATGGAATTATACAACACAGATTTCCCCTGTATATCAAGTTCTCTATTTCCATCCATTAGCGATCTGTTATAGCTTGCCATCAGGGGAAACACTAAATCACTGGATAAAGAGCCTGACATAAGGCATTGTCAATGCAACTCCTGAGCAGGTCAGTAGCATTGCAGCTGTCCCAGGGTTTTCATCGTGGGGCAATAGGACATTATAGCTGAGGTCAGAGGCCACACCAGATGTGAACAGGCAATTACTTCGATCATACTATGCTGTCACACTAGGGACGTTTGACAGGCACTCCGTGTGTGACACCACAGACACCGTTGCAACCCAATTATAGTGACTTTACATTAGAAGGACAAGCAAAAGACATGTGCGTACGGTATTCAATAAAACACTTCCTCAGTACCATACAAATTCTTTCCAGGATCTTGACTAATAGTGCTTTGTGCTTATTATGGTTAACTGGCTATGGATTTGAGTAACAAAAGTAGGTAAATTGTCTATAATTGCATCCTTCAGCTCATCTTTTAGTATGAACATAATTGTATCTTGACATCAGCCGCTGACAGCAGAAAAAAACTAAATACAAAATACTTCATAAAATTAAAAAAAAGTCAAAGTGAGGGCATTGCAAGATAACCAACCAGTTCAGATAACAATTCTAAGTCTTTTGTTATTTAGAATGATACCAGGATTCATCGGTTAGATACCTTATAATGAGTCCTCACTATCCATTGCTCCCGATATAATGAAGAAAAGAGGAATTTATTTTCTTTTGGATTACATTTTACTGCAGCTTCCACATATTTAATGCAATATAATACATATGCTGAAGTTATTTATCCACATACTTCAGATTTAAATTGCATTTATTTTGCTTTTTTTAGCAATTCCAATCAAGCTGATGAGCAAGCTATTTCACCCGAGCCCTGTGTCAATGATTCTTGGTGACAGAATCACAGTGTAGAAGGAGGCCATTCAGCCCATTGTGTCTGCACTGCCTCCCCCAGCAGGCATTGTGTCTTAGCGCCACTGCACTGCCTTTGTTTCTATTCAAATAATCATCTACTCCCACTTGAATGCCTCGATTGAACCTACCTTCATCACATTTCCAGGCACTACATTCCAGACCCAAACCACTTGCTATGGGCAAAAAGGTCTCTCCTCGCATCTTTCTTTTGCAAATCTCTTTAAATCTGTGTCCTTTTGTTGTTGATTATTTTACAAGTTGGAACAGCTTCTCTTTATCTAACCCCCCATAATTTTGAACATCTCATTTGAATAGTAACAGTCGCATCACGCAAGTGTCAGATGATAACCATCTCCAACGAGACAGGATCTAATCACCACCCTTTAACATTCAATGGCATTATCATCACTGAATTTCACCCCCCTCACCCCCCACCGTATCACCATTCTGGGGGTTACCATTGACTAGAAACTAAACTGGACTAACCATACAAATGCTGTGACTGCAAGAGTAGATCAGAGGCCAGGAATGCTGTGGCGAGTAACTCACCTCCTAACTTCCCAAAAGCCTGTTCGCCATCTACAGGCCCATGTCAGGAGTGTAATGGAATATTCTTCACTTGCCTGGATAAATATAGCTCAAGCAACTTTGAAGAAGCTCAACATCATCAAGGACAAAGAAGCCTGCTTGATTGCTATCCTTTCCACAAACATTTAATCCCTTCACCACCAATAAACAGTGGCAGCAGCATGTTCCATGTATAAGACGCACTTCAGGAACTCTACAAGGCTCCTTAGGCAGCATCTTCCAAACCCACGACCACTACCACTTAGTAGGCAAGGGTGGCAGACATGTGGGAACACAGCCTGGAGGTTCCCCTCCAAGTCAGTCAACATCCTGACATGGAAATATCACCGTTCCATCACTGTCACTGGGGCAAAATCCTAGAACTCCCTCCCTAACCGCATTGTGGGGTACCTACACCTCTGGGATTGCAGTTGTTCAAGAAGGCAGCTCACTGCTATCTTCTCAAAGACAATTAGGGATGGGAAATAAATGCCCATCCCTGCAACACTCACATCCATATGTGAATTAAATCTCCCCTTAGCCTTCTTTTCTTCAAGGAGTACAATCCCTTCCCATCAAATTTATCCTCATAACTGATGTTTCTCATCTCTTGAACCATTTTTGTAGATCTCTTCCACATTCTCTCCAATACATTTATATCCTTTTAATAGTGTGTCATCCAGAACTGTGCATAATATTCCAGCTGAGGTCTAACTAGCGTCTTCTGTAATTCAGCTTAACCTCATTGCTCTTGTACCCTGTGTCTCAATTATTGAAACCTAAGATACTATATGTTATATTAACTGCTCTTTCCATGTGTTCTGTCACCTTCAATGATCTACATATATAAACACCCATGCTGCTGCATCTCTTTAAGAATTGTACCCCTTATTTGATATCATCTCCCCATGTTCTTTTATCAATATGCAGCATCTCACACTTTTTCACACTAAACATTGTTTGCCATCTACTTGCCCACTCCACCAACTTGCCTATGTCCTTTTGATGTTCCACACTGTCCTCCTCACAGTTTACAACATATTCAAGTTTTCTGTCAACCACAGACTTTGAAATTGCACACCAAGATCTATGTCAGCAAAAACAAGATTCCCAATACAGACCCCTGGGGAGCACCACAACAAACCTTCCTCCAGCATGAAAAATAACCATTGACCACTACTCATTGCTTCCTATTGTTCAGCCAATGGAATGGAGGTGGATAGGTTTCCCCTAACGATGATGTTTTTCTTGTTGGTGGTGTACAACAATTCACTTTACGACTTCCTGTCAAATCCCAATCAATTTATCTTGACCACTGAACTTCCGCAGAGCCTGATGGTTGCAGAGTCCTAATGCCATCGCCCCTTCTGCCCCCATTTCCTGTTGTTGCTGTGAAAGGGCAAAAAAACTAGCTGGACGCTTCCCCAATCTTCTTCAGATCAGAGGCAGCAAGACAAAGAAGGCCCTTGATATTGACCAGCCTACTTTTTATTACAGGGACTCTTAGGATCTTTATGCCTTTGGGTTGCTGTTATCCAATAGCAGCCACTGAGCCTCAAGGCTAATATCCAGGCCTATGGCTACATTTATTGCAGCCTCAATTTCCTAGGGCAAGGCACTGCCAAGGGGCTGGTATGAATTGGTCATGTTACTGACTGAGAATATCAAAATTGAAGGCTGATAAGTGGATTAAACTGCAGATATGACTTATCAGCCTGGCTTCTAGGCAAGGCAAGGGAAGGGGTCATTGTACTTCCATTTTCCTCATCACGAAGATAACACGGTGGCATAGTCATTAGTACTGCTACCTCACAGTGCCAGAAGCCTGGGTCCAATTTTAGCCTTGGACGATGTGTGAAGTTTGCCAGAGACCTGTTGGCCAGTCATAGAATCCCTACTGTGGAGAAGAAGGCCATTTTGCCCATCAAGCCTGCATCGACCACAATTCCATCCAGGCCATGTCCTCTTAACCCCATGTATTTACCTACTAATTCCCTTGACACTATGGGGCAATTTACCATGGCCAATCAACCTAACCCACATATCTTCCTTCTTCAGCACCCAGAAAAAAACCATGCAGACAAGGGAAGAACGTGCAAAATCTGCACAGACAGTGACCCGAGACCGGAATTCCTGGCACTGTGAGGCAGCAGTGCGAACCACTGTCCCTCTGTGCTGACATTGATTGATTGACAGCTCTCCAAGTTGAAACTTTCAAGTGCAGATGGCAACACAACTTGCTGTTAATCAACGCGCATTAGTGTGTGAAAGGGCTGAGGTCTGTCAGTGAGGAAGTGTTATCACAGACTCTCAGGATAACAGGTGCCAAATTCTTACCATCCTGAAAATTCAGGCTTTAGTTTTTCATGCCAGTGCCATTAGTTTCTAGCACATAAATGTGTCTGCAGCAATTTAATTAAATTTCATCAATTTTCCGCTGAGTTGCCTACTGGAATCTCTTTGGAAAGTGCTAGTCCAAAAGACCTGCTGGTTAGGCACATTGGCCGTGCTAAATTCTCCCTCAGTGTACCCAAACAGGCGCTGGAGTGTGGAGACTAGATGATTTTCACAGTAACTTCACTGAAGTGTTAATATAAGCTTACTTGTGATGCTAATAAACAAACTTAAATGTAAACTTTAACTTAAGTTGCTACCTTGGGAGAATAGTAAAATTGGTGTTTTACCATCACGAGAACAACTCAGCCTTTCTGGCACAAGGTTATGAGTGGGTCACCTGCTTCGAGGGTTCATGCACTGGAACCACACTGCTCCCTGTATCCCCCTCACCCCTTTTAAAACAATTGGGCCGACATTCTGCCAGAAACAAGGCGAGTCCCAAAAATACTGATGAGAGTTCCCTGATTGATTGTCCCTGCCAATCTATTAACAGGAATCTGGACTTTAAAGGTTGGGATTTTCTATTTGCATACATTTAAATATGCTTATCAGGCCTTTACATCTGATTGACGCTCCCATATTAAATTGTCCATTCATGGCAGGTCCCCCACAATGTACGTGCTTGGTGAACAGAACACTCTGGAGATGCATGAGTGAGTATAATCTCTGGGGGGGTGGGAGGGGAGAGGATCATGCCCAGGCAATAACCTGGTAATACCATTGGCCTCGCAGTAAGTTTCTGCGGCAGTTTTGACCCAGTGGGTCTCCACCGAGTCTTTTGCAAAATTGACTTTTTCACGAGGCCTTGTTTGTCTACTGCAGAATCATCAGCTGCCCTCAAATTCCATGAAGATAAGATGCTGCCAAGTGGCATTTCAGGCTGCCTGGGTAGGGATAGCTGCAGGTTAAAATTGACCCTTAAATGTGATAAATAGGAACTGTCCCAGTGCAAAACTTTTAATATATGATAGAGAAATTCATAGATAATTTGCTACCAAAATTGCTGCAGGAAACTTCATGCTGCAGCAGTTATAATGGATAGCCTAATAAGTGGGATTGATTGTGCAGTATATGAATAACAAGATTGCTTTCACTGATATGTATGAGGAATCCACTTATGGCCAAGCGTTCTGCTCCTAGCACCCTTGTGATGCCAGGTTGAGACTATCGAACAAGAGGGCCATGACACCCTGGTTGTCTTACATCTTCAGCACATCTGGCTTGCAGACCTGAGGGTACCAGCCCTGCTCCATCAAACATTGGGCATCGAGTGCAGATCAGAGCAATTTGCCAGCAGGTATGCCAGCATCTGGTCTTACACGAGTCCAAGAGTTGGGGTCAAGGTGAAGAGCGGAGCAAGTGATGACTGATTGTGGCCTGCAGCTTTACTGTGAGCCAGGAGTCTTGCTCTTTCTGGCTCCATTTTCAAGTAAGCAGAAAAGTCATTTTACCTTAATTTTTGGTGGCAGTGACTATTGGCATTAACCTCTGAGGACGTGTGTGTGTGCCAAGCTTAATGCACAGAGTGCTGCATCCTGACCCAATATTTGGAAGAAACCTGATGTAAGTGTTAGGATTTTGATAGGATGTGGGCCTAATACCTGTATCAGGAAGACTGTAGATATAAATATGAGGATAGAAGTAAACTATTCGGCCTGTCGAGTCTGTTCTGCCATTCAAGGAGATCATGACTGATCTAGTGTGATAATCCATAACTCCTGCCTTATTCTCGTAGCCCTTGATTCCCTCACTGATGAAAAATCTGTCCATCTCAGCTTGAGAATATTTAATGATCCAGCCTTTAGCACTGAAGTCTGACAGTTCTGGAACTCTACACATGTGCAGTTGTCCCGATCTGTCAGTTTCCCCATTTGCTCGATCGCTGATCAGCCTGACCCCCCACAATGCTGCCCCTCTAGCACTCAACACGGCCCAATCATGACCCCTCCCCCATGACAATTCATGGACCAGCCTAGAACCCCCACCACACCAGAGTGCTTCAATGTCAAGCCACCTTCTCCACCCCAGCAGTGGCGATATCCCCTCACCCTAGCAGGCCCCCTCTCCCCCCCACGAACATCCCCAGGGTCAGACCCCCACCCGGGAGGTAGACCAATCCCTCCCCCAGCCCAGCCCACGATAGCAGGCCTCCCTCCAGCACAGACCGATCCCAATGCAAAGTGGCAGCAGGACCCCCCCCCCATCTCCATCAATCTTCCCTAGACCCTGCCCACAATAGGCCCCGTCTCCTTGGCACTGCCTGATGCCCTATGGGTGCCCCCTGGGATGCACAGTGTGTCCCTTGGGCAGTGCCAAGGTGCACAGAGTGGCACTGCCAGGGTGCACATACTTTGGGGGCAACCCCCATCGCCCAACCTGAGGGACCCTTCATTCCGGTAGGGTCTTCCCGTTAGTTCCCCAAGGCTGGGGAACTACTCTAAATCCTGTTGGAATGAAGTACTCCTGGCAGGATGGGAGATTCTATCTTGGCCTGATAGTGACATGCAAAACATGTTTGAACTACATTAAAAAAAAGGTTCAAATTACTTACCTCTCTTCCCACCGGTTTCCAGAGTCGTCTGGACTACTGCTGTTCTCTGGCTCTGGGAGATGCACATGTGTTCCTGGCTGACAAAATGATTCCTCTGACCGGACCAGCCAGAAAAATTGCAGGTTGCAATGAGAGGATTGGGCCCAACCTTTCAGCGTCCAAATTTACAGGGCACCCTAATCCATATGATAAGTCGTGTACTCACGATGTGGAATGACTATGGTGCATATTGCCCTCCATGTTGGACCCTTCAGCTCCCGTTTCTCGTTTGGGACGGGAATGCCACAGAATCTAATTTCTAGGCCTGTGTGCCTGGGATATATCATCACTCCCGTCACGGTGGGGGGTAAGAGGGAGGGGGCACTTTCACTGCCTAAATTGTGGATCAATAGCAATCAATACGTGGCCACATCTTTGTGACACAGAGCTCTCACCCAATAAAGCAACTCTAGTAAATCCACGATGGCAGTTCCTTTTTACAGGATCATAACAGTAATGAAGGCAAATAACGAACGCGAGTCATTCTGGGGCTGAAGGAGGAAAAGAAAGATTTGGAAATATTTAAAATGGAGGAGGGATTGTCAGTATCAATTCAGCCTCCGTGGAACGGGCTTAAGCAGCCTTTCACATTCCTCATGTTTGATGCAATCGCATCAATTTTACACCAAAACATGCATATGAGCTTGCAAGTCTGATTGCCTCATGGGCACGAAGCATTGGCATATTCATTGGCAATGAATCAAAGCGCAACTCAAATGCTGCAGTACGGTCTTGTACAGATTCAATTTCTCCTGCTAGACATACCCCTGGCCGTGTAATTAAAATATGTATTATTAATAAAACTACATTTAATTCATATTTTTACAGAAATGGTTTGGGCATTATATTGCAGTTATTTGTAATTTTCATTGTGCGCAACGCACATTGAATGTCATGGGTGCAAAGTGGGATTATGTTCGAAAATAGCCCAAAAAAGTGACCAAAAAAGAAGGAACTTTGACAAGAAAGGCAGCTTGGATGTCAACACACAAATGAATAGCAAGCTGCAAATATAATGGAGTGCTTTTTTTCTATCCATTATTAATGATCATTATCACATAATTAATAGTAATTTAAGCAGAATGTATATAAACTACTTCCCATACCGAGAAAAGACATGCAGTGTAAAGATTTAACGGCTGTGTCGTTTATCTGTCTCTGTGCACCGCTGGTTCACATATAATGCAGAATACAGGCAAAGACATTAGGTCTCAAAATGTACGCTCCTGTATTTGATGTAAAATTAAAATACTCTTTAGCGAGTCTTAGGCTGCTTGAAAATAAGGAGGAAATTTGGAGATGCAAAATATTGCCACAGAAATATATTTTTTAAATGCTGTGGCAATTGTAGGAATGGTGTTTTAATGGCATTATAATAGCCACAACTTGGACTATCATTTGATGAGTGTAGGAGAGGCTGTGATGGAGAAAATGAAACATGCCTTACTGAATACCTTGTCAAAACATCTCAAAAAAGCTCAGTTATTGAGGTATTTTCTGAAACAAAAAGAGCAAGACGTTCAGGCATCATCCAGCTTCAGAAACAATGGCACAACCCCAAAGGCCCCTGGCAACATTGACCAGAATTCTCCAGTCTCGCCTGCCCTGCAACGCTGCCAGTGAGAACGGGGAATTTGGCACTCAGCCAAATTTCAATTCACTGCAGCCGAAAGGAGAAACCTAGCCATGAACGAAATCAGAGAATTCCGACTGTATGGATGTTATCACTGGGGTGGGGGAGGAAGGAAGGGGGTTGGAATGGACAGTGTGCAGACAGAATGAGCCCCACCTAGGGATGTTGGCCTCAGGTAATCTGCTTTTCTTGATTCAACATTCATATAAATCTATCTTATTCTTTCAGTACCTGCAGCAGTGTCATTGAGGGCTTTTCATAGAATCCTTACAGAGCAGGAGATGGTCGTTTGGCTTATAGTGTATGCACTAACTCTTTGAAAGAGAACCCTATTCTCATAACTCTGGGCATTTCCCATGGCTAATTCACATAACCTACATATCTTTGGATATTAATGGGGAATTGAGCATGGCAAATGCACCTAACTTGCATACCTTTGGAGTATTGGAGGAAACCAGTGCACCTGGAGGAAACCCACTCAGGCATGGGGAGAATGTGCAGACTCTGCACAGACAGAGATCCACCCGGGAATTAAACTGGGTCTCTCCTGCCATGAGGCAGCAGCATAAAACAGTACTACCCCCAGGTTTGAAACTTGGATGTTTTGGCTCTCCAACCGTGTATTTTTCAGTGGTGGATCTAGCTTTTATGTCTTAAATCTCTGTTCATTTTTGTAACACAGCCCATACAGCCTATTTTACTCACTGTGCTCAATTATATTGTATTGCTCAGTATGTTTTTAGTGGGTAAAAAAATGAGGCTGACTAGTTATGCAAGTATAACATGCCAGGACTGAAAATGGGATGTGGTTCAACATATATACCAAGTGTAAGCAAAAACATGATGCTTGAGGCTGGAAATTTGGGCTTATACTTGACATATATATTTATGATATCCATGTAGATTGTGTAAAACAGACTCAGCCTTTGTTTTGATTGCATTTTGGGGGAAGCACATTGGTGCAGTGGCTAGCACTGCTACCTCGCAGCACCAGGGACTCAGATTCAATTCCCAGTTTGGGTCACTATCTTTGTGGTATCTATATGTTCTTCCCATGTCTGTGTGGGTTTCCTCCAAGTGCTTTGATTTTCTCCCACATACCAAAAGAAGTGCTGGTTAGGTGCATTGGCCATGCCAAATTCTCCCTCAGTTTTTCTGAACAGCACTGTATTGTGGTGACCGGGGGATTTTCACGGTAACTTCATTGCAGTGTTAAAGTAAGACTACTAGTGACTAATAAATAAGCTTTTACTTTTCTCTATCTGAGAGAATGTTACTCATCTGAATGTTATAATACTATTGATTTCCATAATATAGTAACACGCAGACATTTTGATTCATAGATACGTATTAATTTTAAAAAATGCTGAGGCCTAATTCAACCCGCTTGAAAGTTGTAATTCGTGATAGCTATAATAGTTGTCTTCTTTTGAAATCCCTGAAGATTTGGAGTTTACCTTCATTGGAAATTGAACCTGTTTGATACGCAATATTATTTCTCTTATTTAAGCATATTCTCGTTGCAAGAATTCACACGGAAATGTTAAGGTGTTGCGCTTGCTGAGAAAATTCCTTATCACATTGAAACTTTTGTTCGAGAATTGTCTCTGCTTGTAGGTGAAAGGCCAGTGCTGCAGTATTTACCTCAGGAAACTGCAATAAGGTGATGCAGGCAATGACTATAAACCTGGGGCTGTAAAGAATCACAGAGATAATCAGAGAAATAAAGGTCATTGCACACCATTAACCTGCACCTTAAAATCATCACTTAACTGGAGATCGCAGTGAGGGCATGCATAAAATGATTATGGGATTTCAGATTAAACGTTTTAAATGTTTAATTTCTGTCAGTAAGGAGAAAAGAAGGACTTGCCTACGATTCTCTCAATCTCTTAATCAAAAACGCCCTGATCGGGAAAGAAAACAACGCTGGATAAAAGTATTGGTCAGGTCATGCAAAGTAGATTTTTTTCCTCATAAATTTTGAAGGCCATTTTTAATGAGGTGGGACGTGAAAATTTACAAGTGCATGAGACAGATTAAGGATGTAAAAACTCACTGCCACTTCTCTTCCTGGAATGCCTACCCTGAAGGAATACCATTCTTTTCTCCGCTATCTTTCATTCCTTTGCTCTATGTATAAATATCTCCCACTTAATATGCCTTTTAGCTTTGACAACAGGTCATCCCAGACTCGAAACATCAGCTCTTTTCTCTCCTTACAGATGGTGCCAGACTTGCTGAGATTTTCTAGCATTTTCTTTTTTGGATTCAGGATGCAAACTTTACAAGGTGGATCCTAAGGATGTCTTTTGCGAAGCAACTAAGAAGCAATTCAAGTGAGATTTTATACAGAAATAGCAAGCAACCTGCCAGAATATCATATCAGGGTATATTCCTGAGTGCTTCTAAGTATCGTTTAACATTGCATTATTCTCTTAAAAATCATACGGTGAAATATTGTATTCCCAGGTGCTCTGAAATATATCAAACTGCATTACATCATTTGGACACTTTTAATATCTTATCTTGAAGGAGCTTGTTAGGGTGTGTTACCCTTAGTCTGTGCATGAGTGTTTGTCGAGCATTTGCATGTATCCATCTATAATGTAACAAAAATGCTTTAAGTGTACAGATTTTCCATTACTCATATCACACTGACTTATTGCGCCAATCACAGTATTTTATATTCATAAATCAATGGCAGATCAAAGGTGTTGAAAGGAACTGTATGAATTCAAAGCAGGCATTTGCAAAGGCAGCAAATTAAGAAGAAGTATTGACTAAAAGGTAGTGGCTAAAGAAATAAGAAGCTGAATCAATGAAGTTGCCGAATACCATTTTGCGATATTGCCTTCGCAGAACTGTCATGATGCAGAAGCAGGCCTTCTGGCCCATTGAGTCCCCAGCTGCTCCCCAAATCATCAACTTGCCCAGTTCCATTCTCCTGCCTTCTCCCCGTAACCTTGTGCATTCTTCCTTTTCACATAGCAGTCTAATTCCATTTAATTGGACTTGCCTCCACCATTCTCTCAGACAGCCCATTCCAGACCCTAACTACTTGTTGAGTGAAAAAGGTTTTCTTCTTATTACTGTTGCTTCTTTTAGGAATTTATTAAATCTGTGCGCTCTCATTCTCGATCCTTTCATGAGTGGGAACAAGTTTCTTCCTACCTACTCTGTCCAAACCTGACATGATTTTGAATAAATCTTCTCAACCTTTTTTTTGTCTTAGGAAAACAATCCTAACTTCTCCAATTTATCAACAGAACTTAAGTTCATAGAAACATAGAACTCTACAGTGCAGAAAGAGGCTCTTCGGTCCATCAAGTCTGCACCGACCACAATCCCACCCAGGCCCTACACCCATATCTCACCCAGGCCCTACCCCCATATCCCCATATATTTTACCTGCTAATCCCTCTAACCTAAGCATTTCAGGACACTAAGGGGAAATTTTAGCATGGCCAATCAACCTAACCTGCACATCTTTGGACTGCCTTATCCCAGGAACAATTCTCGTGAATCTTTTCTGCCTTCTCTCCAATATCTTAACATCCTTCCTAAAGTGCGGCATCAAGAACTGGGCGCAAACTCCAACTGAGACTGGAGAATAACTTCCTTGCGCTTATACCCTATGCCCCTATCATGATGCCTGCATCATAATAAAGCCTCGGATACTGCATGTTTAATTAACCATTCTCTCAACCTATCTTGCCATCTCCAATGACTTATGCACATTTGCACCAGCTATTTTTGCCCCTGCATCCTCTTCAGTGTTGTTTCCTTTATCTTATATCATTTATTTGTGTTCTATCACTTCATATTTCTCTGCATTGAACTTCATCTGCCACCTATCTGCCCATTCCACCCACTTGTCCCTGTCTATTTGAAGTTTGCACTATGTTCCTCGCACTTCCAAGTTTTACATTATCCACAAACTTTGAAATTGTGCCCTGCTCACTAAAATCTAGGTCATTAATATATATCAGGAAAAACAAGGATTCCAACACTGACCTCTGGGGAGTTCCACTACAAACTTTCCTCCAGCTTGAAAAACATCCATTAACCTTGACTTTATTTCCTGCACTCAGCCAGTTTTGTTTTATCCATGTTGCTATTTCTCATTTATTCCAAGAGCTGTAACTTTGCTCACAAAGTCTGTTGTGCGACACTATAAATAAGTGCTTTTTGGAAGTCCATGTATACCATTGGGATGATTCTCCCAGCAGTGCAGCAGGCTGGGAAGCATCAGTAGAGACCATTTTGCAAAGTTTCCACTGGGCGTCACAGTCTCCACCAATCTCCTAGCCTATGATTTCCAGCATTATCAGCTCCACACCAGAAATTGGTGCAGAGCTGATTGCAATGTGAAAATTATGATTTCCATTTCATTAGCGGGCCTGGGGCTGAAGTCTCTGTACTCGCTAGCACTCCCTCTCTATCCCCTGCCATGAATGGTTCACTCCAGCGGGGTTTGCAACAGCTCCCTACGAATGGGAAACAGGTGACCTGACCCCATTGGAGGAAAGAGAAGTCATTGAGGCTGCCCCAAGACGTCAAGTGTAAGGGCTGCCAGTTTGGCATCCTGGCAATGCCCAAGGTGCACCTTGGCATTGCCAGAGAGGGTGGGGACTATTGGGGCAGCATGCTCCACTGAGAGGGTGATTGATGGGGGTCAGGGAGACCCACTGCCAAACTGAATTGGGATTGCAAGTAGAAGGAGGGAACAGGTGATTGGGAACAACCAAGAGGGTTGAGGGGGCGGTGTGCGAGAGAGGCTGCTGGGAGGGTCGGTGTTGGTTGGGGAGATCAGGGCTAACCAGTTTGGGGGGGGGGAGGGTAGATCAGGAGATTGGGGCTGGTTGGGTAGGAGGCTGGGGAAGTTGAGGTTGGCTGGGATAAATGGGCTGGCCTAAGATGGTCCAGGAGACCAGTGATCAGAATGTGGGGAGAGGGTTAGAAGGTGGGATAAAGGACTTGGTCAGCAATGGGCTGGCCAGTAAACTGGAGGCTGATAATGTGGGGCCATTGCGCATGTGCCGATTTCCATTCTGACAGATCAGCACATGCGTAGTGGCCCACTCAGCGCTATGCTGCCGGCCTCTTGGAGTGGAATAGGCCTCACCCTCTGATTTTCCGAGTGAATCCCACTGAGACACTCTGCAATGCATAGGATGTGGGAGATTTATTATGGAAATCATGCTAAAAGAAAACAGTGGGATTTATTCCCATTTTTCTGCACATGGGTGATCTAGAATTTTTTCAGATGAATCCCGCCTCTCATTAACGACATTGCCCTCATCAACTGTGTTACTTCTTCACATACTGGTTTACTTAATTAACTCACTTAACTAATTTATCTATATGACCACTAATTTTATGCTGAATTATTGCTTCTAGATGTTTCCCCACCAACTGTCTGGCCTGTAGTTGCTGGAATTATCTCTACATCCTTCTTTTGAACAACGGAATAACATTTGCAATTCTCCAATCCTCGTTCATTCTAAGGAAGTCTGAAGAATTATAGCCAGCGTCTCTGCAACTTCTATTCTTACTTTTTGCAGTATCCTGGGATGTATCTCGTTTGGTCTCGTGCCTTGTCAATTTTACGTGCAAATAACCTATTCAACACACAAGAACACATGAAATAGAAGCAAGAAACAGGCCACCAATTCCTTCAAGCTTTCCTTGCCATTTAATACGTTTAAGACTGATCTATGCCAGTCTCAACTCTTTTTCCTGTGGCATTTCCTCACAGCCCTCGATTTCTTGATCTATCAAATATTTATCTACCTCCACTTTAAATACATCTAATGATCCATCCTCCACTGTGCTTTGGGGTCACAAATTCCAGAGATTCATTTCTTCATGCGAGAAGAGACTTTGACACATCTCAGTTTTAAATGTCGAGCCCTTTATCTTGTAGCTATTCCCCTTTGAGACTCTCCCACTCATGAAAACATCTCATCTGATAGGCCCCCTCATCTTATATGTTTGAATAAAGTCGTCCCTCACTCTTCTAAACACCTCCTCCTTTTCAACATTAAATGCTCCTAGTGTCTGAATTGCCTCCATCTTTACCATGGCCTGGGTGACATCTTCTTCCTTGGCAAAGTCAGATGTCAAGTATTCATTTAATTCCTCAGCAGTGCCCTCTGCCTCCAAGTAAGAAGTCTCGCAACACCAGGTTAAAGTTCAACATGTTTATTTGGAATCACCTGATGAAGGAGCAGCGTTCCGAAAGCTCATGATTCCAAATAAACCTGGGGGACTTTAACCGAGTGTTGTAAGACTTCTTACTGCGCCTGCCCCCAGTCCAACATTGGCATTGTCACATCATCTCTGCCTCCAAGTTTGATGCCCATTTTGATCCTCCACATCCCAATTCCTGTTTTTACCACCGTTTCATCATTTATTTGCTTATAGAAGGCTTTCGGATTCACTTGTATGACGGTTGTCAGTTGCTTTTCATACTTTGCTCTTCTCATATTTGCTTCTTCATCTGCCCTCTGAATCATCCATATTCAACCTGATTCTCAATTGTTGTTTCTATCTGATACTTGTCATAAGAATATTCTTTTCTTCTTTATCTTAACTTTTTAGCCTCCTTTGTCATCCAGGGAGCTCGGGATGTGTTTACCTCTCTTTCCCAATAGAGCAAATGAACCTTGACTCGGTCTGAATTGTCTCTGCTTTGAAGGTAGCCCATTGTTCAGCTACTGTTATTCCTGTCAACCTTTGACTCAAATTCATTCAACCAGATCTGTTTTATCCCATTGAAGTTGATTTTTCTCCAGTGCTCCTTTTTCTTTATTTATTAGTTACCCTTGGTACTGCAAAAATAAAAACCCAGTCAATACTATACACACTATGACCAATAATAAAATTAACTAGTACTGATAAATCCTAATAATACAGAACACATTTTACGAATTATAATAAACATTACTTAAAAAAAGGTAAGTTAATACTCACCAGCTACTCATTTGTTCCTTATTATTAATATTTAATATGTTTAAAATTTTTAATGTTGAGACTCAGTTCCTAAGCAGCAATACTCAGACAATCAAATGAGGATTTTCCCACCATTTCTCAATTTTTATGTCCAAACTCTAGCAGGAGTGACAGAAGCAGCACCAC
This sequence comes from Sphyrna mokarran, assembly GCA_024679065.1. Lineage (NCBI taxonomy): Eukaryota > Metazoa > Chordata > Chondrichthyes > Carcharhiniformes > Carcharhinidae > Sphyrna > Sphyrna mokarran. Next base: position 14,441,790 of record JAGIQG010000010.1, on the reverse strand, counting down.
TCCCGGAACCATCATCATCTACCACAAAATCACCCTGATAACACTGTTCTGAGTATCCCTGGAATTCTTGCCCTGACTCTGTTTAGAACCCCCACCCCAAATATCCTTGGAATTCTAGTCCCATGTCTCCCTGGAATCTCCACCCTGACTCTACCTGGAACCTCCACCCTGAATATCCTTGGAATCCTGGTCCCATGTCCCTGAAATTCCCGCCCCGAATATCCCTAAACCTCCCATCCTGAATCTCCCTGGAATTTCCATCCCAAATCTCCCTGGAACTTTCATTTTTGCTAATCAAGAATCTGCATAATTGCCTGAAAATTTTTTAAAGACTCTGCTGTCATTGCCTTTTGAAGAAGGGAGTTCCAGATATACATGATTCTCCTCATCTCTGTGTGAAATGAGCAAACCTTTATTTTTAAATGGTGAGCACTTGTTCTAGACTCCCGGACAAGAGGAAACATCCTCTCCACTTTCATCCTGTTAATACCCCTTAGGATCTTAAAGATTTTGATCAAGTTGTCTCTTACTCTTCTAAACTCTAATGGATTCAAATCTAACATCTACAACCTTTCCTCATAAGATAACACATTCATTTCTGGTATTAGTTGAATAAACTTTTTTTGAACTGTTTCTAACGCAATGAGCCAAGAACCCTGCACTTGAGGACAACAAACATGAATAAGACCTGATCTTAAAGTTGGATCATATATCCATTTTCCTCTTGAAGGCACTGCCACGGTTCATCGTATCATCACAAATTTGTATTTTTTAGACTCACTGGGTGGGATTTTCTTGCCACACTCACCTCAAAACCAGAAAATCCTGCCCGAGGTAAACGGACCTTTCCATTGTCTACCCCTTGCCCACTCTAATTCTCTAGGTGGGGCAGAATGGGAGAATTTGCCGAACTGTGTATTTTTTTAATTTATAGAATATTTCCTCACACAACCTCTGTTAGGCTAAGAAGGTGTTTAGATGTTCTATTCCTGAACCCTTGGCAACTTTAATATGGAAAGTAGCCACGAGAAATCTATTAATGATGGATTTCTGAGAGTTTCTATACTGAACTGTGCAGAAGGATCTGGGTTCTGCTTAGTAGCTCATAACAGAGATGGGAAATTCAGTAAAGCTGAGGATCTTTGAACAATGCTGTCCAATATTTAATTATTTCCCACTTGTTTTCCTGTACACTATTTTCCCTAGATTCTTCCTCATTCCTCCTGAAGGCATACATTCTTGTTGGTGTGTGGAGCCTTAGCTTCCAGGTTAGAGTTGCCAGAACTCCAGGAACATCTTGGAGCCTTCAGGAATCTCCAGGACAAGTTTGCAAAAAATTCAGGAGAAAAATCAAAGAGGCATAGAAAATCATTGGCATTTTTCTTCCATTTTTTCTAATTTATTAGTCATAGAAATATAGGAATTTGGAAGGAAAACAAAAACCCAGAAGTGTTCTAATAAGTCTTTCCAATAGGTGTGGGAAGGTGGTGTGCCTCAATGATAGACATATTGGATGATCAATTGGGGGAATCATAGAGACAGGGCACTTAGAGGCAGAACCTGTGGAAAGCTGCAACACTAATGGATTTGGGGGTACTTGTGCATGAAACACAGAAAGCCAACACACAGACGCAGCAGGTAATCAAGGAGGCTAATGGCACGTTGGCCTTTATTTCAAGGGGGTTGGAGCATAAGAGTTAGGGAAGTCTTGCTGCAACTGTGCAAGGTACTGATGAGAGCACATCTGAAGTATTGTCAGCAGTTTCTGCCCCCTTGTTTAAGGAAAGATTTTGGGCGGGATTTTCCGGCTTCACTCTCCCCAAACTGGAAAATCCCAACAGAATTTTCTATGGCCCATCCCTCACCTGCTCCAAATTCCTGCAGCAAGCGGGATGGTAAAATTCACCTTATTATTTGATTGGAGTTCAGGGACGGTTGACTGGGATGATCCCGGTCTGGAGGGATTGTCTTATGAGAAAAGGTTAAACTGTTTGGGACTCTACTCATTGAATTTTGGACGAATGTGAGATGATCTCATTGAAATATGCAGGATTCTTCAGAGGCTTGATAGGATAAATGCTGAGAGAATGTTTCTCCTCATGGGAGAGTCCAGGACCTGAGGGTATAGTCTCAGGATAGAGGGACGCCAATTTAAGACTAAGATGAGAAGGAATTTTTTCTCAGAGATTTATGAGTCTCTGGAACTCCTTGCCTCCTTTGTGGGGGCAAAGTCCTTTTGTATACTTAAGGCTGAGACAAATAGATTTAGATTAGCAAGGGAACTAAGGGTTGTGGGTCAGTAAGCGTGGAACGTTGAGTGCTCATGTTGAAAGGTGAAGCAGACTCGAGGGGCTTTCTTTGCTCATGCAGCGAGGAATTGAAATCCTGGATCAAATGTTACCTTCCCTTACTCGGAGCTTTCTGGCCTGTATGAACGAGTGATCATTTGTTTACAAGTGTAATCTGTTAAAACTCCAGACTTCCCTTGGGCCTGTGCTCCACCACACCAGTGTAGCTCCACAGAAAATAGGACAGATTATTCATTCATGAAACATGAATTGAGACATTCATGAATGCTGATAGGCAAGAACTGCTGGTCAATCTCGAGTTGTTCAGAGAACAATTGAGAGTCAACCTGGAGTCACTTGTAGGCCAAACCAGGTAAAGACGGCAGATTTCCTTCCTTAAAGGACGTGAGTGAACTAGGTGGATTCTCCAACAACCAATGATCTTCTCAATTCCAGATACTTTTTAATAAATTCAAATTCCACCATCTGCCATGGTGGGATTCGAACCCAGATCCTCAGAACATCAGCTGAATTTCTGGATTTAGTAGTCCAGCGACAATATCACTTGACCATTATCTCTCCTATGGTTGCCACTCACTTCTAGCAAACATGCACAGGCACTGCAACAACTGAAAATGAAACTCTGAAGATGGAGTATGTGAGGTAGTCATGGAATGAACTAAGCATCCCATAAATGAGGGCTGGCACGGGAGAAGTTTGAAGTGGCCTTTGGGTTAACAGGCGAAGCCAATTAGCATCTGCAGCTTCGTCTTTTGTTTACAAGCCATACCATCTGTTAAACTTTCTCTATTCCCCTGGCCAACCAGCTGACAACGCAGCCCACCTTATCAATACCAAGTAATTTATTTGTTTCAACTCCAGGGGCTGACCTGCATTGATTCTATCGGGGTAATTTGTTTGAAATGATTTTTAAACATCAGGTTTATTACACAAACACTTCATCATCAGATAATAGGAGCAAAATTTGATTTCAACAAGTGAAATGAAATCATTCAAAAGAAGGACGTTTGTATCAGGGATGTGACAGTTATTGATCTCTCTGGGCAATAATCAGTTTTTGTTGATTATGCTTTGATTACATGTCTTTATGATGAAGGGTGATGTGTTTTATTTTGCACTTACAACCACTCTGTGGAAAGAGACACCGCCTCAGAAAGCAAAAGCTTTATTAGTTGTTGTTAAATCAGGACAACTTCTCTCACGTGCAGATTGCCCAGAGGTTTAGGTAGTTTAAGATGGAATGCACAAAGGTCCAGTGTCTCTGACAAACAGGTAAGACTTTTTTCATTTATATGAAATGTTGACTAAATGACCAGCGCGGAAATCTCTCAGTTTCCCATCATCATCTATTATATTACATAATTAGGGTGTGAAGTTGGCCATTTTGTGAACTTAGGCAGGGGTCAGAGTTCACTTTAGGGGCAATAATTTAATATGGCACAGATTTGCATCTGCTGCTAATAATTCTAGCTGTGCACCATACACAGGTAAAAAGAAATTTATCAAACACTTTTCACACTGTGGGTCTTCTCAAAGTGCTTTAAAGCCCATTAAATACTTTCAAAGTGTAGTCAATGTTATAATAGTTTAGAGACTGTTTCACTGGGGGCCTAACATTTTCAAAGTTAGACATGAGCTTTGAGTATCTCCAATTGGAATTGGATGGCAGTGTGTGACAGTTAATACACACATAGGCCTCTATGAGTAAACTCGCCAGCCCTTTGGAGTCTCATCTGCATGCACCAGATCAGGGAGAACATAGGCTCAGACTGACCTCAGGTAGTTGTGTACCTGGATGGTGTCTTGGTCATGGGAAATTCTGAACACCAACACCTGGCAAACCTGGAAGAGGTCTTATGGTGATTTTCAGAAGTTAGAGTACATCAAATGAGGGAAAGATGTCTCTTCCATCAAGTGCTGCGACCTATTGGGTCTACTGGGTGAATGGCATTTGGTGAAGGACAACTTGAGGGTCATTAAAAGAGGCGCCAATGCCCTGGAACCCCACAGAATTGAAATCCTTCCTGGGATTACGGATTTATTACCGGAAGTTTAGTCCTAATTTAGCTTCTTTGCTGGCCCCCTTGTATGTCATACTATAGGAATGTCAAAGGTGGTCTTGGAGCTTTTCCATGGCGTTAAACAGAAATTTATTGGCCCAATTTGATCCCTGAATGGATGCTATCTTGATATGCAATGCCTCTCCTTGTGGGGTTGGAGCAAAACTGGAGAGAAGGAACAGAGAAACCTATTGCCTCTGTGTTTAGAACCCTCTTGGATAGCTGTTTAAGAGGCGGGCCAAACCTGGTGAGTAGGGATATTCTCAGATCAAGAAAGAAGTATTGGCAGTTGTCTTCACTGTTAAAAAATTCCATCAATACACTTATGGTACTTGCTTCATTCTAGTAACTGATTATAAACCATTGCTGGGACTTTTTAAAGAAGATAAAGCAATATTCGCATTCCCACAGCCTGGATACAACATTGGGCCTTGTTGATGGCTGCTTGTGAATATCTCCTCAAGCACTACACTAGGAAGTGGATAGCTCACACCAACGCACTTAGTCATTTGCCAATGCCCATAAGCCCAACTTCACTACCAGCTATGGAAGAAGTCATGATGACTCACAATTGCTTGAACGCTTGTGCCGATATCGGCGAGGCAAATTCAGGACTGGACACAAAAGGGCCCAGTCCTGTCTAAATTAAAATTGTGCGTGTGGGCTTCAGGGGACAATCATCGGATGAAATGAATCACAACTGGTTAAAGGAAGATGAGCTCAGTGTTGAGGATGACATCATTCTCTGAGGTTCCTGCGTAGCTGGCCCTCAGCCATGGGTGAGTCTGGTTTTTATGGAATTACATGATAGCCACCCAGAGATTTTAAAGATGAAAATTCTAGCCAGGGGCTATGTAAGGTGGCCTGGCCTTGATGCAGACTTAGTCAGACAGTGTGAGTCATGCCAAGAGAATCAAGCACTGCCCCACTCAGCCTCTCTATGGGGCAGTAGCCTGGTAGGTCCTGGGTGTAAATGCATGTAAACTTTTCTGGGCTCCGTGTCTTAATTACAGTTGACACGTATCCCAAATGGTTGGAGTTATATCAGATGAGCTCCACCACCTCCTATGCTGCCATTGAGAAATCACGACCAAGTTGCTGCACACTCAGTATACCTGAAGTCCTGCTCTCTAACCATGGCATTGCATTTACTAGCACCAAGGTTCAGAACTTTATGCTTTTCAATGGAATCAAACACATGAGGACAACATCTTATCACCCATCATTGAATGGGTTGACTGAATGTGAGATGCAGACTTTTAAGCTCAGCATGAAGACACAACCTGCAGGTCTATAGGGACCAAACTGCTGTGATTTTTATTTGACTACAGGACTACCCCTCTACAATGACAAGAATGATCCCAGCAGAATTGTTAATGGGACAGAGGCTTTGGACAGGATTAAGCTCGCTGTTCCCAAATCCGGTAGGAAGGATGGAGCCCCAACAAGAGACCCAGAAGAAGAACCATGATTCTGGAAGGACAACAGAATATTCAAAATTGGTGACCCATTCCATGTGAGAAATTTTGAGAATGGCCTTAATTGGCTCCCTGGTTTATAATGGAGAAAATGGGACCCCTGTCTTATAAGTTCCAAATGCAGGGCAAAATTGTCAAGATACATGTGGACCATCTCAGGAATAGAGTGCTCGTGCCACTACAGGCCTCATTGCCAACCAAGGGAATGACCACTGCCAGTGTTGAACCATGACTAGAAGAATTATTCTTCTGCGATGATAAATATTCAACTGCTAGAGACTATTAAATTTAATAAGCATTCTGAATACCTAGTTATTAACCAGATTTATTCCAAAGGATTGGCACAAACAAAACTTCCTGTGTATAAAATAATTCAAGAAAACAAGAACCATTAACTTAACATTATAGAGTAAAAATATATATTCCATGCACAAAAATTTACTTACTTCCCTTGAGAATTCTCTTAAACACTATGATATCTTAAAATTATTTACTTCAGTTGGGACCATTCAAAAGTATGCCAGAGTTCTCTGGAATTAACTTTAATTCCTCACATTGTTCCACCTATTCTCCAAGTTAAGACTTCGATTAAATTCTTCTCGCCTGTGGATGCTTTGGTTATTTTGTTCTGGTTACTGTCTAAGTTCGTCCAAGCTAACTCATTGTCAAAAGACCCTGAGGACAACCATAGATTTTCTCCCTATTTTCAAACTCAATCTATCTTCTTTCTCCCTCCTCGCAAATCCAAACTAACTCCACCTGCATTCAAAAGATGCTGTTTTGGAGAGGAAGTGCAGATTCGATGGGCCAAATGGTCTCCTTTTGCATTGCAGGAATTCTACAGTTCAAAAAAATGTTGATCTTTCTTAATAACTCTGAATAGAGAACTAGAGCCAAAATGTAATCATTTCCAGGAAACTAAGATCAATTTAAATGTAATTAAATATCTTTTATTTTGGTTGTAATTGTCACCACCTCAGTTCCTGAGACCCTTACAATATTTGGGTTCTATTTAATTCAAGCCAATTGTACATCTTATTCAATTCAATAGAAACAGTGTGATATTGACAGATCCTGAACAGCTTGGGTAGCACAGTAACACAGTGGTTAGCATTGCTGCTTCATAGCTCCAGGGATTTGGGTTCGATTCCCGACTTGGGTCACTGTCTGTGGAGTTTGCACATTCTTCCTGTGTCAACCATTAGTAAACCATAAGCTTTCATAAAGTTCCATTAAGAAATGGGCGCAGGAGGAAGCCATTTAGCTCCTCGAGCCTGCCCCACCATTCATTAAAATCATAGCTGATCTGATAGTGGTTCAGTTCCACTTACCGCATGTTCCCCATAACCCTTAATTCCCTTATTAGTCAAAAATCTAGTTATCTGTGACTTAAACACATTTAACGAGCTAGCCTCCACTGCTTCAATGGGCAAAGAATTCCAAAGATTCACTACCCTATGGGAGAAGAATTTCCTCCTCAACTCTGTTCGAAATTGATTTCGCCTTATTTTGAGGCTGTGCCCTCTAGTTCTTATTTTCATTCTTAGTGGAAATAATTTCTCTGCTTCTACCCTGTCTAGCCCCTTGATTATCTTATATGTCTCTATAAGATCTCTCCTCAGCCTTCTAAACTCCAAAGAGTATCGGCCCAGTCTAGTCAATCTCTCCTCATAAGCAAATCCCCTTGTCTCTGAAATCAACCTGGTGAACCTTCTCTGCATTCCCTCCAAAGCTAATATATCCTTTCTCAAATAAGGGGACCAAAAGTGCACATAATACTCTAGGTGCGGCTTCACCAGTGTCTTGTACAATTGCAGCAAGACCTCTCTGCTTTTATACTCCATCCTTCTCACGATAAAGACCAACATTCCATTTGCCTTCTTGATCATTTGTTGCATTTACAAACTGAGTTTTTGTGATTCATGCACAGGTCCCTCTGGTCAGTAGCATGTTGTAATTTTTCACCATTTAAATAATAGTCATTTTACTGTTATCCCTTCCAAAGTGGATAACCAATGTTATACTCCATCTGCCAGATTTTTGCCAACTCACTTAGCCTATCCAAATCTCTCTGCAGACTTTGTGTCCTCCACACAGTTTGCTTTCTCACTCATCTTTGCATCATCTGCAAGCTTTGTTACCCTACACATAGTCCCCTCCTTCAGATCGCCTGTATTTATGGTAAACAGTTGAGGCCCCAGCACCAATCTCTGCAGCATGCCACTAGTCACCAACTGCCAACTCATTACCATGTGAAGCACCCATTTATTCTATCTCTCTGCATTTTTAAATGCCACTTTAAAATGGCGATAAATTTTGCATTTTGTTCAATGTTAAGGTTGGAGCTACTTTTGGAGAGAATTTCAAGGCAAGATCTTTGAAGCTGAAGATGGGAATCCCTCTTGAGAGAAATAGTCTCAACGAGATCTGTTGACTCTGTTTACTGAGGCCTGTTGAGAAATCCATGGAATCTGTTTTGGTTTGCACCTAGCGCTTATAGTGCAGTGTAGTGTGTTTGATTCACATGTATCTCATGTTAACCCTGAATATTAGAGTACAAGATAGATATTGTAAGTTGTTTTATCTTTCTGAAAAGAGAGTCAAGTTCCAAATTTATGGAAGCTTGTGGCTTTAGTCATTGAGCTTTAGCAAGCATGTCTACTTCAAACATTCTTGGTTCCTAACTTACCAAGTTTTGGGGGTCTGGCCTGGGACCATAATGCAATTAACATTGAAATTTTGACAACTGTAATTTTGAGCTGGATGAATGGTCCATTATAGAAGTGTTTATATAATCTAGTATTTTCCTGTTCAAGGAGTCAATGGGGGACCATGAATCATGCTGGGCATTGGAGGCTGTGGCAGATCTTGAGAATTGTGGAGGGAGGCAGTGGGATCATGATCAGTCATGTAGAGTAGACAGAAGTAGTGGAGGAGATTTTGAGCTTAGGGTCAAAGAGGAGGGATATTGGAGATCAGGGGTAGGATTTGGAGGTTGTGGATCTAAAGATAGGGTGATGGCAATTGAAGTGGTGTTTGTGTTAAGTGCTTACTCTTCTGAAGGCAATGTTTATAGATGGACATAACTATTCTGGAGCAGGAAAAACTGACAGTTTCTTTAACTTAGCACCATCAAATTATTATACAATTATTTCTTAACCACATTTATGCTTCATTTTAGCTCACTAACTAGCTTTTAAAATCCAGTCGCAACATACAAGTACTTTTTATACCAGCTGCAAATTAAAATCCATGCCAAAATTAAACAAATATCCTAAAGATGGTGCAAACTAGTTCCTTTAATGAAAGGGGCTGCATTATCTTTTGCACTCTTGTCCATCCACTGTTCAAAAACTATGGCTTTAGGGAAAGAGATAAGGCAATCTCTAATGACTGAGGTTGACCTCTCAGTAAGCAGTATTGCGCAGGCAGGATCTCCTTTTACTTCTCCACCACTGCAAAAACCCAGTTCCAATACTTTGTGATGGTATTCATTCCAACTGTGGTGGGCTTTTGGTGATGAATGCCAACCATCCATTGCTTCGTCACACAATCTCAGTGCTGCACCAGTGCCACAAAAGGGTACCAGACAGCTAGGAACAGGACCAAAGACTGAGGCAACCTCGTTTTCCCCTCAACGATTGCAATTCAAGGTTATCACCCTTTCCTTAAACCTTCTTGTTGCTGATCTACAACAACCAGGTGATGGTGTTGACTATCTATCGCCAAGAATTAGGACTGTATAAATTGCTTAGTATTAGGAATTTACAAGTTGATTTCCAAAAGAAAAAAAAGTGCTGTAGCTTTGGGTCTTTAAAACAACAAACCAAAATACCTACTTGTATTGCATCCTAAATAATATCAACCTTGCTGGAGAATTGTGAAATATATTCAATATTTTGTTGATAGCAAGAATTCACTCTCAGAGTGTAGTGGAGATCTCAGTCATAAACACAAATATAGGCTAATTGCTGACATTGAACATTTCAGTAGTATTTTCATGTGATAGGGGAAGAGTTGCGAAAGCTTTATGGAAACTTTAGCCCGCCTCATTTAAAGAGCGATTAGAAATGTCGACAGATTCATACGTGCACGGTGTTAGAATTAGCAGGCAAAAGAGTAGTTGTCCCCTTATCCACTTCACCTTGCTCCATGTGAACAGATTGTTATAAGACTAATAGCTGTCACATTAACTGAAACTATTTCATCCACTGTAGCTGTCAAAGATAATGGCAATAATCAAACTAGTTCATTGTAAGTACAGGAAATTACATGAGTTGAGTAATATCATAAAACAGTGTTTAAATATTTTAATTTCATTTATCAGGACAGGCCTATCACTTAATTATACATATAACCATCTCTCATCAGCAGAATTAGTGCATTATTCATTACTGTTAATTATTTTCACATAATAGCTGCCCTGATATATTTAACCTCAGCATTATATCATGGCTAATGTATCTGTAAAATTGAATTGTGAAAAGAGTGCAGTTCCAAAGCTCATTTGCAGATCATCAGAGGATGAAAAGGAATTTAAAATGGGACTTTTGGTCCATCTTGGATGGAACATCTGTTTTTTGCCCGTGCTTTATGCAGAAAACAGATGATGCTAAATTAGATTTCGGGTGTTTGACAATTTGGAGTTTTAACATCCATATTTTAAACCAAATGGTTCTATGCGCTACTTGATTCACTGCCAAAGTCTACATTTTAGTTTTATTTGTCTAACAGAAAACAAAACTTTCTTTTCCATTTCTGGTAGCTCCGAGAAGAAAAATGCTTTGTTTCCATTGATGAAATCATCACAATAAAGAAAAATCCAAATCCACAACTCATACTCATTTCAATATACTTTCTGTGCATGAAACATTTTCCTTTCATCAAGGAGGAAGGGGAATTTATATTTTATTTCCACTGATTATGATGTTAGTATATCTTTAAGGGAGGGTTTTTCTTAAAGTATGATCTCTGCAGCTTTCACAATCAGTGTTTCTCAGCTCACAGCCTTAGTTGATGTCGTTATGTTGCCAGGCTGACTATAAGTCCTTTTATTGCTACTTAAGTGGTTTAAATGGTGTTGTTTGTGTTTACTCTGGGATTAGTTTTACAATCCTGCATTGTTCGGAGGGCAATCATATGTTTTTGGACAGCTTTTCTCTCAGTGAGAGCAAGCTGAACAGAAATCTCTTTCTCCCTGTTTTATTTAGAAATTCTGCTGGTGATCTTAAATGAAGGTGTTGCCTTTCTGAAGAAAAAGAAGTGAAGGTTTTGCCTTTCTGAAGGAATGCAGGACACATCTCTGGTTAATGGTTTCTTTTAAATGAAGGTTTTGCCTTTCTGAAGAAGAAAAGAAATCTGCTGTTAGTAGATTGCTTGAAGTCCCTGATCTTCTGGAAGTTGTTTTGACTTTAACCTGTTCTGCGTGGGAGGCCAGGGAGGAAATTACAGGTCCTCTAATCGAGATATTTGAATTGTCAATAGTTATAGGTGAGGTGCCTGAAGTTTGGAAGGTGGCAAATGTTGTGCCTTTGTTTAAAAAGGACTGCAGAGAAAAATCAGGGAACTACGGGTTGGTGAGCCTCACATTTGCAGTGGTTAAGTTGGTGGAAAGTATTTTGAGAGACAGAATCTACAAGCAAGGGCTGATTAGGGACAATCAGCACGGCTTTGTAAGTGGAAAATCATGTCTCATAAATTTGATTGAATTTTTTGAAGGGATAACCAAGAAGGTAGATGAGAACAGTGCAGCTGACGTTGTCTAAATGCACTTTAGCAAGGCCTTTGACAACATACCGCATGGTAGGTTGATGCATAAGGTTAAATCTCACAGAATCGAGGGTGAGGTAGCTAAATGGATAAAAATTGGCTTGATGACAGAACCCAGAGGGTGGTTATGGAAGGTTGTTTTTCAAACTGGAGCCTTGTGATCAGCAGCGTGCCTCAGGGATCAATACTGGGCCCAGTATTATTTGTCACATATTAATGGTTTGGATGAGATTATAGGAAGCATGGTAAAAATAAAAAGCTGGAATTCTCTAATATTATCACCATTACCAGCAAGAACTGAGAATTTGGTGCTCAACCTAATCTCCATTCACTGCAACAGGACTGGAGAATCCCAGCCATGGATTATGTCAGAGAATCCCAGCTAAAGTATGTTTAACAAATAATTTGGCACATTTCCTGTAAAAAATGTTTAAGATTTACACATCATTCTGTTAAAAAGAAATGTGGCTGGAATTTTATGCAGGGGCAGAGTCCTTGCTCCCTGATTAAATAGTCAGAGGTAAGCCCACCATATCATGGCTAGGAAGCCCCGAGCTGATTTTACGATTATTGTGCTTAGGGTGAGACTTGTGGTCCAATTTTCCTGTAAATCTTCCCGCTAGCCAGTCTCAGCAGTGCCACCAAGAACAATGTTCACTGCTGGAACTGCTGCCAGTCATTAATGACAACCTTCATGAGGCTGGATAACAATGTGAGGGGTGGGCCAACTTCTTCTCAGCCTTCCAAGGGGAGGGTGCACTCCCAACATGTAACAAGGTCACCAGGATTGTGCACATTCCATGAATCAATAATTGAAAAAAAAGGAAAAAGATAATAACAGTGGAAGCAGTTAGGTAATTATTCTTAAGTTTATTTATTAGTGTCACAAGGGGGCTTACATCAACACTCCAATGAAGTTACTGTGAAAATCCCTTAGTCGCCACACCGTGGTACTTGTTCGGGTACACTGCGGGAGAATTTAGCATGACCAATGCACCTAACCAGGATGTATTTCCTACTGAGGAAACCAGAGTAGCCGGAAGAAAACCATGGAGGCACAAGGAGAACATATAAATTCTACATAGTCACCTAAGGCTGGAATCGAACTTAGGTCCCTGGCACCATGTAGCAGCGGTGCTAATGGATATAGTGCTGCCAATATGACATTTGATTTTCTGCCACACCTGAACAGCTGACCAACCCACTCCTGGAATGGGGAGAGATGGGGCTGTTTCTAAGGGAATTATGCTTCATGTTTTGATTTCCAACTGCATTGTTGGCCTAAACCCAGTTTTGCTTTGCCAGGCACTAATTCTGACCTCCATTCAGAGCAAAGTTCAATAACAGACAGAATTGAAAGGATTTTTCTTTTAGAGTTGAAACAAAAATAAATGGACTCTGACTCCACATCAAAAGTTTCTCAACTGCAAATCAGTGGTACAAATTGCACATGCAAACTCCACACAGACAGTGACCCAAGCTGGGAATTGGACCCAGGTCCTTAGAGCTGTGAAATGCAGTGCTAACCACTGTGCTACTCTGCTGCCCATGTACTTCACACATAAACTTGTGATATTATATATTTGAGTCCTTTCATCAATACTGTTGAAGTGCTATTGAATTTCTTGAGGAAATGGGATAAATTGGATCACATTATTATTTCTTTGTGTTGTCATTCAAGCAGTCTAACAGTAACAAAGAACAATACAGCACAGGGACAGACACTTTGGCCCTCCAAGCCTACGTAGATCTTAACATTTTAATATTAAATTTTTACTAGCAAATAAAGTCACAATTTTGCCTCATCTTTTATCACAATTGCTTCCATTCAAGTCAATGATTTCTTCATTAAAAAAATACCTTAACCTCATTGTTCGAAATAGCCCATAATAACCAAATGATTGTTTCCTTTATCTAGTCTGCAATACCCAGCTGTGGCATTGCCTAACATTGAGACTGACTTAACATTTCTTCTGAGCTCCTTCGTGTCACGTCCTTTCAGAGCAGATATAACTACTTCTGGATAAGGGAGCCATGCAAAGCTTTATCCTGTATTTACTTATTTATAACTTTGCATTCAACTTCATACAAAATTTAATTCTTTACCTTGTACCAGCAACAATTACTTCACAAAGAAATTCCTTTGAGTATGTAAAGCCCTAAGTTTCTTGATAAAAATACTCCCATGAAAATGGTCATTAAAATATCTGTAACTGTGGCTTCTCTTTGAGAAATAAGTATTTTCATTGAACATGTTGAATCTACAACGAAAGCATGAGTTATATGATAATTAAAGAGAAACAATTAATTGTACTGATTCTGATCTGTGTAGTCTCATTTTCTAGTTCCAAAAGGAAGTCTAATTCTACTATTACTTTTGCATCAATGCAATGGTTTGATTCCAATGAAAAAGTGTGATTTTCCAGCCCCGCCAGTGACAGGCTTTAAATTTATATTTTACTTCAAGCAGCTTGCTTTAAAGCTCACCACCAAAGTGCAAAAATTCACCCAAGCAAATGGAAATTGATATTACAGTCATGTTTGGGAGGAGATACTAAGCGGAATCCATGGTCCAGTTCTATTATCTCTACACTATTAATCTCGAAACTTAGCTAAAGTTCTGGATATAAAAGCAAAATACTGCGGATAATGGAATCTGAAACAAAACAAAAGTGCTGAAAAATCTCAGCATGTCTGACACCTTCTGTGGAGAGAGAATAGAGCCAGCATTGAGTCAGATCTGACAAAGGGTTATCAAGACTTGAAACTACAGCTCTATTCTCTGTCCACTGATGTTGTCAGACCTACTGAAGTGTTCCAGCAATTTCTGTTTTTATTACGTTCTGGGGATCCGGATTCAAATCCCACCATGGCAGATGGTGGGATTTGAATTTGACAAAAAAATCTTGAATTAAGAATTACAGATGATCGTGAAACCACAGTTGATTATTGGTAAAATACATCTGGTTCACTAATGTCCTTTAAGGAAGGAAATTTGCCATACTTTTCTAGTCTGGCCAACATGTGACTCCTGTCCCACAGCAATCTGGTTGATTCTCAATTGTCTTACAAAGGCAACTAAAGATGGGCAATAAATACTGATTAGCAGTGATGCCCATATCCCATGAATAAATAAAAATGTTCTCAGCATTTTAATAAGAACATATCTTCTGGAAGAACAGAAGCAACAAAGTAAGATGCATGTTTTTGTTTCTTCTCCAGCAGACATATTTCAAATGCCAGAGCAATATGGATTGGAAAATCTCTTCCCAAAATGAATACAATTTACAGCCTAAAGCAGCGATGCGTGAGGGATCTCCCATCACATGAGAACCAAATCAGAACCATTTAAAATATTATTCCTTCCTCCAGCTCCATAGAAAGTGAAAGGTTGGCTCCATGCCAAGTTTCAGTTTACAGTCATTGGAATAAAAGTAAATAAAATTTGAACAGATCAAATCTTAATTTGATAAGGAGGTATATGATGAAAAGTCTGTCACTGGGAAGCTCCGAAGAATAAAGGGATCTTGCCATGTTTGTTCATAGATCTTTGAAGGTGGAAAGGCAGGTTAATGAGGTGGTGAAAAAGGCATATGGCACACTCACCTTTATCAATTGGGGTACAGGTTACAAAAGCAGAGAGGTCATGATAGAGTTGTACAGAGACCACTACTGGAGTACTGTATGCAATTCTGGTTGTCACAGTATAGGAAGGATGTGAATGTAATGGAGAAGATTCATCGAGGTGTCGCCTGGGATGGAACATTTAGTTAAAAAGAGAGCTTCGACAGGTTTAGTGTGTTTTCTACAGAGCACGAAAGAGTGAGAGACGATCTGATTGAGATGTTCAAGTTATGAGGAGCATGGACAGAATGGATAGGGAGCAGCTGATCCCACTTATTGAAGGGTTAACTACGAGGGAACACAAGTTAAAAGTGAGGAGTGGGAAAGTTAAGGGGGATTTGAGGAAAAACCTTTTTTATTGAGAAAGTGATGATGGTCTGGAATACGCTGCCTGGGAGACTTCTGGAAGTGGGATACCTCCCATTCTTTAAAAATTATAAGTACTTTCATTCAAGGATATGGGTCAAATACTGGCAAGTAGGATTAGATAGGCTGATCAGGGCCTTTCATATGTCGGTGCAGACTCGATGGGCCGAAGGGTCTCACTGTAGGATTCTGTGATTCTGAATCTCGGAATTAATCTTATATCCTATTCGCCAATCTGTAGATTACTGTAGTTGCCAAGCATTGCATAGGGCTTAATCATTTTACTGAACTCTTTCATTCTTCACCCTTTTAGGGGGATACAGCTACTTGGAGTCATCAGAAATTAGGAACTAAATCTTGACTGGCTCCACTTTGGTTCCGTTGCTCTACTCACCTTCATGCCATGTCTACTTGTAGCCCTCCTCAAGATGAACTTTTTGTGCATCACCAAATTAATAATTTTGGACTAAGTGAGAATTTTGCATGTCACTTGTTGACATGATGTCTGTTTTTTAGACTTAATTAAGACAATTCTATATCACTTCATTATTTAAGTACTTTTTAATTACCATGTGCTACTATAGCAGAGAGGGCAAAAGTTTGTTAGTCCATCTGTGTGAATTGGAAATGAAGACAAGTGTTTGGAGGGATTGAGGAGGAATATTCCTTTGGTTTTGCTAACAGAACAGGAGACAGTCAATGTAAAATGCATAAGGAATGAGTGGTGAAGGGAGAAGTTTTGAATCCTGTCGTGAAATGGTGCAATATCAACATCCTTTGTGTTACCATTGACCAGAAACTCAACTGCACTTGCCCCATAAAGACACTGGCTACAAGAGCAGATCAGAGACTGGGAATCCTGCAAAAAGTAACTCACCTCCCAACTCCCCAAAGCTTGCCCACCATCTAGAAAGCACAAGTCAGTAGCGTGATGGAATACTGTCCACTTGCCTGCATGAGTGTAGCTCCAACAACACTCGAGAAGCTTGACACCATCCAGGACAAAGCAGCCCGCTTGATGGACATCCCATCCAGAAACGTTTACTCCTCCACTACCGATTCTCAGTAGTAGCGGTGTGTACTATCTACAAGATGCACTGCAGAAATTCACCAAAGACCTTTAGACATCCAAATCCACAACCACTTCCATCTCAAAGGACGAGGGCAGCAGATACATGGGAACACAACCAACCGCAAACTCTCCCCCAAGTCATTCACCATCCTGACTTGGAAATATATCATAAGTAATTATCCCCAAAAAAAGTTCTAAGTGTTGACTTTGCATAAAAACTGGAATAAATCACGCTGGATTTTTCAGTGGGAGTTTCAAAATGAATATTCAAAATGAATACTACAGAGGGCACTAGCATGAATCAATTCAAAACTTGGTGGATGGGGCCTATTCCCCCTGGAGAGGCCGGCAGCATAGCATTGAGTGGGACTATGAGCATACGCCGATCTGTCAGCACTGAAATCGGCACATGCGCAGTGGCCCCTATCTGTTGTCCTCCTGATTGCTGGCCAGCTCAAACACTGGCCAGTGCCACAAACCGCACCCACGTGCCACCCCCCCCAACCCCCATCACTGGCCGTGTGATTTTCCCCCACGGCCCAATCACTCGCCCTCAAACATGCCTGTGCCAGCCTCAAACCACATTCCCCGCACCTCCGATCTCCCAATTCCGCCTCCTGCCCCAATCTCCCCTGTCCCTTCCACCAGTAGTCCCGACCCTGCCCCCCCCCGCCACCACAGTCCAGACTCTCCCCATGCTGCCCCGACACCCCCAGCAGGCTGACCCTCCCATCCTGTTGACGATCCCTGGCCACCCTCCCTCCCTCTGTCACTCAGCCCAAAGTGCAGAATGGCAGTGGGACCCGCCACCCACACAAATTGGCTTACACCACAAGAGGCCCTGACCCCCCCCATCAGGATCTGCACCCCATTATACCAGGCCCTAGTGGCATTGCCTTATGCCTGGTGGGCATTGGCACTTTTCCCTTTGAGCAGTGCCAAGCAGTCCAGGCTTAGATTGCCAAGGTGGCAATGCTGGGGGCACCCCCCAAGTACCTGACCCTCTGGAGGACTTCCATTGTCCCTCTTCACTCCAGCAGGGTCAGGCCACCAGCTCCCCACAACAGAGGTGTTAAGTTAAATCCCGCTGGAGTGACCCATTCCTGGCAGGGGAGGAAGAAGCTAGCGGGCCTGGAGATTTCAGACTTGGGCCCGCTAATGATATTCAAAACATATTAAAATGCGCATTTAAATCACTAATGCAGCTCCGTGCTGACTTCTGGTGTGGAGCTGATGGCCCAACATGGGAGTCATGAAATGGTCTCTGCTTGAGTCTCCCAGCCTACTCTGCTACAAAAGCAGTGCAGCAGGATGGCGAAAATTGCTCCCATTGCCTTCCTTCGCAATCACTTGATCCAAATCCCGGAATTCCTTCCCTAATAGCATTGTGTGTCAACCCACAGCACATGGACTGCAGCAATTCAGGAAGGCAGCTCACTACCAGCTTCTTCTTGGACAATGAATGCCAGTCTAGCCAGCAATGCCCATAAACCTAGATTGAATTTTAGAACAAGTGGCTGTATCGTCGATTCAAGTTGGTGGCAAAATGATAGAACTACTTTTGGGTTTGGCTTTCATTTGAATGTTGCTGGAAAGAACAGATCAGATCCTCCATCCCCTCACTCACTATATGAGCCTTTTTCTTGTGTCATTGTCCCACTTTTATACCCTAGGTGAAAACCCTAACTTGTAGTCCAAGGGGAGGCCAATAACCATTTAATTGGCAAATGGGCACTTTGATGGAGCTTGATATTTGTGGGAGAGAAGGAAGTTAGCAATACTTTGTTACTGGTGGATCGGGGTAGATGATGGAGAGGGAAAAGGAACGTCTGGTAAATGAGTCTCAGGTTGGGGTGAGCGTGGACTGGCAGCAGGTTACTTTGTAGAGGCAAGAGGGGAACCTCCAGCTTCAGAGTTTGACAAAAATGTTTGGGTCTTTTGTAGAGTGTGTATTTGATTCTTTCATAGTTATGCGAGTGTCGCTGGCTGGCAGTATTTATTGCCCATTCTTAGTTGCCCTTGAGAAGGTGGTGATGAGATAACTTCTTGAATTTCTGCATGGTGCAGGTACATCACATTGCTGTTAGTGAGGGCGTTATAGGATTTTGACCCAGTGACAATGACAAAAACAGCGATATATTTCTAAGTCAGGATAGTGAGTGACTTGGAGAACCTCAGGGTGATAGTGTTTCCAGATATCTTCTGCCTTTGTCCTTCTAGATGAAAGCGGTGATGAATTTTTTGACCTAGCCACAGAGATGGAATGGAAATATTGTTGCAGGTCAGAATGGTGTGTGTCTCAGTATTCCCATGCATCTCCTGCACTTGGCAATAAAGTTTACAGTTTGGAGGTTACTGCTAAAGGAGCTGTGGTGAGTTGATGCAATGTGTCTTGTAGACTGCTGGCACTCTGCATCACTGTGAAAGGGGTGAAGGCCTAAAGTAATGGATTGGGTGCCAATTAAATGGATATTGGCCTCCCCTTGGACTACATGTTAGGGTTTTCACCTTGTGGTAGAAAAGTGGGGCAATGAGACAAGAGAAATGCCAATATAGTGAGTAAGGGGGATAGGGGAAAGACTTCTGAACGAATCTGAAAGAAACAACTCAGTATCACATCAAGTTCAAAAATGGAGGCATGAAGACCTCCTTTAATTTTATCATTTCTGCTAATTATCCATCCTCTGTTCTCTAACCAAGAACTTCATAGTTAAAGCTGTGTGTCAACAGATTAAAGGAAGATTACACAGTTAAGATATAGTATTGTTGATTGTACTGTGCAAAATACACACTTTGTTTTTCACAATATTTTGCTTGGCCTTTTCGCTAAGATCAAGTGTAGAATTGGCATGCCATGCTTGGTTGAAGTCATTAGGTTACATTTTAGCTTCATTTGAAGCAATTTTTATAAGTTGCATCTCGGCCTTCTGGCTAAGATGTAACTGAGATCAACCCTTGGAGGAGGAGTTACGCCTACTCCAATCAGCTTGGATCATGTAGATCAAACCCAGGACAGGAGGTGATAGTCCTGTCTTGTCAGCTTGGTTCGGGAACGTCTCAACTTTTTGACACTCTGAATTGGACTTCATTTGATTGACTTGGAATAAAAACAATACTTTGCCTCTCAAACTGTTGTCAGGGAAGAGCAGGCATCACCTTTTTGAATGGCCACTTGGTTGCCATCAATCACCCTCTGCTCATTTTAATATGAAGCCATTTAGTGTTATTCTTGCATCAGAAAAAAAGATGAAAAAATGAACCATTCTGGTCAATGGGTTCATTTGATTTTTGTCAAGTGTAGATGGAACGTTGATACTGTAGTCCAACCCAACGTAAATTTGGGAGGGTGTGGCAGAAGAGATGCTGAGAATGAACGATTGTAGTGATTATCTCTTTAAGGGAAACACAGCAGAAAAGGATCACCATGTTTGAGGGACCAGTTGAGAACGAGAGTGGGCTTTCACCGCAGGGGATGGAGTCCTCACTTAGACAGAAGACTGTCTGAAGACATGTAGGGACTGTTCCAAGGCAGTGAGCCATTTGCCAACCTCTGTACTACTATTCCTTGATAACAAATACCCTCTGTATTCCTGACAACATCTGTAGCATGCATCGTTACAATGGTATATCCTGATTACCCTGCCATCAGTTTTTAGTTATTCCTGAAACAGAGATTATAATTTCAGCCATAGAGATACAGAGCATTCAACAGAGGAGCTGTTTTCAATTATTGTTAGGTAACTGAGACCTAAGGTATAATTGTTGGTTGTGAACTTTGAGACTCAGTTACCTGTTCATTTCTTTCACTGAGTTTCGCTTTATGAGATTCTGCAATTGGACTGATTTTGATTGAACTATTAAGGGTGACTCAAATTATCCTAATATCACCAAACAAGAATAATGTGAGGAAACCACTAAGATAAGAAAGAAACACATACGGTGGAATTCTATCACCTCATCCACAATGGAATTGGACTGAGGGGCGGACAACAACAATGTTTGTTGACTTTGGGCGGGAATTTCTACTCTCGCTTGAGCAAGGTGGTAAAATCCCGTCAGTAGTCGAATCAAATAAACATACGCTCAACATAATCAAAATAAAGTAGTGACGTACCTCATGTTCAAAGCACTTTGCAGAAACTAAGAACCCAAAAAATGGAGTCAGAGTTGGCCATTAAGCCCCTGAGACTTTTCTATTATCAATATAATCAAGGCTGATGTTCTATCTCCCCTACACCTTCCCATTTTATCCCCAGATGATCCCATGTTTCTCTTAAATATCCAAACGTTTAGCAATTTGGGAGTGGCGCGGTGGTACAGTGGTTAGTGTTGCTGCCTCACTGCACCAGGGACCTGGATTCAATTCCAGCTTAGGTCACTATCTGTATGGAGGGTGAATATTCTTCCTGTGTCTGCATGGGTTTCCTCCCACACTCCAAAAGGTGTGCAGGTTAGATTGATTGGCCATATTAAATTGACCCTAGTGTTGGGGAATCAGCAGGGTTACGGGGATAGGTGTTGGGTGGGATTGTGGTCAGTGCAGACTTGATGGGTCGAATGGCCTCCTTCTGCACTGTAGGGATTCTACGAATTTATGAAAAATGCTATACCCTTGACATAGCTTTTTCCCCATCCCAATATTTATGTTAAAAAGAATCAATTTTAATTGGGTTTTCTAAGTCAAAGACACAATGAGATCATTAATTACTAAAAGTGAGAATATCCTACCCCACAACTTTTTCAGAAAATCAGTATCCATCTTCTAGGATGCCTTCCCTAGTTGAATGGCTGCATTCTGATCATTTAGCCATCCCACCTAATGCTAGTGTTGCAGCCTCTACTGTTCTCCTTAAAGTTCATCTATTTGTGTCACAGGTAGGCTTACTGCAATGAAGTTACCATGAAAATTCTCTAGTCACCATCGTCCAGTGGCTGTTCAGGTACACTGAGGGAGAATTTAACACGGCCAATGCATCTAACTAGCATATCTTTTGGACTATGGGAGGAAATCTGCATAGACAAGGGGAGGATGGGTAGACTCCGCATAGACAGTGAGGATCAAACCCAGGTCCCTGGTGCTCCGAGGCAGTGGTGCTGTCCACTTAGCCACTGTGCCACATTCTAGAATTTGCTGGCCTGAGTGTCTATCCAAGTAGAACATGCTTCCTGCTTCCATTCCTCCACTGGAATCTAAAAGCTTCTTCTGAATTGGAAGACATTGCCTGGACAAATCAATAGCAATGCACAGATACCTGAAGCAATCTCCCAATTATTTCTATTTGCACTCATTAGTTTCCTGAACCACCCTGTTGAATGCTGCATCCGCAAAATTACTAATCGAATCAGAAATAAAAATTGATTTTACTGACTTGTCTCTAATTGGTCCATGCACAAATCAAAAAAATCAGGAAAATAATAATAGCTAAGTATTGTTACAAGGGACTATGGACTGTTTCTTTGCCATGGGTTTGTTCAAATGTCGATTTATTCGTAATTTGTCATCTTAAAAGTGATTCATAAAGCAGTAAGAAACATACATTTGACGTAGTGGGAGGACATCCAATGTGCTTTGTAAAAACTTCTTATTCATCAAGCAGACAAACGCAACTACATTAAAGTTTGTTAATGAATTAGAAGTCATGCCTCAGGTTTTCAAATGTTCTCATCCTTCAAGCCAAAATGATGTTTTTATGGTATACCCATCAAAAATAAATGCTGCAATGCCTAGCAGTCTCAGGTAATTGGCCCCAATGGTGCAAATTTTTCTGCCAATATAAATTTTTCAGACCATTCCTTTTAACTGTTACCCACCATGAAGGTTATGAAGGCTTCTTTGGCACAGCATTCATTGCTGAGAGTGATTACAATGGATGTCATTTCAATTTTCTCATTTGTACGCAATTGCTCGGTGTTTAAAATACATCTTTCTGCCAAGTCTTTTTAATTCATTCCTGGGACATGGACATCACTGGCAGACCAGCATTTATTGCCCATCCCTAACTGCCCAAGGATAGTTGAGGGTCAACCACATTGCTGTGGCACTGGAGTCATATGTAGGCCAGATTGGGTAAGGACGGCAGATTTCTTTCTCTAAACGATATTAGTAAACCAGATGGGTTTTACCGACAATCGACAATAAAAGCAAAATACTGCAGATGCTGAAATCTGAAACAAAGACAGAAAATGCTGGAAAATCTCAGCAATTCTGACAGCATCTGTGGAGAGAGAGTAGGGTCAATGTTTTGAGTCAGGATCACCCTTTGTCAGAGGTAAGAGTAAAGAAAATCAAAAGATTGATACTGTGACAATGGTTTTATGGTTATCAGTACATTCCTAATACCAGATATCTCTTATTGAATTCAAATTCCAACATCTGCTGTGATGGGATTTGAACCCTGGTCTCTAGGACATTGAGTTTCTGGATTAATAGTCTAGCGATAATATCACGAGGCCATCACCTTCCTCTCAGATTCCTGATATCTGAGTTACATAGCTATCGTTTCAAAACATTATTGCCGATAAAGTTTGGTGGTATATCCAGCATACACCTACCTGTGTTAATGCACTTACTGAAGTTACCTGGTCTAATGTAGTGGAAGAGAACAACCATCTGTTATGGTATCTATCCCGCTGACCCTAAGAATTATTTATCTGAGTTTCACACTGTAAGATTCCCCTGGCTTTTGCTAGTTATAAATCTCACCAGCCAACACTGTACTGTTTTGGGTATGGTACATAGTACAAAAGTTCTGTATTTATTCATGTATGAACTTTCAGTAGAATTCTCAATTAAAAGTTTGTTGTTGTCTTGCAAGCAGTCAATCAGCCAGTAATGTTTGGAAATGGCCAAAACCATTCTGCTTGATTTGCTCACAGGATCAAAGTGACTGAAGAGAGCTGCCAATCCAGATTGTATTTAAAGCCGGGCATATGGCGGGTTATGCAAAACATTGGCCAGGATTTTCCATTCATGCTGTGGCAGGGTTACAGGGCCCTAAGCATCAGGGCATATGACGAACCAGACAAAAGCCCACTGACTTTTAGCAGGACTGGAAGATCCCAACAAAGGGCTGGAAAATCCCTCTTATTGAATATATTGACATGGTGATATAACAATACCAACAACTTCTGACTAGCAATCTTACAATCCTCAGCACTCAACACTGAGTTCAACAACTTCAGACTTTGACCTTTCTCCTCCATTTTAAACTCTTTAGAAAAAGGTGTCCTGTTTATGTATTCTCACAATGTAATAATCCTCCTTCCCCTTCACTCTCCCTCATCAGATCAAGCCTGCTGCATCTTGTTGCAATTTCTCACAATTACACTTTAATACCTAACACATTTTTCCCTCTCTTTGGTTCTAACAAAGAGTCATACAGACTCAAAACATTAACTCTTATTTTGCTCCCTATAGATGCTATCACATCTGCTGAGATTTTCCAGCATTCTCTGCTCTTAATACCAACAACTTGAATTGATTTAGTGTCTTTAACATAAAAAAAGAATTGCAAGGTGCTTCACAGAAATGCTATTGAGCAACATTGGTTAAAGAAGCAGGTTCCAAGGAGTGTATTAAAAGAAGTGAGAAATGAAGGGAGGCAGAGAGCTACGTGATATGTGTCTTCCTTGGACAGTTTGTAGTCTTATTCAGCTGATTTGCTTTAAACTGGTTTATTAACACTATATATAAACAGGTTGTAGGATAGGTATATCTCTCCTGAGTTTAGTGTGGTTCATCTTTGAGACCGAGGGAAAGAGAGAGAACCTGGCCCATGACAGCTAACATCATTGCTTCATCACTGATTCGCATATTTATTCTATTATGACAATATGAAAAAATATTTTAACTATGGACATTATATTTGTGTAACTCCTTTTTACTACTACAAGTTCTACCCAACTCTATGACAATAGAATAGAGGAAAGGAAAAAGAAAACTTAAGTTATTGTCCTGTATAAATAAACTGACAGAAAAAGAAAAAAATATATAATTACATCAAATGCAACAACAGAAATGCAAATCCTTACATTATCCTAACTAATTTCTTTCCCTCTGTTCTTTATTTGAATTCTTTTATAGAGCTTTCCATGTTTATTTTTCCGACAATGTGATTTTCTATCATCAAAATTACGAGAGGATTTAGTTTTTCTTGCATCATGGAAGAACTTAAATACACCTTTATCAGTTTCAGCTTATTAAAACTTCTTTCTCCCATGGCCATAGCTATTGGAATCGGAAGCGTAATCCTGAATGGATTTGACACGATATCCTGTGACTTTTTAGTGTTGATAAATGTAACTGCTTGCATTGGGGCCTTTACACCTTTGGGAAATATTTGCAATTTTCAATTCACTCAGTAAGTCGTAGCCATATAATATCACCGCTTTCTTGGCATCTTAACTTATCCTCCAACCTTAACTCGCATCAGTTCATTTGTCACCTGGCAAATCTTTTGAGCTGTTTAAGAATCCCCATGAGCACTAAATTTTTGTAACAGTTCCAATCTGTCTGATACAGTCATTATGGCTCAGTCTACTAAAACATTAAACTCACAGGGCATATTCTTACTGTCCGTTCATGCCACACTTGCTTTGCAGTGAGTTTGGAGAATTTGGCAGCCAGCCAAATCTCCATTCACTGTGGTAGGATCAGAAAATCCCACCAATATAAGTGTGGTAAGATTCTGGCCATGATTTTTGAACAGACCTTCAGGGCTTTCTGCATTAGGATCTTCTTCAATAATCACAGAATCAAAGACACCTTATACTGCAGAAAGACGCCATTTAGCCCATTGAGTACTAACCACAAACCCATCCAGGCCCTATTCTCGTAAACCCACATATTTATCCTGTTAATCCCCTGAAACTCGGATCAATTTACTATGGCCAATCAACCTAACCTGCATGTCTTTGAACTGGAAGGAAACCGGAGCAAACTCACCCAATACTATTTCTCAATACTTTATATAAATACTGCTGATAATTATTTTTCACAAGCAAAGATATGCACAGGGACAGCCCTTACTTCCCCATACTCACCCATAGTGGGTTATGGCAAAATTAAGTGTTCATAGAATCCCAGAAGCGCAGGAAGTGGCCATTTGGCCCATCAAGTCTTCCCTGACTCGCCAGAGTATCTTACCCAGGCCCTATCCTTGTAACCCCACAATATTTATCCCACTAATCCCCCAACTCACATATCTTTGGACTGTGAGAGGAAACTGGAGCACCTGGAGGAAACTCACACAGACACGGGGAGAAGTTATAAACTCCACACAGTCAGTGACTCAAGCCGGGATTCGAACCTGGGTCCCTGGCACTATGAGGCAACAGTGCTAACCACTGTGCCACCCATGTTGACGAATATAAAGTTAACAGTAATGAAAATTGTGTCATGGACTTCAAATAATTCTATCAGCCCTTAATCCATTTGTTTTGTTTCAAATAATTTTTCCCCTTTCCATTTACTGGTGCCCTGTAGGATACTTGGTTAGCTGGGTGCTGAGCCAGCTCTATCTATCTTGAAGAACGCTGCGGTGGAGCTTGAGGAGATGAATGGACTTCAGCTCCAATGGAAGCTCTTGGCAACTGTATCATTTATTGCTGCACTACAGACTAAAAGTGTACTGAAGATTGTATCAATTATGGACTATGAGAAGAGAAATGACTAATTTGCTGTAGACATTTCAGGAGAGGAAGGAGAGAAGAGCTCCCAGTGATATTTCAGAAAGAATGTTTTCTTTTTGCAGGCAGTGGTAACACTGCTATATTTCTCTCTGCGTGACGCTTCTCCACCTTGGGAAATGGGAAGAATTTTTGAGGAAAAGATGATAAGGAGACACCCTTGTCTAGAATGAAATGAATTACTATGACAATATGAAGTTGATGAGCAGATGCCAGAATTGGACGGGGGTGGGCACAGTAAGAGGTCTCACAACACCAGGTTAAAATCCAGCAGGTTTATTTGGAATCATGAGCTTTCAGAACACTGCCCCTTCATCAGCTGCGCTCGATGTGCATTAGAATCTCTAAAGATTTTGCTTCAGCATCTGTGCTGATTAACAACTCTAGTGAGGAGAAGAAAGTTTCAGCAGTAGCTGAAGTGTGGGTTTCAATTGAATTTCAGCCCCGGAAACAAGTGGTACAACTCTATAGCAGTTTGATCCTCTCTGGATTCTGATTTGGAATCAAGGAAGTTGTTCTCCCTGGAAGATTCTTCATTGTTGACTAGCAATAGACTCAGCATGGCTTTGATAGCTCCGTGGAATAAAGATTGGAATGCTGCTTGGCCACAAGGCTAACTCCTCAAGAATGATAACAGAGATTTCATATGGTGCATCTGTCAATTAGCATGATAAAAGAATCTCTAGGATTTCATCTTCCAACAGAGCACCCAGTACTACAATAGCCTTTTCCTCATTCCTTCTTCTAGAAGGAAGGAACTCATGTCCAACAGGTCTTCATTAGTATGGCCACTGTCTGTCACAGTGCTTTCTGTATACACCATCTCTAGCCTAGCTTTGCAAAGAACTGAAAGATCCAAAACTTTAGTTTTCACTAAGGGTCTCATGGATGCTGCCTCTAAGTTGGAAAGGAAATCACTGCTAACTGAATAAACCTCCACAACTACTGTAGGCTGAAGGTCTACGTAAAACTTTAAAGATTGTTTCATGAAAGACATTGGGTTATTCAAATGCTAGTCATCGTCTGGCATTTCTAGAATTACCAATAGTTTGTCAATATCTCCACTTAAAGCTGTGCATTGATTGTGAGGAATAAGAAGGAAACCAACTATCCACTGTGCTAGATGAGAAAGAGGAGCAATTAACCTGCCTTTTATTGGAAGTTTGCACTTTGACCTTGCAGTTGAATATGTGCTGGGTTAAGGGGTACTTACTGAAACCAGTCTAGGATACCTGTGTGCACATTAACACCAGCTCCAGCATCAATTTTAAAGTTGGCGTTGAAGCTCTTAACTGTAATTGACCAATAGTCTTGATTAAAATCATTTATTTCCTCTGGAATCTCTAAATATTTTATGTTTATCATGATTTCCAGTTTCTTGGATAGGTTATATTCCTTAAATATTCTTTCATTGCCTTCCTTGACTGAAGTTATTAGACTTTCAGAAACATTTGAAAAGTTCAGTCTTCCTAAACTGGGAAGCATTCTGAATCCCATACTGGGCAGTCTTAGCATCCATGCTGTATTTTTGTACTACAATGCAAGCTGGACAAACTGGCTTCTGCTGAGGAGTTTCCCCATCTTTTGCCTGTGTAGGCAGCTAGAAACTTGGACTGGCAATGAATTATATCCCAGTTTATTTCTCTGAGTTCAGCATGCCTCATGTATGCAACTGTTTTATCTAAAGTTAGGTCATCTTTGGTTTGTAGGAAGTTGGAAAGAATTTCAAAACATATGCCAGGTTGTGGATAAGCCTGTCTTTCAGTGCCTCATATCAAGGGGTAGCTTCGAAATCTGAGTCACTGAGAAATAATTGAACTGATACCTGGTCACTGAATCTTTGTCGAGGTAAACCCATTCTATCATTAGAATCATAGAATCCTTACCGTACAGAAGGAGAACATTTGGCCCATCGAGTCTGCACCTACAATAATCCCACCCTATCCCTGTAATCTCACATATTTACCCTGCTAATCTCCCTGACACGAAAGTTAATTTAGCATGGCCAATCAACCTAATCCACGCATCTTTGGACTGTGGGAGGAAACCCCTGCTGACATTGGAAGAACATACAAACTTCACACAGACAGTGACCCAAACCAGGAATTGAACCCAGGACGCTGGCAGTGTGAGGCAGCAGTGCAAACCACTGTGCCACCCAAAGCACATTTTACTTTGGGCTAAAATAAGTGTTGAAGGCTTTGAGAATGGTTTCAAGATCTGCTGTGGAAACTTCTACTCTTGACTCAGAAGTATTACATCTGCTACTGTGCCCATGTCATAAAGAAATGAATGGATTTTGTGCTTCTATCCTTCAGTAGAATTATTGTTCATCAATTTGTTTACTTTAATCTTTGCATGAGAAGATTGTTTTTATGTAGTAAGAAAATAATCATCCCTTTAGATTAAGAGAAGGACAATAAAAGATAAAAAGGAAAGAAGCTTAAAAATAGACATTTTAAAAATCTCCAACAACAATTAAAACTTGAATGAATGAGATGAAGCAATTACAATGATAAATTTTCAGTGACAGTGATTCACTGCCAGTAATAAACAATTTTATTGTTACAAGTACTTACTTCTGCAATGACAAAATTAACTTAGTTTGCTCTCATTTACCATGGAAGTACAGAGGGGGTGATCTTACTGGCTTGTCCCTTGGTTGACCAGAGAGATAGGTCAGTAAGATAGGAGAGAAGCAAAAAAAAATCAGGATCATGCCTAGTTTTTCACTTCTTATGTGCTTACCAACACTGTTTTGCTGGCGAAATCAGCTTCAAGCCAATAAAGGACACAGGCCAATTTGAATATTCATAAGCTTATTTAAAAATAAGTAGTGACACTATTTTGTTTACATGGTATAAGGATGTAATCATTTCTTCAAAAATACAGATTAAGAGTGGGCCAAAGATAAAAAGAAAAATTTTGAAAAAAAGACATTTTTAAAATCTCCAACAACAAAGCTTGAATGAATGAGATGAAGCAATTGTAATAATAAATTTTCAGTGACAGTGATTCACTACCAGTCATAGACAATTATCTTATTTAAAGTATTTATTCCTAACAAACATCATCTGGTTCATATGTACCAAGGAAATACAGAAACTTTGAGATGTGCAATACATTTCAAGGGCAGCAAAATGCCATTTTCAGGAAGGTGGTAATGGAGTGGCACATTTTGGACAGCAACTTTAAGATGTTGGCATTTAATCAGGCATCTGTCCCTCACTTGAAGTCGCTGTACCATGTACACGCAACTAAAATGGAACACCACCAACCTTACCATTATTCTGACAGCAAATTCCCAGCAAAAGAAAATCTACAATGTGTACACCAAGGGAAGAGGTGTTTGTCCTCAGGCATGGATCACATCCTTTGATTCTGTGATGTGTGTTAAAATTGGGCATACCTTGCTGTGAATATGGGCATTTACACTTTGCTTCTGTAAATAGCAAGGTTAGGACATTGATAGGAATAGTGAAAGTCGATACATTTAACAAATCAAAATCTTTAAGGAACAAAGCAATAGCATTGTATAAACTACTTTTAGTCCTAACCCTGGATTTTGCGTATCAGTGTTATATACCCGCCATGTTCAGAAAATGCACTTAATAACTGCAAATATACAGGAATTCTAAATGCAACTGGTTTGTAGAAAGTTGATTGGGTAAATGGACACATATTAATAAATGATGAACTGTATTTTGTCAATAAACATTTTTATCATATCTTAAGCTCAAATGGGCCTGCATAATATGAATAATGTATTTAAGACCTGCCATTGAATTGAGTAAATCCTCCCATGTTTTATTGTATTGTGTGGGGATCATTTAAGAGGAAGAATGATAGATGTCACTGGGCCACATCAAAGATACTCTACGTCTGAAGCTTATCAGAAACAAATGTTGATAGGAAGATGTTTGATGAACCTCATGGGTCCCACGACTCTAATTGAGCACTTGTGCTGTTTTTGTCACTGTTTTTCTCTCTGTCATAATACTCATTGAAAATTGATAACAAACAGCTTCTAATTGGTATGTGAATTGACTGATATCACCAAAAGAAAAGTAGGAGCTTGTGCAGGATCATGGTGTGAGGGAACGACCATAAGTGAATATGGAAAGAGTTGTCTACTTGAGAGTTTAAAAATTAATTGCTCTGCTTTGTACTTATTAAAAGTATATATTTTTGTGAATTATCGGAAGACACACGCTTACGATTCCTGATATTAAAACTGCAGCCAGAAAGCTCATAAAGACTTTATCTAGGTTCCGCTTTGTAATTTTTTTTTCATGTAATGATGCTGCATAAGGGAACAGGTTTCCATATTTAAGGCAGACTCTTATCACTGTCCATGCCAGGAGAACTCTCCCATCCTGCTGCAGTGAACGAAGATTTGGCTGGCCACCAAGTTCTCCAACTTCGCTGCAGCAGTAGTGTGGCGTGAACAGCAGGTAAGATCACACCCAAATGTTTAAGTGAAGGGTACAAAGAAAATTCAATAAGGCATTCCCGCTTTCCAGATAACTTTAAGTTTGTTTGACTGGACAGAATATAAGGTGGGCTATATCATAGGCTATGTTAAGGGGTACGATTCCTCTGAGCAATCTTTCCGATGAGCACTTTGTACAACTTACACATGAGCGCCAAAGAGGAAAATCCAGCCCAAAGGAGCATAGAAAACTACTTACAGGAGGACATTTAATAAACATGCTGCAAAGTTTTGTCAGCTGTTCAAAGTTTGAGAGAGGAGCCAAGCCATATTTGCAGCAAGCACGGGTTCAGAATCTGCAAAGTAATGGTGAGGTGAATGATGTTCATCATTATTATTGATGTGTATGTGATACAACAACTTCAAGCAAGGGATAGATGATAAATTTGGGGTGGTACGGTGGCACAATGCTGTCTCTCAACACCAGGGAACAAGGTTTGATTCCTGGCTTGAGTGACTGTGTGGAGTTTGCACATTCTCTCTGTATCTGTGTGGCTTTTGTGCGGGTGCTACTGTTTCTCTCACAGTCCAAAGATGTGCAGGTTAGCTGGATTGGCCTTGTCAAATTGCCCCTTAATGTCAGGAGGACTAGCTAGGGTAAGTAGGGTAACATGAAGTTGTGGGAATAGAGGCTGTATGGGATTGTGGTTGGTGCAGACTCGATAGGTTGAACAGCCTCTTTCTGCACTGTAATGTTCTATAATAATTGTTATCTTCTTGATAATGGCATTTTGTTGTCACTGAAATGCATTGCACACCTCAAGGTTTCTGCATTTCCATAGTAAATATGAATTAAACTAAGTTTTGTCATTACAGCAATACGTACCCTTTTAGCAACATAATTATTTATTACTAGCAATTGATCATTCTGCCACAGAAAATTAATTACTGTTAATGTAGTATTTCATTCAAACTTTAATTGTTAGAGATTTTAAAAGATGTCTATTTAGAAAATATCTTTCTTTGTTCCTATCTTAATCCAATCATTCTTTCCATCTCTTCATTTCCTTTGACTTTGAATTCATCATCTCTAATTTACACTTGCAGTCCTTCCTGTGCTTATTTCCTGAACCTGAACTCTCATTGCTTAAGGACAGACCTTGGTGACTCAGACCCAAAATGCCACATTTCCAGAAAGGCAGTATATAAGGGGTGCAATTAAAAAGTGTGTGTAGAAGCAGAGGCTGAATATATGTTTAAATCACTCAATATGGCAAGGCAGATTAAGAATGTGGTTGACAAAGCATATAGCATTCCATCAATAGTGGCATAGAATGCAAAGGCAAGGTTATGATAATCTGTATAAGACATTGGCGCAGTCTCAATTGGAGTATTGTGTGAAATTTCCAGATGCCATACTTAGTAAGGATGTGAATACATTGGAGAGGATGGAGAAAGACTCATAAGAATGTTTCCAGGGATTCAGAGCTTCAGTTACACTGATAGATTGGTGAGTTCTGGAGCGTTCTTCTTGGAGTAGAAAGATTGAAAGGAGATTTTATAGTGCTATTCAAAACCATGAGGGGTATTGACCGAATACATAGAGAGAAATTGTTCCTTTTTTTATATTCATGGCATACGGGCATCGCTGGCTGGTCAGAATTTATTGCCCATCCACAGATATTCCATCTATAAACACCACTATAAAGCAAAAGCTTAGCAACCTTTCTTGCTTTTAGAGTCACTTAATCTGTAATTACTGTGAATATGCTCTATCAGTGTAAGACAATCACCTGTTTATCTATTTAAGAAATTCATAGTTTGGGTTAAAAACAAAATGAGCTCAGTAAAACTCTCCTGTGAGAATTATGGGAGAGGTACTTTTGAAAGGTAAAGTGCAGAACTTAAATATTGCTGAATAAAGGGACATGTTGAAGCTTTTCATCGAGCATTCATCAGGACGTGTCACAAGAAAGTGGGCTTGACCTCAAAAGGATGGGCAGATTGTATCATCCCTGCTGTTGTCTATAATGGGCAAGGTACAGACCGTACTTGGGCTTGCAAACCTCAGAACACAGAGTCCAACATTATGTGTGATTCCACAATTGGACAGCATTTGTTAAATGATCCTCAATGTGCTAAGAATTATACTAACAACCAATTGATGATTGTCAGTCAGGCTCACAATATGGCACATTTGTGTTTACTGGAAATACGTATATTAATAAACTGTCCTTGCTGTTTGCAGTTAGAAAGAACACAGACACACATTATGCCTATTTTAGAAAAATAAAATAAATGACAATCATTTGCTGATTCATTTTCCAGGGCAATGCTTTGACCAGAGTCAAACTACCTGGTTTAAATTTCAAACACTGCTTGGCAGTTATCTGTCAGTTACCTTCAACTGGTGTATTCTTCATGGTGCCACCTCTCCAATCAGCCACTTCCCAACCAATAAGCTTTCTTTTCTCATACAGTATAAATTGTTGTTTTACTAATATTCACGCCAAGTGTTCTGTTGAATGCATAACAAAAATCTTCGACATGCCTCTTTTTTCAGTAACACTGATTTAATAATTAAATTGATTTACCTAAAGGTTTTCAATTTATCATCCCGGCCTTTCTACCAAAACTTTATTTAGATAATCAGTGCTGGTTGAGAATACAATAAATTAAGCACCAAAATCTCGCTCCAACTTACGTCAGCAGGACTTCATAGTTCTGACAATGATGCACTCTTGCCACTAGATGCCTGGTGGGGAGGGGTGCATTCAATAAGAAAAATCCACTGACAATGGCGGGATCATAAGATCCCACTGCCAAACAAGTGCGCGTCACAAAATATACCGTGGAGTCGGAGAAAAATCCCACCCAAGATTGACTAATACAGATATAAAGGCTTGTTGCACCTCATGTCACAGTAACCTACAATCATACACATGGGGCGGAATTTTATCAACATGTTTGTCCAAAGTTCGTATGATTCTGCCCAAGGCCAAGGGACAATGCCATTTTCCGAGCCTCGCCCGCCCCCAGAATCAGGGGTAGGCATGCTGCTAAAATTCCGGCTATGGTATAATTGGCTGAGCATTGAAAACTGAATACATAAAATTTCCATTGTATAACTAACTCTGAATGTTATTAGGAAGTGATATTATATTGATTAACAGAAGCAGAAATATCTGGGCTTAGAAGAGCAGAAATAACAACAATTTGGTAAAGGCTGCCTCAACTAAAAACAGGAAAATGCTGGCAGTACCCAACAGGTCAGGAAGCAACTGTGGAGAGAGAAATAGAGTTAACATTTCAAGATGCCGTCACATCATCCAAACTTGTCAGCTGAGTATTTCCAGAATTTTCAGTTTTTATTTCAGATTTTGGGTATTCAGAATATTTTACTCCCTTATTAGTGTTTAACTGATTGCTACTCCTCTGCCAGGAATGCACATCCCAAACAGATTTCTGTCTGCCTCTTTAACTTTGCTCCTTCTTAGTGCATTCTTTTCCCCTTTGATCATGTGTCTATGGCTAGTGAGATATTCCACAGTAAGCTGCAATCATACGAGGGGTCATCTAGACTCGCAACGTTGGCTCTATTCTCTCCCACAACACCAGCTTAAAATCCAACAAGTTTATTTGTAGCAAAAGCCACAAGCTTTTGGAGCAGGCTGTCCCTTCGTGACCTGACAAAGGGACAGTCTGTTCCAAAAGTTTGTGGCTTTTGCTACAAATAAACTTGTTGGACTTTAAACTGCTGTTGTGGGATTTCTTTCTGTTTTACCCCAGTCCAACGCCAGAATCTCCACATCTATTCTCTTCCCATAGATGCTATCAGACCTGCTGAGATATTCCAGCATTTTCTGTTTTTGTCCACAGATTAATCACTCTCAGGGTGAAGAAACTTCTCCTCACCTCAGTGCTAAAAGGTTTACCCTTATCCTCAAATTCTGAACCCTAGTTCTCTACTCCCCCAACGCTGGGATCATTCTTTCTGAACTGAGACAGGCCTGCCTTGATAATTCCATCACTTATATCATGCAAAATGTTTTTTTTCTATCTTGACTTTATTTTCCTCAGTTTCCTCCCTTGCCTACATTTACTTAATCTTTCCATACCCTCTACCACTTCAATACTTTCCAATTTCCTGACCCTAATTATCTCCTTTTTAACATGCTAAGTCTGAGAGATTTCCACTTCTTCCATGAACTGGAACTCAACCTAATCCCTTCCAGCAGCACTCTCTTCCACCTGGCTGAACTTGTTCTCACATTGAACAACTTCTAATTTCCATTTTCAACCATTGCTTTGATTTGATTTGGTTTGATTTATTAGTGTCACATTTATTGATATATAGTGAAAAGTATTGTTTCTTGTGTAAAGCATACCGTACGTAGAGAAGGAAAGGACAGAGTGTGGAATGTACTGTTACACTGTAGCTAGGGTATAGAGAAAGGTTAACTTAGTGCAAGGTAGATCCATTCAAAACTCTAATGGCAGCAGGGAAGAAGCTGGCCTTGAGTCAGATGGTATACGACTCCATGTTTTTGTACCTTTTTTCCGATGGAAAAAGATGGAACAGAGGATGTCTGGTCTGCGTGGGGCCCTTAATTGTGCTGGCTGTTTTTCTGAGGCAGCAGGAAATATAGACAGATTTAATAGATGGGAAGCTGGTTTGCATGATGGATTGGGCTACATTCACGACCATTTGAAGTTTTTTGTGGGCGCGGGCAGAGCAAGTGCCATACCAACCAGAAAGAATGCTTTCTATGGTGCATGCATCTGTTAAAGTTGATGGGTTGTAGCTGACATGCCGAATTTCCTCAGTCTTCTGAGAAAGTAGAGGCATTGGTGGGCTTTCTTAACTACAGTGTCAGCATAGGGAGACAAAGACAGGTTGTTGGTGATCTGGACACTTAAAAACTTGAAGCTCTTGACCAAGATCTCCATTCCTAAAGATAGACTATTGATCAATATTCACTATAATACTGATTCTCACAGCTAGTTTGACTACACATCCTCTCATCCTGCTTCCTATGAGGACTTTATTCCATTATTCCAGTTTTTCCATCTCTTCCATATCTATTTTGACAATGCAAACATCCGTACTTGTACTTTTGAACTTTCTTTCTTCCTCTTCAATCAAATGATTGTACAACATGATTGACAGAAGCCTCACACATCTTATGTCACCTCTTCCACCCCTCCAAGACAATGATAGGTTTCCTCACTCCCATCCCCTGCCATTTTTGCCAGACCCAACAAGATGAAATTTGCTCCACACTTCAATCGCCCAACACCCTTCCCACGACACGTCACCATGGAAGCACAGAAAATGTGACCTCTGTTCTGACCATTTGAGAACCCAAATACTCCTTCTGAATGAAACAGTGATTTATTTGCAATTCTTCCAATAAAGTCTATCATAGTCACTGCTCATGATGCAGCCTCATCTACATTATAGAAGAAAACAATTTTTCTATGTTCCCGTGTGCTGTGTAAGCCACAGACTGTGGAGATTGTAACACTTAAAGCACAGGATCTTCTAACATTTGTCACAGTTATTCCCATCTGACAACAAGGATGAGGCCCTCTTGGAGTATTTTGATAGGTCACCAGATCAATTCAAGGGTCAGTGAACAGCAGTTCTGCAGCAGTCACCTTGAGTGAATTAGCCAGTTTTCATTCAGAAGATAAAAGCCCCAGGCATGGGGCAGGGAGTAGAGGCACGGAGGAGTCTCAATGAGAGAAGGAACAGGGAGACATCCCAAAAGAAGAGTCCTGGATAGGGAAGGGAGACAGAAAGAGGCCCCAATTAAGTTGAAAGCAGATTAAAATCTCTGGGTAGCAGACTTTAAGTTAAGAAGGTTTAGAGGAAGCCTTCATAATTGAAGAGGGATCAGCAGAAGTCTTGAAGAGCCCAAAAAAAAGCTGATTGTTGATGACCGCATGCTGGGTGTAGTTGTGTCAAAGGTACCTCTTTGGAACAGCAGTTCTCCTCTCAGCTTGGTTGAAGAGTTGAGTTTGTGATTGTGAGTTAGTTCTTGAAGGCATATTGGAGAAACAGAACGATGGGAGATGAGATTGAAATTCAGGAAAGGTGGGATCATTAACACTGTTTGAGGTGGAACAACTTTTGGAGGGGATACCAAGACCAGATCTTTGAAGGTGAGGATAAGAATGCCTCAGGACAGAGATAGAGTTGAAGAATTATTGGTTGATTCAAAGACTGGGCTATCGGCAAGATCAATGTTAGCTGGCAAAAATTGGCATTGAGTCCATTGTTGGCAATGGTGGCTTTATACACCATATAGTGTGAAACTTAGTTGAAAAAGAAGACAACCATTGTACGACTGGCATCTGATTCACTTGCCCACCATCAACTCAGTGCTTTGATGGTTCAGGTGCCTAAGTAGAAGCTTGCCCCTGAATATTGCAAGCAAACATTCTTCAGCCAAGTACATTCACTGACACCATCCCAGAACCACCCTGGCACACTTGACACTGTCCTGTAACCCTCTGCCATCCCTGGCAAATCTACGTCCCCCTGAATGTGGAGCTGTAATCCATCTTCAAGCTTCCCTCAGAGAACTGCTTGCTCATGCATGCCCTCTGAGACCAGTTGTGCATTCCACTGTTCTGACATTGCACCACCTTTATTTGCCATGGGAGCATGATTCCGGGTATTAGACTGATAATGACACAGAAATGTATGACAATGAGGTTCTGCACATGGAACAATGGGAAACATCATTGATAGGGGGAGCAGATGGTCACTTCCTAATTCTACATTAACATGACTTTAGCTTCTCGTAATATTTTCCACTTTCTTTGCCTAACAACCTTTGGAGAGGATTCTTGGATGGTATGAGAGACAAAGTTTCAGTGAGGTAGGTTGACTCAGCGTTTATTGATGTCTGCATGGATTATAAAAAAATCCACGGACTCTGTCTTGGCCGCACCAACTATTTATTGTATGTAGTGCAGTGTGCTGAACTACAATTTTCTTGTAAATTCACATGTACCTCATCTCTAACCTGAACGTTATGTTATAAGATAGATATTGTAAACGGTTTTATGATGTTGTGTGGCAAATTTGTTTTTGTTTGCTTGTCGCCATTGGAAAATGGCTGCTACTTTGCCAACTCTCAAGTGATGTAATTTACTGTTCACTTTATTAGCAGGAATAGGTTGGTCACCTGAAGTCACTTCAGGCATAAGTTGTTAACTTTCATCCTACCTGCCCTGGGATATTTCTTTGGAAAGGGGAATGCAGTGGGGAAATGTCCTGATCTAGATCCCCATTATTTTCCTATCTCCAAACAGAGAACAGAAGAATAATTGAAATTGAGTGTGTATTGTCCTAATTGGAGGCTCTCTTTCTCAAATTCTTTCAAATTTTACAAAAAGGCCTTTGCAGTTCAGCCACCATTTTGCACTGGTTAACCCACTTTGCACAGTGGCCTGTAAATGCTCTTCAATTCAGGCAGAGAGGGCCTCTAAGCCTGTGTGGAGTGCTGGCCTGTTAGCCCCACTTCCCAGTCTGCCACTGGGCAGCCATCTTGGTCCAACTAAACTGTCCCCTGCCATTCCTGGGGGCCCACTGTAGCCTCTGATCACAGGACTCAATAATTGTTAATCAGCTTGACTTTCTACCCTTGTGGACTGGCAGCCCTGCCACGTATTCCCTGTCACATCACGTCTTCGAGAAAATACGCTGGACGTGGGATGGAGTTGGGAAATCATCATCTGGCAGCAATATTTTATTGCCTACATGACCTGATGGAAATCTAGCCCTAGTGTTGCCATTTTTGATTATGGAAGACATTTTACAAGCAAACAGAAGGATAACAACAATGGGCAAAATTCTCTGGCCTCCAAGCCATGTGTTCCTTGGTGGTGGAAGGTGACATGTCGTTTACCGGCAGCAGAATTCTCTGTCTGTGGGATTTCCCACTGAAGGCACCCCATGCTGCTATGAAACCTATGAGCAAGGGTAAACTGTCAGTGGGAGCAGAGAATCCCACTGACATGGAGGGCTGGAGAATTACAACCAATATCTTTCATTCATACAGCACCATTAACTTAGTAAAATGTTCCCTGGTTCTTCAAAGCTGCATTAGGAGACAAGAGCAAGATATTAATACAGGTAACCAGAAGGACTATCAAAGAGCCAGGTGTCAAGAGTTGGAGAGAGAAATTAGCAACTGGAGAAATTCAGGGAGGGAACTCCAGAACTTAGGGCTTGGACAGTTGAAGACACAGCCACCAATGGATAGGGTGAAGGAGATCAGTCTGAAATCCTACACCGAATTGGTCAAGATTATTCCTTTCCTATTTCAATCATATCCCTAAAAAATTAATATCTCTATAGAAAAAAGGATGAACACCAATGATGTGGAGGATTTGGAGGGATTACAGTAAACTGGGATGTTACCTAGTATGGAAGGTGTTAGCTATGAGGAGAGATTGAATAAACTGGGGTAGTTCTACCTGGAAAGACAGAGGCTGAGGAGTCACCTGATAGACATTGATAAAATGACGAGGGGCATAGGTAAGTGAACATTTGGAAGCATTTTCCTATCAGAAATGACGATCACAGAGGTACAAGTTCAAGGTAAGGGTGGGGCAGAAGATTCCGTAGAGATGTGTGGGGGAAGCT
This sequence comes from Sphyrna mokarran, assembly GCA_024679065.1. Taxonomy (NCBI): domain Eukaryota; kingdom Metazoa; phylum Chordata; class Chondrichthyes; order Carcharhiniformes; family Carcharhinidae; genus Sphyrna; species Sphyrna mokarran. The sequence continues at coordinate 14,402,331 of JAGIQG010000010.1, read as the reverse complement.
TTTTTTTTACACAGAGGATGATGGGGATCTGGAATGCACTGCCAAGTGAGGTGATTGAGGTAGACACATTAGCACCATTTAAGACTTCTCCGGATAGACACATGATCAGGTGGGGTATAGAGGGATTCAGGTGGTTGTGATTAGAACAGGCTTGAAGGGCTGAGGGGCCTGTTTCTGTGCTGTACTATTCTTTGCTGTTTGATATTCGATGCTGTTGAAAACGTACCAAAGTTTAGTCATATGGCCATGCAGAATAAGGTCCACGATGAAAACTTTAGTGGTCAATAAAGATTAAGTGTTCTACATTGCGATGGCTTTACAACTTTTGTTCTGTCCTCTGTGAGCAGGAAAATTATCATAAAATTTTTAAAGATGTCCTCAGTGCAGAATATGTCTATGAAATATTAAATATTCAATTTTCCTCTATCATGGCTAGAAACATTCATAATTATATGATGATTCACACAATAATTCATTCTGAAAAGTCATAAATGGCACTCCCTCTGCGACAAAGTTAATAATTTACTGCCATTCAGGATTTTTTCACTCTGCACTGTTGGTCTTGCGAACATTTATTAAGCAAATGTTCAGTTGAATAGGTCAAAATCTGAACCATGCTCATCAGAATAGTGGGGTTAAGATTATGATGCAGAGTGACAGACAGGTGAGATGAAGTTTGGGATTCTGTAATTAGTTTGTAATGACTGTTTGCTTGTGGGGAGAAACTAAATGCTGCTCGAGATATATTATGCAGACCAAGGAAATCCCAGGCCTGTCTGTTAGCAGTTTAATTGGTGGAGGAAGGGGGACTATTACAGTGAAACCCAATCCAATCCTATCCTTATCAAGATGGTTGTGTTCATTTGGAAGTGACCGGAGAAAGAATTGTTTACCTTCTCTATGTTATCATAGGAAAACTGATGTGATTTATAGTATTGTTACACTATTAACACACCACTGACCAAGAACTTGTGGAGGTGATGTTTACTCCACACAATAGGGTAAAACAATGTCCAGCATCCTGATTTGCGTGTTTAAGTTTATTTATCAATGTCACAAGCAGGCTTACATTAACATTGCAATGAAGTTACTATAAAAATCCCCCAGTCGCCACCTTCCAGTGCCTGTTCGGGTACACTGAAGGAGAATTTAGCATGCCAGTGCACCTAACCAGCATGTCTTTCGGACTGTGGGAGGGAAGCGGAGCACCTGGATGAAACCCATGCAGATACAAGTAGAATGTGCAGATTCTGAACAGACAGTGATCCAAGCCAGGAATTCCCTGGTGCTGAGGCAACAGTGCTAACCACATATCTCCCAATTTCAGCAAGAAACAAACATGGCAAACATTTAAAACTGTCTGTTTACTCGCTACCATCCATCTTACACCTTAACACAGTCTATCTCATACAGTCTAAAACACATATCACAGGCAACTGGGAACTTCCCAGTGTGATAACAAACACTGGCAAAGAGATTGAGGGGAGATAACTGAGGGCGAGAACTGTTGATAAACTAAATCATTTTGCTAAATGGAGTTCAGAAGAATGAATTGGAAATCTCATTGAAACCTATAAAATTTTAACAGCTTTAGATGCAAAAAAAAGGATATTCCCAATTGTGGGTTGTCCAGAATAGGGGATCACTGTCTGAGCATTCGGAGTAGATTGTTTAGGACAGAGATGAGGAGAAATCACTTCATCCAGAGAGTGGTCAGCCAATGGAATTCACGATCATAGAAAGTAGTTGAGGACATAAACATACATTTTCAAGGAGTTGGATATAGCGCTTAAAGCAAAGGAATCAAATAATATGTGGAGAAAGCAGGATCAGGTTATTGAGTTGGATGATCAGCTATGATCACGATGAATGGCAGAGAAGGCTCAAGGGCTGAATGGCCTCCCTACTTCTATATTTGATTTGGTTTTTTTAAAATTTTTCAGATAAATTAGGACATTCTCTTCAAATTTGCATTCTTGAAAATAAATATAAATTAAACTTTAACATTTCTCTTTGAAATTTGTACAGGGATGGGGTAGCAATGAGTTACTCTGCGTAATGCTGAAAGTTACTTGCAGCTTTGGAAGTTTTCTCACAGTTTGCGCTTTACATTTGTGAAAATGAATTTCCATCAGGTTCCGTTTTTTTGAAGGGATCAGTAGAAATACAGATTTACGTCACTTATACTATCCTGTCGGCGATTGTTTTAAGGCAAAGTATTTTAATTTTAATGCAGGAATCCAGATTCTTCGAAGTGCAGATGGAATGAGGCTACAAACATGAAACAGATTTATTGTCCCGTTGTTTATTGCAAATGGCAAATTATTCTGTATGCATTAGTCCCTGTATAACACCCGTCTGCAGCCATATTTAACCACTCCAGAAGAAAGCTTCAATAAAAGGTGATTTTGTCGGGGCTGATCTTAATTGTGATAAGAAATGCAAAGTGGATAATATGCAATTAGCTTTTATTAGGTGAAGGGACGGATAATCATGTCCACTGATTTAATTCAAAAGAAGAAGCAGATGTGCTGTATAATAAAGGCGGCTAATTCAATATTGTCCATTATGCACCATCTTATTGAAGTAAAATTCCTCCCCATGGAAATATTGGGCTGGTGTTCTGATACAGGATGGGAAACAAAGCATCTGTGTGAAATCCAGGTCCAATGACCGAGATGCATTACTCTCGTGACACAAGGCAGGATATTTTGAATTGTAGGATTTCCTGTCCTGCTTTCCAAAGAATGGGCGGGGAAAACATCCGCACCCACACTGTCTGTCCCTTAGCCGTTTCATTCTCCAATGAGAATGCTATGTGACAAATCCAACAGCCCAGCATGACATGCACAAAACTCATTAGCCTTGCCAGAAAAAAAGTTGGAAAACTGAACTCAGGAACACTCAGGCCTATTAACAAACTCCTTAAAGAGTTTACAAGGCCATTAACGGGCATCAACCATGGTCCCAATCCTTCTTTGCCCACTAACCCTTTTCAAGAATCCATAATGTCTTGGAGCCATAAGGATCCTGACACAATCTCCAGAACTGCAATTTTCACAGCCTGCCCACATTGGTTCCCGACACTGAGTCCCCTGAAACATTTTGTACAAATATCTTAGAAATAACAAAAATAACAAAACAAGAAACTAAATGTACACCTACAGTAAGGATTCAATTGCCAGGATGAGTTCAATGTTGATATGCACCATTCCTTTGTGGTACCATGCCACATAAGATGACGTGCAGATTTCTATTTCTTGAACTTTCCATAACCTGATTTCTAAACTTCAACAACTTTGTGATGGTTACCAATTGCAAATGCAGAATACTACATAAAGCTTTAAAGTTGATTTATTAGTCACAAGTAGGCTTACATTAATACTGCACTGAAGTTACTGTGAAAACCCACTTGTCACCACATGGCATCTGTTTCGGTACACCGAGGGAGAATTTGGCATGGTCAATGCATCTAATCAGCACATCTTTGGATTTTGGGAGGAAACTGGAGCATCTGCAGGAAACCCATGCAGACACAGGGAGAACATGCAAACTCCACACAGACATTGACCCAAGCCAAGAATCGAACCTAGATCCCTAGTACTGTGAGGCAGCTGTGGCAAACCACTGTGCCACTGAGCCATCATTACATAGGTACTGAGGAGCTACAATGTTCAAGAAAAACTCCTCTATCACATAGGTTTTATATAGTAACTTCATTTTTTTGAATATCATGTAATATCAGATCTCATGCGGTATCCCTTTTGATATCAGAATTACAAACACTAATATTTATTTCAAATATCTCACCAATTGTGAGCTTGAGTTCAGTAGCATGGAAAAGCACCTTAAACCTGTTTGAAACTCAGGTTTAGTTGCTGATTGCAATGTTGAAATTTAATGGATAAAATGTTTTGACAAGTTTGTTTGCCAGATTTTTTCATCACCCTGATCTAGTTATCAGTAAATTTGACATCAGTGCACATTGAAATTATTGTTGGTTGAAAAGTGAGAACTTCTCCAGAATCATTTATTTTTTCAAGATCTCGCTTTGAGCTACAAATCAGCAAACAATGAAGCCACCCTCCTTTGAAATAAATGTTATTGTTAAACCTTTTCCTGGCACAGTTGGCAGTGATATTTATTTTGAGAATGATGGTGTTTGAACCTGTGTAGAATGTGAATGCATTTTTTATCTTCAATTATGTAAAATGCTCTACTATTCCTTTAACATATGAATTTATGCACTCCAATTTGTTGTTTGCGATATTAGCGGACCAGTGCTAAAATACTCAAGTGACATTCTCCTGTGACTTATTAGAAAAAAGATTCACAGAATCACACATGGGAGGCACGAAGGCACAGTGGTTAGTATTACTGCCACTCAGTGCTACGGAATTGGGTTCAATTCCGTCCTTGGGTGACTGTCTGTGAAGTTTGCATATTCTTCCCCTTGTTTCCCCAGATGCTCCGGTTTCCTCCCACAGTACAAAGATGTGTGGGTTAGGGTGATTAGACATGCTAAATTGCTCATTCTTGTCCAAGAATGTGCAGGTTAGAGAGTTTAGTAGGGTAAATACGAGGGGTTATGGGGATAGAGTCGAGCTAAGATGCAGACTATGGGCCAAATGGCTCCTTCTGCACTATATGGATTTTATGAAACAGAGATTTGTTATTCATCTGTGTAAAATGCTTATCCATGAATACGACCAATAGAACATTCCCAACAATTTATATTTTTAAAATGTACATCATTATAAATATTGCCATTGTTTTATACACATGTCCAGTCATACTCTACAGGTGCAATGTTCACTGTTTATGCTTTTGCCATAGAAAAATTGACAATGCATATTGGCAATTTAGACAATTTTTCAATTGTGGTTGGCAAATGGTGAGCAGAGTTTGCCCAAATTTCAAACCTGTTACAACTCTCCATTTCAATTGCCTATCTGGGCAATGAATAGTAAGCGCTGAGATGTCTCTCTGCACTGCCAGTTCTTTTCCACAGAGGGTTTGGAAAGGAGTAACACACAGCCACTCCTGCTGTCTGCATCACTTTGAAAAGAAAATGTCACTATTCCTGTGTGGCTCAGTTGGAACAATGTGACAGCTACGATCTTGAAAATTTCCTAAGACCTGGGTTGTCAGCACTTGTCATTGATACAAGGAGAATTAACAAAGTGCAGCTACAGAGACATAAAGAACTTACAAACAATCTAGAATGCAAAAAAAAGGAAGCTTAACATTTTGTTTTGGCAAAAAACACCTGGAAGTGCAAATGCATTTTGAATGCTCCTAATATACATTTTTCTGTTTTGCCTGAAGATTAATCATTTGGGAATAAAGACACTTCCCTACATTGTTTCCAAGTCTACTTTGCAGAAATCTAAATTTATATTCTCTTCTACTAATATTATGTACATCTGAGTAAGTTCCTGACTTGGTTTTTGTTTTTAATCCACCCATGGGACGTGGGTGTTGCTGGCTAACCTGCATTTATTGCCCATCCTAGTTGCTTGAGGGTAGTTGAGAGTCAACCTCACTGCTGTGGCTCTGGAATCACATTAGGAGCCACAAGTAGGAGTCACATGTAAGCCAGACCAGGCAAGGACAGCAGATTTCCTTCTGTAAAGGACATTGGTGAACGAGATGGTTTTTTTAACAATTGCTTCAAAGTCATCAGTAGATTCTTAATTCCAGTTTTTTTAAAAATATTTAATCCAAATTCCACCATCTGTAGAATGTTAGCTGAGTTTCTGTACTAATAGTCTAGTGATAATACCACTAGGCCATCATTTCCCCATTTAGTGCCTCAATGCCTCAATGAAGATTTCCCCTAACTTTTTCTCAAGACTGTTAAACTTGAGCTTCTGTCACTTTTTTTGCATAGGCCTTTGTTTTCAGGATTGTTCTAATTGCCCTTTCTTTCCCTTCTCCAGAAGCATGTAGATTCTTTTCATTATGTGGTCATCAAAATTAGACACATGGGCCAGAATTTTACCCACCCACCTGTCCCGGGAATGTAATTCTCTGTTGGACTTAGGCAGGATTTTACAGTGAGCGAGGCTACAAAATACCAGCCATAATATTAATTATGGTCTAACTAGCTCATTGCAAAATCTCCATGTGACCTATCTGGACTTTGAGATTGGAACTGCAAGCTTCGACATGAGGCAGGATTTGTTGCATGCTGCAGATGGACATGGAAAAATATGGCTTTGATATTTTTGGTGCTTGCTTATGCAAGGATTAGGAGAATCTGCCTATCCACTGGCCTTTTGGCTGCATAGCTTAATATTCTTTTATTTTTTGCCACATTATCCAAAGTGATGAATCCACCATTATTCCAGAATATTCCAGAGTGCAATTCTATTCCATTTATTGTGTAATTCTATTGAAGATTTTTTCCAGCCTCTGCCCTGTGATTTCTAATTGATATGTTTAAATTTAAATTTGCTCTTTGCCTGTCCAATTTCGTATGTGAATTTTAATTGAATCCTTTGTCATGTCCATTGTTTAAATAGAATTTAAATCCTAATGACACCATTGGAGCCCAATCTGTATAGTTCAAGATAAAAAGGAGGAAGGCAATTTAAAATCTAAGATGGTGGGGTGTTGTTGGATGAGTCATCCAGATGGACAGGTTTTAAATCACCTCTTTGCCATGAGAACCAAGCAGAATGATGAGACTAATGGAAGAAATGTATTCAGCAGAAGAACTAGGCCTCATCAAAATGATTATTAGCCTAAGGTCAGCAGCAATTCCAAGCCTTCTCTTCTCTTTTGAAAGAGCTGACACTTATTCAGTTGATACTGTCTATGCATATGCGTGACATAAGTATTGTTATTCAACATGTGTCATAGCCTCAGGTTAATTCGATACCAAGGACACACGCACTTTCCAGCTAGGATTACTGAATGGTCATCAGGACCTGAACTGATACTTCTCCATCTAGACCAGAGATCATGTAGTCTATTGCACCACCCTGGCTAAAAGCAGACTGGACACCTAACCCAGGACTGACAATTTCTGTTGGTGAGTTCCACATAAGAGAATGCGCTTACAACTCCACTTAAACTGATATTACCAAGTCAATCTCTCACCCACTTTCCATCTACTGCATATCTACTTTATTTCCATTATCCATCCTGTCTATTTAATGAAGCATCACTACCTATCAGACCTGTGTTACCACATTTCATTTACACTTCAAAAGGCTCAGTATCTTGCAATGTTTAAATCAGTGCTGTGACATATTTCAGAAGTTATCTGTTTCAGCGTTCATGTTCATTGCTATGGGGCTAGAATACAAGAGCAGGAGGCTGTTTAAGGCTCTAGTCAGACCCAATCTGGGATATTGTGAGCAGTGTTGGAGCCCATATGTAAGGGAGGATGTGCTGACTAGGAGCGGGTCCAGAGGAGGCTCACAAAAGTGATCCCAGGAAGGATTTGTCATGTGAGGAATGGTAGAGATGTCTAGCTCTATACTTGATGGAGTTTCGGAGGATGACCGGAGATCTCATTGAAACTTTAAAAGCCCTGAGATAGATTGGAAATCAAGAGGATATTTCCACTAGCAGGAGAGATTAGAACTCGAGGGCACAACCTTAGAGTGAAGGGACGCTCATTTAAAACTGAGATGAGGAGGAACTTCTTCAACTAGAAGGTGGAGAATCTGTGCAACTCATTGGCACAGAGGGTTGTGGAGGCCAGGTCATTGAATGTCTTTAAGACAGAGATAGATAAGTTCTTGATCAATAAAGAGACAAAAGGGTTGCAGGGAGAAGGCAGGAGAAAGGGGATGAGAATCACATCAGTCATGATTCAATGGTGGAGCAGACTCGATGGGCTGAATGGTAGTGGTATTAATCCAGAAACTCAGTTAATGTTCTGGGGGCATGAGTGTGAATCCCATCACGGCAGCTGGTAGAATTTGAATTCAGTAAAAAGTACCTGGAATTAATCTACTGATGGTCTCAAAGCCATCGTTGATTGTTAGAAAAACCCATCTGATTCGCTAATGGCCTTTAGAGAAGGAAATCTGCCCTTCTTGCCTGGTCTGGTCTACACGTGACTCCAGAGCCACAGCAATGTGATTTTTTTTCTCAGCCGCCCTCCATGGGCAACTAGGGATGGGCAATAAAGCTGATCAGTTAGCAAGACTGATGTCCAGTGAATGAGTAAAGAAAACATTCACTGTAAGAGTTTCTCCACAACTTCCCTCTTAGCATTCTTTCTTTTATCTTAAATCTATGCCCCACAGGTAGGGACTCCTCTATTAATGGAAAAAATGCTTCCCTATCCATTCTTTCTATGCCCCTCATAATCTTATAACCTCCATCAGGTCTCCTCTTAACCTTTGCTGCTCCAAGGGAAAAAAACCCCAGCCTATTCACTCTTTCCTCATAATTCTGCTTCTCCCAACCCAGGCAGGATGCAGGTAAATTTCCTCTGCACCTGTCCAGTGTTCCACAGATAATGTCCCAAAAGTATGCTTATACTTGGCTGTTCTGTAAGTTAAAATAGAAGAAACTCCAGAAATGTATTTGAGGAACCCTAACCATTTAAAGACCAGGGGCCAGATATTTAGTATAGAGCAAGAAATCCAATAGCAAGATGTGCTATTGGATTTCTCAAATATACACCCAAGATACAACAGTCTTGTGAAGTTTTTTTAAATAAAAATGGCCTATTCAACCAGAAGGTGAGCTTCATTTCTAATTAGAGAAACTGAGAACTTCCAGGAGGTAAGAGCATCTATCTGGTGACTCTTGCCAACTAATTCTTCTTTTCACTCTTTCACCTCTTCTTACACTTTTGGCTAAGATCAAGTGTCGGATCAAGTCCAAGATGGTATGCGATTCTGTATCTTTTAAGTTTGGATCTTGTTTCTCTCTTGTGGGGACCATGAATTAGATTCAATTAGAATTAAAATTTTAGTTTTGGAGCAAGCAAGGAATGGACTCAGATTTGCCTGGTCTAATCTGAGCATTGGTTTTAAGAATGGTGTAAAAATATAAGAAAAAATAACTCTCTTGGAGATCCTCTCCAATTGGAGCCATCAATTTCCAACCATTATCTTGGAAATTGAGTGTGTCTTTATATGCCCTGTTTGTGAACACAATTCCTCACTCACCTAAAGAAGAAGTCTGAGGCTCCAAAAGCTCGTGCTGCCAGATAAACTTGTTGGATTTTAATCTGGTATTGAGAGACTTCTTACAATCTATATGGCAAAGTAATCCAAGGAATGTACCAACGCGTGACATACAAATATGCATGTCTGATCATGTCTTTTACATACTGTCACGTGCTGCTCTGATCTCTCAGGTAGTTTGTCCAATACAAATCACACTTTCTTTTCCCTCAGAGAGGAAGTGAACATATTGAGTCACAGTTGCAATCAGACTCAATCAATTCAATCAGTGCAATTTGTCTTCACTGAATAATGCAAAATAATGAACACACTCTGCTTCATTGCATCAGTGTGTGGTCTTCCTTGACTTAAATGAAATGTTTCCTCTTGCATCTTGATTTCTAAATATGGTTTCAATGTCTGTCTTCCTAGCTCTGTGCATACACCTGGTTTACAGTGTGTGCTGCTGTCCTTATCCCATTTCTTTATGTTCACAACCAAAGGGGGTTATGTCAACTAACTCATCCCAAGGATCAGACATTTCTCAGTTCTATCGGTGTGAGCTTTCCATTGATCACTGAAACAGGCTAAGGAATTGCTTATTGTTTTTAGTCTACGGGGAAATAACTTCAACACCTAGCTCATTAGCATTTTAATCACATCGGTGGTTTTTTTTTGCTTGTGTGAATATGCTTTCCTAATCCAAGATTCGGCTGCAATTCTTGTCCAAATTCCTTCTGTGGGGATTTGCTCAGAAGGTAACAATTGTTCAACAGATGAGAAAGTTCTTTTTCTCTCTAATTGATCCCCTCCTTCAGCAAAATAATTTAATCCTCCCACTTGTTCCTCTAAAGTACAGAATGGAGTGGCGTATTTTCTTTGACTTCACCTTATCTTTAAACTTAGGGAGGGTGGCACAGTGACTCTGTGGTTATAGCGGCTCAGTGGTTAGTATTGCTGTCTCATAGCATTAGGGACCTGGTTCAATTCCCGACTTGGGTCATTGTATGTGGAAGTCTGTATGTTTTCCCCGTGTCTGCATGTGTTTCCTCCTGGTGCTCCAGTTTTTCTCCAAAAGCCAGAAAGGCGGTGCGGGTTAGGTCCATTGGCCATGCTAAATTCTCCCTCAGTGTACCAGAACAAGCACTGGAAGGTGGAGGGGATTTTCACAGTAACTTCATTGCAGGGTTCCCAAAAGAGAAAATGCTGGAAAATCTCAACAGGCCTGACAACATCTGTAAGGAGAGGAAGAAGTTGATTTCTTGAGTTCAGATGACCCTTTGGCAAAGCTTTGTTTTCTGGACTTGAAACTTTCCTTGCAGATGCTGGTAGATCTGCTGAGAGCATTTTCTCGTTTGGTTTCAGATTCCAGCATCCAGTAATTTACTTTTGTTCATTGCAGGATTAATGTAAGCCTACTTGTGACACTCAAATAAACTTTATCTTTAAAAACTTAAAAGCCAAGATGACAATTGGCCAGTTTAATTCAGTGACCTGTATGTGATGGATGTTCCAGTACTTTGCCCTTATTTAGGTTGATTATGACTGACAAGTTGTTTGTGGGTAAATATGGTGTTTTACAGAATGATTTTGAAACTGCTTGATAGATCTATGCTATTATGGTAAATGTTTTAAGACTGTGGAGAAGCTTACAATACATTAAAAAATGCCTTATTTGTCACAGTAGTGAGCAAAAGGACAAATGCCATGCATTTTGGATTAAATGTTGGAACATTAGTACAGAAAATTGTGAGAAAGGGCATACACTAAATGTTGGGTCTGGCCTTAACTAAAATACCAAATGCACAAAGTACTGAGTAATTTTACTGATTAAAACTAAACTAAGATTTGCAATACCACTGCATCCTGATATAAAATACCATTCAGCAGCTGGTAATGTTACTCGCAGGGTTCAACAGGATACCAGTAATGTCTCACAAATACGTCCAAAACAAAAAAGAAAATGGAACACCCGAGATGGAAGAGAATGTCGGAAGATACCGGGAAGTGTAGCTTCTTTTTGACAAAGGGGACAAGGGTTAAAATATTAATGAAAAGATCTATGATGTTTAGCTATAATTGATTACAAAATCATTATGGTTGCACTCATCACATTGATGTAAATCACTTCTCTACTGTAATAATCTGTATTGGTGTACATCATAACCCTTATTGTTAAATACCATACACAAATTATGGTAAGTTTAGAGGCACAAAAGCTCAAATTTAACAGTGAGATGCATGTAAATAGTGTGAAATATCTGGGGAATTTAAATATTACCCCCTAAATTTTGTGAATGACATGATTCATACTTTCTGGAAATTACATTTTTCCTCGAGTAATGTCTTTCCTAACCGCAATCAAACTCTGCCACCCTTCAGATTCTCCACATAATTCTGTTGTAAATCACCATGAAGCTGATTTTTTTTCTAAACTATTCTGCCTGGAGAGAAGTAATTTATATAATCCCTCTCAGCAAGGAATTTTAGTATAAAAATTATGAAGAGTGTAATATTTCATTAGACACAGTTCTTTCCACAACAGTTTCTAATCCGAGGCTAAATCGGTCTTTTTCCTTTTCTGGTTTTAAAAAGGGAAGTAGGCAGCATGAGAGACTGAAGTTAATAATCTTCTAAATTGTTTCCAACCAAACAAATCAACGCTCTGCTAATGAACATTCCCTATGGAATAGCTGCGCACCAGGATTAGGGAGCTGCAGATTGCTCCAGTAAATTGTACAGTTTAAACGCTCACAAAACACATTGCCGCATTCAAAGTCAAACATTCATCGAATGCAATGACAGTTGAAATGCTAGTCAAAATGACAGGAAGTCAACATTGATTGCTGGAGTTTCTGGCTATAATTGTGAGCATTTTTGTTGTATCATTTTTAAATATGGAAGCCGTGAAACAGCTAATTAGGTTACGTGTCAATGTAGCGTTGCAGTAAAATTGGCAATAAGGTTGGCCAAAAATAGTGAGTATAGTAATTGTTATGTTGGATCTCGTTTTAAGTAAAATGCTGAACAAACAAAATACAAAGGATCTGTTACACTTTAAAATAAAATATTTTTGATCCTACTGCACCCCAATATATAATTGCAACTCCACAAAACTCAGGAGTTTATTATGTAATCATCCAATTAATGTTAGAAAAAGGATGAATTACAAGAGATGTGGTGGATTTAAATACAGTAAGAAGTCTCACAAATCTGATTAAAGTCCAACAGGTTTATTTAGTAGTGAAAACCACTAGCTTTGAGCACTGCTTCGGCATCAGGTAAGTGGGAGACACAAACTCAATTTACAAAATAATGATTGGTATATGAGTTTACAGGTAATCAAGTCTGAAAGGGGTACAGACAATGTGATTGGAAAGAGTGATTTTATATTTTAAATAGCAAGGTTTTGATTCTTGTATTCATAGAAAGGATCATAAGAACCCGGAGCAGGAGTAGGCCATCTGGCCTCTTGAGCCTATTCTACCGTTCAATAAGATCATGGGTGATCTTTTCATGGACTCAGCTCCACTTACCCTTCCGCTTAACATAATTCTTAATTCCTTTACTGCTCAAAGATTTATCTATTCTTGCCTTAAAAACATTCAATGAGGTAGCATCAACTGCTTCACTGGGCAGGGAATTCCACAGATTCACAACACTTTCGGTCAAGAAGTTCCTCCTCAACTCAGTCCTAAATCTGCTCCCCCTTATTTTGAGGCCTTGCTCCCCTAGTTCTAGTTTCACCTGCCAATGAGGATTATAATACAGTATGATGACCCTGTTGATTGGTCATAAACGGTAGCTCTGTGATAATTGTTTAAGGTCTCTGAAATTTTTTTTTGGACAAAAGCTGTGGCTTTGTACTTTTATCCAATTTAAACTGAAAGCAATGTTATAGGAGGAATTACGTACCATCAAGTTTGAGATGATCACCCTCTCTTTAGTTTCAATATTCAGAAGGTGCGACTAAAGACTAGGGTAACTAATTTTAGCTCTGCTAGCAAAAGAAATAGGTGCAGGATGAAGATAAACTGAGGACACTGTTTTCTGTACCACTGCATCTTAAGGAAAATCTTCAGATACTATTGCTGGAAGGAATCATAGAACCCCTCTAATGCAGAAGAGACCTTTTGGACATTGAGTCTGCATTCAACCTTTGACAAAATATCTCACCCAAGCTTTCTCCCCCACCTCATCACTATAACTCCACACATTTATCAGAGCTAATACATCTAATTGAGATATCTTGTGACACTAAGGGGCAATTTAACACAGCCAATCCACTTTACCTGCACATCTTTGGAGTGTGGGAGGAAACCGGAGCACCTGCGGGGGAACCCACATAGATATGGGGAGCATATGCAGACTCTACACACAGGCAGCCAAGGACGGAATTGAACCTAGTCCCTGTACTGCGAGGGAGAAATGCCAACTACCATGCCATCCATGAGTCTGGCCTACTTTCAATGTTCTAAGGGCAAATAGGGTGGTTAAAACATCTTCAAATTAGCTCAAATATTCCTCTGAGGTCTTTGCTCCTGAGCTTCTTGCAGAAGTCTTTATCAAAATATATTAGTTAGCTGATTGCTGGCATTGGGGAAAGAAACAACAAAACGTTGGCAGGAATATTGTCTCTTGCTATTGTGATTCATCAATTCCTGCCAATTAGCAAAATAAAATGAATGATTGAGCATAAAAGATGACTAAATTTAACCAAAAAAATCCCTCGACTACACTCAGAAGTATTCGTTTTTACAATGGTCGTTGCAGGTTCTTCATAATTGCTGCAGTGTGTACAGTAAATGTTCAATAGATGAGGATTAGTTGTGTAAACTACAGATCTTTTTGAATGAGGTCATTAGTAGGTGCAAAAATGTTCCTAATAAATGAGCCTATTGTTGTTCTTGACGCCAAAAGACTATTTAGCGGTAACAAGGTGTTAATTGTCTTCAATTATTTTACTGCCAGCCTGAAAACTCAACACTCAAATCCTTTACTTTGTAAACTTGGCAAATTAAGCCAAATAAACATTAGCTGTCAGCAATCATAAAGTTAGAGAAATAGTTTACGTTTTTATAGCATCTATCATGAACTTAGGATATCTTAAAGCATTTTATAGCCAACTAGGTACATTTGAATGCAGCACTGTAGGAATCGTGGTTGCCAGCATTCATACAGCAAGCTCCCATAAACAGTAGTGTGATAATGGCCTGACAATTTGAATCACAGAATACTTAGAGTGCTGAAAGGAAGTAATTTGGCATTTGGACTATTGTGTCTGCACCAGCTCTGTGTGTCATCAACTCAACCAGTTCTATTCTTTTTGATTTCATTTAATTTAATTTATTAATGTCACATGTTAACATACAGAGAAAAGTAGTTTCTTTTGCACTGTACAGACAAAACAACCCTTCATAGAGAAGGAAATGAGAGAGTACAGAATGTAGTTTTACAGTCACAGCTAGGGTGTAGAGAAAGATCAACTTAATGCAAGGTAAGTCCATTCAAAAGTCTGACAGCAACAGAGAAGAAGCTGTTCTTGACTCAGTTGGTATAAGAAAGCATGGCTTTCTTCTGGGTGGTTCAGTTTCCTCCCATGGCCCAAAGATGTGCTGGTTAGGTGGACTGTCCATACAAAATTGACCCTTAGTGTCTGGGGGACTAGCTAGGGTAAATGCAAGAGATTATAGGGATATGGCCTCAGTGAGATTGTGGTTGGTGCAGATTTGATGAGCCAAATGGCCTCTTCCTACATTGCAGAGATTCTATGAAAAGCTTTTGTTCATATTATTACTGCTATTTTTTAAAAAAATTTAAATCTGTACTCCTATGTTCTTTTTAAGAATAGTACCATTTTCTCCACATCTACTCTATCCAGACACCTTATGATTCTTAAGACCTCTATCAAATTTCCTCTCAGCCTTCTTTTCTCTAATGAAAATAGTGCGAATATCTCCAATCTTAGTGACTAAAGTTCCTCATTCCAGGAACCATTCGTATGATTCCTTTCTGCATTCTCTCCAAGGCCTTTGCATACTTCCTAAATTACAGCACCCAAACTGCACTCAATACACCAGTTTAGGCCAAGCTAGTGACTTATACAAATTCAACATTAATAGTTTTATTACTGGGGTAGCAACAATAATCTCTCCCTCAGTGTCAACAAAATGAAGGAAATTTTCATTGTCTTCAGGAAGCATAAAGGAGAATATGTCCCTATCTACATCAGCAGGGATGAAGCAGAAAGGGTCGAGAGCTTAAAGTTTTTAGCTGTCCAGATCACCAACAATCTGTCCTGGTCCCTCCATGCTGACACTATAATTAAGAAAGCCCATCAACGCCTCTACTTTCTCAGACGACTAAGGACTTTTATTAATGTAACCTCCTTGCTCTTGTACTTTATTTTCCTATTAATAAAGGCCAGGATACTGGCTGTTTTATTAATTGTGCTCTCAACCCAAGCTGCCAACTTCAATGACTTATGCACAAGGACAGCCATAGAACATAGAACATTACAGTGTAGTACAGGCCCTTCGGCCCTCGATGTTGCGTCGGCCAGTGGACCCTCTAACCTAAACTATTCCAATATAATCCATATGCGTGTCCACCGACCATTTGAATGCCCCCAAAGTAGGCGAGTCAGGGCATTCCACGCCCTCACCACCCTCTATGTAAAGAACCTGCCTCTGACATCCGTCCTATAACTACCACCTCTTAATTTAACGTTATGTCCCCTTGTGTTAGTCATCACCATCCGAGGAAAAAGGCTCTCACTATCCACCCTATCCAGTCCTTTGATCATCTTATACGCCTCAATTAGGTCACCATGTAACCTTCTTCTCTCTAATGAAAATAACCTCAGGTCCCTCAGCCTTTCCTCATAAGGCCTTCCCACCATACCAGGCAACATCCTGGTAAACCTCCTGGTAAACAAGCCAGGTCCCATTACTCCTGCACCCACTTTAGACTTGCACCCCTATTTTAATTACGTCTCTCATATTCTTTCTGCCAAAATGAATCACTCCACTTTTCTCTTCATTGAACTTCATCTGTCATCTGCCTACCCACTCCACCAACTTCTTCCTGTCCGTTTGAAGTTCTGCACTATCCTCCTCAGTTCACACGTACTTCTCAGTTTTGCATTAACGTTTCTTTGATATTGCTTGAGGGATAAATATTGGCCAGGTCAGGGCACTGGGAGAATTCCTTTCCTCTGTTCTACTTTGAATAATGTCATTGGATCTTTTACCAGAGAAGGCAGGTGAAAGTTCACTTTAAAATCACATCGGAAAACAGTAGCCGCAGTGCATTTGGGTGTCCCCAAGGTCAGATTTTGTACTCAATCTCTGGAGTGGAAGTTGAACCCACAACATTGTTGATTCAGAGAAGTGAACTGATACCAACTGACCCATATTTGGCACCATAATATGGACCTGAATGAACCAAAAATTGGCCCTCACCTGATCTCAGTAAGACACTGCAAGGTAATATTGATGGCAGTTAATCAGGAAATTATGATAATTATAGGGGATGAAGGATCCAAAGATGTGCAGGATAGGTTGATTGGTCATGCTAAATTGAATCTAGTATCAAGAGGATTAACAGAGTAAAATATGTGAGGTTGCGGGAATAGGGCCTGGATGGGATTGTGGTCAGTGCAGACTGAAAGGGCCGAATGACCTCCTTCTGCACTGCAGGGATTCTATAATAAAGGTGCAATGTGGAGGCAAGGATTAGAAGGGGGGTAGAAATAGAGAGAATGAGAAAGCTGCAGTTCACAGGAGAAGAGCTGTATTGAAGCAGAATCATTGAATGTACAGCAAAAAAGTGTTTTTCTCCATATGGGTCAGCTTGTCTAAACCCACCCTTGCTTGTTCCTACAGCTTTTAGTATTCACCCTCGATGAGAAATTAATTCCAATGAAAAACTATCCATTATTGTTTATCTTGATAGCAGTTTGTAATTTTGAATCAGGTCACTCCCATAACTCAGCTGCCTTAACTCCTGTCAGCCTTGATCTCAGGAGATAACTGCCTTTATGTATCAGTTGGTTTTACACAAACACCCTTCTAGGCATGTTCCACCACACTGTCAACTCCAAGGATTCGTCAAAAAAATGAGTATTGAACTAAGAACTGACTGACAACTGAGACTTTAGTGTCAAAGCATTGTTTTTAATTCCCAGAGAAAGCTCATTTCCATTATGCATGTTAGAAGAGTTCAGCCCTTCTGGTGTCAACCACCTACAGCCCTCTTAGTACCCCTGACGACCTCTAAATCAATGAAGCACAGGCACATTTGATATGTCAAGTCATTTGTTTCCTCCTTAACCTCTCAGGTCTTTGCTAACAAAGGGGGTCATTCTCATGTCTTTATGTACTCCTTAAAGAGCCATCTCCAGGCCTGTAGTCTTGATAGCCCATCTGCTATCTCTGGTAGATGGTGTTTGGTTAGTATTAGATGTCATGGTTTAATTAGCATTCATGTTTTCTTTTTTCAGCATCTTGCCTGAACTGTCTCCATTTTGTGGATTCAAGCTATGGCAATTCTATGATGTTTCACCGGCAATTTTTCAATGTTGAACTTTATCTGAAATAAAAATCGTGCAGCTATATTAACAGGTGGATAATCTCCCACTCAGATGGTAAAGGCAAAAAGAAAATTACCTGAGCAGTTTATGGATATTTAAAACTGGAATAATGAGTCTTTATATTCCTGATTATCTGTTTCTTTTCTGGAGAATGGTGTCATGGTCACTCCCTTCCCCTGGGCGCTAACACTGTGCTCTTTTGGAAAGTTATAGCATTTCCACAGCTTCTTTTCTCAGAACTTTCAGATTCACTTTGTCAGGTCTTAGTGACAGTCTTAAATAACCATCATGTGCAACTATTTGTTCAATATACAATTCCAAGTTCGTATGTCACTCTTCCAACTTGTGTTTAATGTCCATCACACTCCTTAAGAAAATCTTACAATTTAAGCTTAGTGAAATGGTCAAATGAGGTTAAGGCTCTGGAACAGTTTGGTGGGCATTATTCTGACTATTTCTATCTCAATGTCATTTCCACCCAGCACATTGTTGTTACCATAACTGGTTTATTCCTCATTCTCCCTATTCTATTCTGCTGCCAACTCTCCCTCTACTCCCCACTTCCCTGATATTTCCATTTTCCAGTCTCTAGTTTCTCCCCTTCCCATACTTCCAAACCCTAAAGTTCCAACTGGAATATCTCAATTTTCCTCTTGTCACTAATTCCAGAGTCCCCTTCTCTCCTCTCTTTCTCCCAATCAGCTCTTTTGTCCTGACTTTCAAACTCCATTCTGGCGCTGTGAAGCAGCAGTGCTAACCATTGTGCTATTTCATAGCAAGTTGCTTTGTCTCAAGTGCAATAAAGCAAAATAGCATAAAATGTCCCTCATTTCTTCATTACTCTGCAATATCCCGGGTGGTGCTCATTCAACATGTAATGAGATATCAGTCCCTCTGTTGTGAACTATGATATAAACCTCAGCTGTTTCAAGCAGTTGGGGAGACTCCAAATCTAGCATGACCTGAACACAGTCACTCTGCAACAGACATCCTTCCTGTACAGAGCCATATTTCACCTGTGTGCAACATCACCTTCCTTCACATTTATTTTTAACTCACCTGCCTTCACAATATATAACACGCATCTAATTTCCCTCAACTGTTTCAGTGCAGTCTCAAATATTAATCAGGATGCCATCCACATAAGCAAGGTTAGCTTGTTCAACATCAGGGAAAGCTCAGTATGGGAAAATATTGAACTCTTCTGGGGAATGGGCATAGGATAGAATAGAATCTTGACAGAGCAAAAGGAAGTTATTCAGTCCATCATTTCTGCACTGACACTTCCCCAGACTTGTTCTGTAAGCCCACATATTAACTCAGCTAATCACTCTAACCTATATATTTTGGGACAATTTTACCATGGTCACTCCATGTTTCCAGCACATTTTTGGACTGTGGGAGGAAACTGGAGCACCCAGAGGAAACCACATGAACAGAAGGAGAATGTACAAACTCCACACAGTCTGGAATTGAAGCTGGGTCCCTGAGGTAGCTGTGCTGACCACTTGTGATATAACCTGTGTCATAAATAGTCCTGTATCCCTATCTCTGTCTTTTCAAAAAAGGAGGACATAATTCTGTACATTTGACAGGCAATGAGGGGTAGCATCGTGGCTCAGTTGTTAGCACTGATGCTTCACAGTGCCAGGGACTCGGGTTCAATTCCTAGCATGGAGCTTGCATGTTCTCCCTTTGTCTGTATGAGTTTGGTCCAGGTGGTCTGATATCCTCCTACACTCCAAAGACGTGCCGGTTAGGTGCATTAGCCATGTTAAATTGCCCCTGGGGATCAGGGGTCTAGCAGGGTAAATACATGGGGTTACGTGGATAGGGTCTGGATGGAATTGTGGCTGTTGCAGACTCGATGGGCCAAATGACCTTCTTCTGACTATAGGAATTTATTGATTCTATAAAAAGACCAGCTAGTTGCTGGTTGTTGGAAGCATACCTATGATCAATATCCCAGGGAGTGAAACACTGCTCCCACCCATCTGGTTAGCAATGACTTGTGTTGCTATAAGTCCACATCACAAAGGGACTGTTGATTTGATTGTCCATGCTTTATCTCTTTTTGTCTGTATCAGTGGGCAAATGGGAACACTGTAAATAGAATTACACTCTTGAATAATAATGTACTCTTTAAAGGTGTGTTGGAGAGTTTTGTGAATAAGAAGTGAATCTTGAATCTCAAGCAATGGATTGCACACTGACACTTGGACAAAGTTTGCATCGTCCTTGATTGGTCTGCCCCCTTCCTGAAAAAGGGATGGCCCCTAATCCAGTGTAGATAATAATGGGCGCTCCCTTTCAATTGTCAAAAGCACACAGGGGTTGAAATAGCACCATTTAGATCTCAGGACTGTTTCAGCATTTTGCATAGCTCATGATACATCTGAAATCCTGGGAGGCAGATGAATGACACAGGAATTAGATTTTACCTTATTGTCTCATTGTTCTCAACTACTGGAAGTGAGTGGCTAAATGTTCTGCGATCTGTCTTTTGAAGATCCACGTGTTAGATTCATCCGGATGCAAGGCAACTGCAGGTACTGTTGCCTATTGAGATAAAACATTACAGCATCTGCTGCTCTGTATACGCGGTCCTCCTGCAGATCTCCCTCATTGGATAATGGTATATGACCAGCAGATCATATAGCTAGGCCTTTCCTGATAGTGAAAGTGCAGATGCTCCAATAAGCTTTATCCCCATCTTTAGCTCTGGCTCTGGATTGAAGAATCTTGGGGTCTGTGGTATAGTTAACAGATGAGACATGGGTGGTCCTTCCTAAGTGACATTCAGGCAGAAGGTACACTTCCTCTCCTGAGTAAATGCAGCTATCCTTTGGCAAACAGGAGACTTCAAACTGTCGATATTTTAGTTATTTCACAGTTCAGAGCTGTTCTCTATCCTACCGGTCCTTCTGTCTATTCTGAAGTCCCTACTCTTTTGGGCCGGACTGATCTTGGGACTCTTATTCAAAGTAGCTGAATTAATGTACTCTACAAATTTTGCACCGTTAGTCCATACATAACAGCGTGCACCGGTAAGATCACAGCAAGCACTCTAACATCACCCGGCTGCATAAAGGAGAATGAAAGAACACAATCAACTGTGGGAATGAAAAGAGCAAGAATTAAAAATAGGAAGAAGATATGTAAGCATATTAATTAAGAGAGAACAAGGTTGAAGATGGAATGCATGAATTTGCTTTGTCACTTCTTTTTCCCACAGAAAACAAAACAAATAATCTATGACCTATTAATAAGTTGCTCTTTTATCCAAAATAATTAGTCCTTTTTGTCTTCAGGTTATACATCTGTGAACCACTGCTTTCTATAATGACCTTCAGGCACTCATTAGCATCCTGATTACCATTACCACAAACATAATGTAGTAATTTTCTTGCTGTATTTGGAGTGGTACTGTTCATCCGAAGACAGCCAAGGGACAAAATTAACAGAATAAATCTACTGCTGAATCTGGCGCCCATCCAACACTTTGACAGACTCTCTTCCTGTCTGCTGGATTATCTGGAGTGTGACATCCCCATGCCAGGTTCCTGCTGATAGTTCGATGATAGAGCTGTCTCCACTATATGGATTGTGATACACGAGGGAACCCATCTACCTATAGATTGAACCATCGACTCTTTGACATGTCTGCTCCAGACTGCCGTCTCTTAACTCTTACAGGTCTTTGTCTTTATAGAAGTTAGTGTATTTCAATAACACCTTTCTGACAGCTTTGCATTACTCACATTTAGAGCAGCGTTACTCATTGGTTCAGAGTATTGCGGCAATCTTGTTGTCTCAATAGAAGCATCATCTCAAAATATCCTTGACTGCCTCATATGGTTCTGATCTCACTGAATGCAGCATTGAAGGGACAGTTCGGAAATCTGGATAGTGGGGATCGGAGGAGATTTTCCTCTTACTCTTTACCCTCCTATTCTGCTTAGACCAAACATTTATTTAAATAAATTTGCAAACCTGAATCTAAAACAAAATTTATAGGCTTAATTTTTAATAAACACACTTTTATTATGGAACTCAATTTCTGTTTCTATTAATGCAGCCAATTCCAAATCAGCAAAGGCTTGATCTAAAGCATATTGCACATCATTAATTCTTTCACTCCCAATCAGGCAAAAAAATGTAATCATTTTGCTACTAATTAGTTAAGTTTCCAACATCTTACTTTCAGTTCTGTATTTACCAGATTTTATAAGTACACTATAACATTTAAGAGCATAAGAAATAAGAACAGGAATAGACCATTTGGCCCC
Organism: Sphyrna mokarran; assembly: GCA_024679065.1. NCBI lineage: Eukaryota > Metazoa > Chordata > Chondrichthyes > Carcharhiniformes > Carcharhinidae > Sphyrna > Sphyrna mokarran. The sequence continues at coordinate 14,380,312 of JAGIQG010000010.1, read as the reverse complement.
TCGATCCCACCCTGTCATTCAATAAGATCATAGCTGATCTTATTATGACCTTGACTCCACTTACTTGTCTGCCCTCCTTGACTGTCTTGTTGATTAAAAATTTGTCTAATTCAGCCTTAAGTATATGCAGTGACATAATCTCCCCTGCCCTTTAGTGTGGAAGATTCCAAAGATTAAATGACTCTTGGGGAAAAATACTTCTCGTTCCTGTTTTCAAATGGGAGACCTCTTATCTTGAAAGTTTCTCTTCTTGTTCTAGACTCCTTCACAAGGGGAAACATTCTCTCAGCAACTATTCTGTCAAGCCCCTCAAAATCATAAATGTTTCCAGAAAATCATCTCTTATTCTTCTAAATTCATGAGAATAGACCTAACCTGCTCAAACGTTTCTTATAAAGCAACCTGGTAAACCTTCTCTGAAGGCACATCCTTCCTTAAATATGGAGAAGTATAGAGTCCTGTACTCTAGGAATGCTCTCACCATTGCTCATTACAGCTGTAGCAAGATTTCCCTGCTTCTATAATCCATTCCCCCCTAAAAAAAATTAAAGTTTAGTGTCACAAGTATGCTCACATTAACACTGCAGTGAAGTTGCTATGAAAATTCCCTAGTCGCCGTACTCTATCACCTGTTTGGGTACGCTGAGGGAGGATTTAGCATGGCCAATGCACCTAATCAGCACATCTTTTGAACTGTGGAAGGAAACCAGAGCACTAGGAGGAAATCCCTGCAGACACAGGGGAACATAGAAACTTCACACAGATAGAGACCCAAACAGGGAATTGAACCTGGATTCCTGGTGCTGTGAGAAGACACTGTGCCTTCCTAATTACTTGCTGCACTTGCATGCTAACTTTTTATGATTCACGTATGAGGATGCCCAGTTCCCTGAGTATTGCATGTCTGTGCAGAGTTTGCACATTCTCCCTGTGTCTCTGGTTTCCTCTTCTAGTCTGAAAACTTACTGGTTAGATGCATTGGCCCTGCTAAATTCTCCCAAACAGGCGCCAGAGTATGGTACTTGAGGATTTTCACAATAACTTCATTGCAGTGTTTATATAAGCCTACTTGTGACACTAATACATAAACGTCATGCTTTAAAGAAGAGAGACCTGTGTGTCCTCATACATGAATCATAAAAGTTAGCAAATATAGCAAGGTGAAAGGAATGTTAGCCTTTCTTGCAAAGGGGATAGAGTATAAAAGTGAGAAAGTCTTGTTACACTGCATAGGGCATTGATGAGGCCACTGCTGGTGTGCTGTGTATATCTGGGTCTCCTCACTTGAAGGGTTTATTGCATTGGTCTGCAATACAAATGGCAAAATATGAAAAATGCTAAGCATTTAACCAATATTGCCGGAATCCCCTCAGTGTTGTATGCCTTTGAAGCACATTTGTATGGATATTATTACTTGATTTATTGGTCGTAATGAAATGCATTATTATTCAGTTGAGTCAAATTAGCCCCATTTAAAATGAACAAAAAGTGCATTTACATCACATTATGTTACATCAGAGTCTAAACTGGTTTTAGACCTTGAGTCAATAAAAGCTTCAGGTATTGATGATGAATTTTATTTCATGAAAATAGAGGTTATCCAACTGAAATTATAAAGAAAGGCATTTTAAGACGCATGGAATAAGTAGAATGCATGTCACAGAATATCACCAAACATCATTTAATTAGCAATTTCCAGACCAAAGGAACTGATGGAAAAGTGATATCTGATGGTTAAGGCACTCCATTCTCAACCATATATGACTATCATAGCTAACTTCTATAAGGATGCTACTGAAGCTTAGACTCTATTAATATTGCAGTCAGGATCAATGGGGTACTTGAGATGCATTCAACAGTGTAGGGAAATTAAAATAAACACAGGTGGCAGAGGATGAAATAAGAACATAAGAAATAGGAGCAGGAGTAAGCCATGTAGCCCCTTGAGCCTTCTCCTCCATTCAATAAGATCATGGCTGATCTGAAGTGGATCAGTTCCACTTTCCCGCTTTCTCCCCATAACCCTTAATTCCCTATCTACCCGTGACTTAAATATATTCAGCGAGGTAGCCTACCACTTCAACGGGCAGAGAATTCCAAAGATTCATCACCCTTTGAGTGAAGAAGTTCCTCCTCAACTCTGATCTAAACTGCCCCCCTCCCCTTATTTTGAGGCTGTGCCTCTAGTCCTGCTATCCTTTCTAAGTTGGAAGAATCTCTCTACCTCTATCCTATCCATCCCTTCATTATCTTAAATGTCCCTACAAGATCCCCCTCAGCCTTCTAAACGCTAACGAGTACAAACTGAGTCTACTTAACCTCTCCTCATAAGCTAACCCCCTCATCTCCAGTATCAGCCTCGTGGACCTTCTCTGCACTCCCTCCAAGGTCAATATGTCCTTTTGCAAATGCAGCGACCAAAACCGCACACAGTACTCCAGCTGCGGCCTCACCAGTACCCTGTACAGTAGCAACAAGACTTTCATTCTATCCCCCTAACTATAAAGGCCAACATTCTATTCGCCTTCTTGATCATGATCTAATGAGCCAAATCAATGAGCTATCAAGGAAGTCTCTTTCAAAGCATTGCATGTTGATTTTGTTAGAGATCAAAAGTGTTCCATTGGGGTAGAGAGGGTTTCAAAGAATTCAACTTGCCACAAAGACTCAACAACTTCAAATTAAAGCTGTGTGCATACATTGGGGCTGAGTGCACAGCTATGCAGAGTGGAACACTCTACCCCCCAAGTGGAATTGACATCTTCCCTCTGTCAGTGGATTTTAAAGGGGTCTGCTCACAATTACAGCTTCTGACAGAGAGAAAGGAAAATCTCTGCAGCGGAATGGAGTACTGCAATGATTTAAAATCCTGCCAGATGGCTGGGGGCATAGAGGTTAAAGTGACCTGGCCACTTCAGAATTTTCACAGTTGACAGACAGGAATGCAGATGTTAGTCATAGGGACACCTGAAAGTACCATGCTAGGGGTGATCTTTAGGTCTGACGGGGTAGATGGGGTATTCAAGCCACAACACCCCTAACCTGGAGGTGTGGCACGAGGCTAACCATTTGTCACCAGCCCAGGCCCACCCAACCTCAAGGACCACTGAAGGACTCTTCGTCTGCAATGTGGCAGGAGCTACTGGACTTACCTCCTTTACCCCCTCAGGGCTCCAGGCACCAGACCAGAGTGTCAGTGCTAGGATGACATGCACTATGAACAGAAATAGCCTATCAAGGGGCAAAGGCTGAATAAGCAGATGGAGCTGGACCTCTTTAAAGATCTCAAGGGAAAATATCATATTCAGCACTTCATCATCGTTTACCTCTCTGGTTAAGTTTTATTCAATTCGCTGCAAATTTTTGCAGAACTCAATTTTATTCCTTTTGAGATATGGCATTGTAAACTCTATTGCTGCCCTGTTAGGCCAGTGACGGCTGCAAGTTCATTAGGTCTTGCAGAAGCTGAGAATCATTTAGTGACTGTCTTCCTTGTGCTGCTATTGTATTTGAGGGTGTTTACTGCAGGCTGCAAATCGTATTTAAGAATGTAATTATATTTATTACAAGCTGCAAATCATGCGCTGCATTCCAAGGAAGGACTTTGCACAGGCATTTGCAGGGTCCTGTTCCCCTATCATAAATAGTGACTTTTACATTTAATACTTAAACAAAAAGGCAGTAAGTTTCTAAAGTGCCCGAGGGTTCCAACGGAATCGAGTCTAAATGTTTGCAGTGCATTCTGGAGTCCATGGAAACCTAATCAGACTAGACTCGACTCTGATACTTTTGCACTGATGCACACCTAAAAAGACTTCACACTGATGAAGAAGTGTTAGCATAATTATACCTGGAGATGCAATAGTATCACCAGAAGGACAGTCACTAAAGAGCTCACCATTTCATATGAGATCTAATGAGCCCCAAGCCATCATTTGCCTTAATTGCTAATTGGGTTATTGAGCAAATGCCTCCCTAGTAGGGCAGTTATAGCGGGGAAATTTGTGGCCCGTGTCAAACAGGCAAGTTCTAACAGCCAGTGAAGCTATGGTCGTGATGAAAGCAAAGGAACGCAAATCTTCATTCTCAGAATCAGAGCCCTCGGTGATACCCAACTACTCTAAATATTGTCAAATCTCATTAAAGTTCTCCAGTCCACTGCGCAGTACCATTTTTCCTGATAACATTGTAGATACAATACTCTGTCCAATTACCTGTATTGGAGTGTGTATTCTTAGCTTTTCCATCTTGCCTTTCATCTTTTGACCTTCAAACTTATCACTTGATATTTGATCTTACCAAATGATGGAACAGGCTCGAGGGGCCAGATGCAATACACCTGCTCCTAGTTCTTATGTTGTGAGCCATGTGCCAGCCATAGCAATCGCAAAAGAAGCTTGAGAGCTGAATGCCAATCAGTAGATTAGTATTTCTTTCTTAATTATCAAAGTATCTCTTTCTATGCTTTATTATATAATTTGAACTTGTAAAAAGTTGAGGGAAAATCATTATTCATAACAAGCTCAATTTTCTGGAAATTTTTACCATTTTTTCTGATGAACATTTTATTGGAGGTAATTAGTCTGGAAAAGTCAGACTGTTGACCAGAAAATTATTCAAACATGCCAGAAAATGATGCCTTTTTATGGCATGCAGATTATGATGGGACTCTGATATGGGCCTGTGCAAAATTTCTCCAACTACCTCAGAAACCTATCCTCCCTATTCTGTATGTGACCATATGAACAAGCCTACCTTTTATCCTAATATGCACGCAAGTAGACCAAATTGAGAGATAAGCTAATTTTTTGTCAGAATCTTGTTGACAATTTGTTGTAATTAAACAATACGTGAAATGAGGTTGACACAAGTCACAGAAGAAGTGACCTCCTTTCACCCTAGTTCAATGACTATGGGTTGCACATGCATTTTCTATGTAATTAATTGATACTTGTGGGATTGTTCTTGGGCCAAGTGACGTCCTTCTGCATTGTGAGATTCTATGAATCATAGTAATTCTTAATAATTGCCTTAATTAATAATTCTCTATTGAAGTAAATTAGTTGTATCACCTACTTCCTTTATACAGTGCAAAAGCTAGGAACATAATTCTATTCATCCTGCAAAATGCACAGGCCCATTGCTTATGGCATATGCCATACACTCAAAAAACCCACCTATTATTGTATGCTTTCCATGTCTGCAATCTAGTGTAAATTATGCAAAAACAAATTGATGAAAATTTTAATTGAAAGAAACATGAATGACAAAAACCACTTTGATTTTTATTTTTCTCAGATAGGTACAATTAATTTTGTGTTGAGTTCTATGTAACCAAATATCCAGAGGAAACACCCCCATTTCTATCAACGCTTCAAGAAACAGAATACCTGGATAGCCAAGTAAACTTGCATACAGAATTACTCACCTTTGACCGAGCACCTTCTACATGCTTATATTCCATGGCATGAGACTTTCATGATATTACAGCACTTTACAAACCATCATTATCTATTCAACAAGAGTTGTTGATCACCTTAATCTTACCTCAACTTATCCCCTTAAATTTCAATTTTGTTTGTAATCAGAAATATGTCCATTTATATTTTTGCATAAAAAAACAGGAGTCTATTATCTCATCCCGGTAACTATATCATCATTTAATGCAATATGACCGACCTACCTCTATAACCCACCTTAGCCGTATATTTTGGTTCACAATGTTAGGGATCAGATTAGGAAATTCAAGATATATTCTAGAATCATAGAATCCATTTATCCCATCAAGTTGCACCAACCACAACCCACCGAAGCTCTATTCCCACAAACCCATGCATTTACCATAGCCAGTCCCCCTGACTCTAAGAGGCAATTTGACATGGCCAATCCACGTAACCCGCACATCTTTGGACTGTGGGAGGAAACCCACACAGTCACAGGGAGAACGTATGAACTTCACACAGACAGTGATCAAAGCCAGGAATCGAACCTCAGGTCCCTCGCTCTGTGAGGCAGCAGTGCAAACCACTGTGCCATCTTGCGGCCCTAGTTATGAAGTTAATCTAGAGCCCAGCTCGGCATTAGGGTGAACGTAAGATGTTTTGCTCCAAGTATGATTCAACTGACCTACTTTTATCAAAACAAATGCTATTTAACAACACAGTTAAAGTATAACAACAGGAATTAGTGATTACTTTTATCAATTGAAATATTTAAACATTACAAGATATAATTCTTAACAGCTATCTCTACAGTTCCAGTCTGAGCAATATCGAGACAGATGTAAAATCCCTTCTATGAATAAGTTAACAGTCACTGACTGCTGAAACAAATCCTGCACAGGAAACATGACAAATGCATTTTTAAAAGCATAGTATCATCAGAATAAAAATGAATTAATTTCAGCTTTAGAATTAAAAATTGTCCTAGCATCAATTGCCTTCTACAGGAGAGATTTCCAAACTTTTACCACCAGATAGGTGTTTTCTAACTTCACTTCTGAAAGTCTTGTCTCTAACATTTAGATTATATCCCTTTGTTCAAATTTCTCAATGAGCAGAAGTAGTTTCTCGCTATTAACCCTAACAGCTGCCTTAATATTGTGAAACCTTTGATCAAATTTAAAACATTTAACACAATATGAACAGTTTTTGTTGGGAATTTATTTAAAACATTCACTACTCAATTAATCTCTTATCTTGTTTGAAGGTTTCATTTATCCCCTCCAGTTTTATAGACAATCCTAATGAATTACTTCTTTACATTCAAATATTAAATGCCTTCCTAGTGTAGGGTAATCTTTTGCAATTGTGTTTTAATTAAAGCTGTACACAGTCTATTTAATTGAAAATTTAGATATGTATTTATGATTTGGTGTAGTTGATTTGAGACCATCAACCAGGTTAGAATCACAGAATAGAATGCTTACAGAAGGAAGCCATTTGGCTCATTGAGTCTGAATCAACAACACCACCCAGGCACTTTTCCGTGACCCCGTGTATTTACTCTGATATTCCCACTGACATTAAGGGGCAATTTAGCATGGCCAATCAACCTAACCTGCACATCTTTGGACTGTGGGAAAAAACTAGAGCAGCTGGAAGAAACTTGTGAGTGCGGAAGAAAGAGGGAGTGAATGGGAGAGAGAGTGAATGAGTTCGGGAGAGAGAGGATGGAGGGGGGGAATGAATGTGCGAAAGAGAGTGTGTGAGTGTGGAAGAAAGAGGGAGGGAGTGTGGGAAGGTGAGTGAGTGTTGGAGAGAGAATAACTGTGTGTGTGGGATTTTGAGTGAGTCAGTGTGAGAGTGTGGGAGAGTATGTCTGGCTCACTCGCACTTCATTTTCCACTCATCCTCACACAATCACACTCACTCAGTGGGTGAGGGTGAATGAATGAGCATTAAGAGATTGGGAGCAAGCCAGGCAAACAGATTCTGTCCCTCTCACATTGTAATTGTGATTTTTATTCATTACTTGTTTTATTTATCAACTTACTGATTTGATGTAGCTTTATCGGCTGTATTTAGGTAGCACACGCTGTGATCAGATTGTATCAAATGTGCTGTACTCATACATTGAGAATCCAGATGCGTCCACCTTATCCACTTCACCCCCATACAAATCTCCAGCTCTTGACTGGGAAAGGAAAAATAAACAGAGACCGGGATGCTAATTCCAATGTCTTTTGCCAGAAGTTCCTTTCTACTTCTGTGTGATGATCTGGTGAGCCATGGGAGTTTTCAGACTCATTATTGTGAAGAATGATTTATGCCAATGTTTCACATACTGTTACCATCTCCATTTCCCCAGAAGTCCATCTATTGTAGCTTGAAGGACTATAAAGAATTACCTCTGAAATTCTGCCCCATCATTATCCCTTCAGCAAAGTCAAATTCCACCCCTTCCAACTACACATACAGTGCCATTTGCCCCCTTCCCTCCCACATGAGACTCCCCCCTAGGGACCATCCCTGGCATTGCTTCTGTACTAACCTGCAGTGCCAACGTGTGCCAGGGATCAGTGCCTGTACATGTCCCCAGGGGAGAGGAACTATACTTGTGTCCTCCACCCCATCCTGGATGGGTTCCCGATGACAGGTTCACATCCGGGTGAACCAGTTATAAACCTTGTTGATGTCATGTCAGCAAGTTTTGAAAATAAGGGGAGGAGGAGAATATAATTGAGGAGCTGTTAATTATATTAAAATCTATCTAAAATTATTAAAATGAGGTTCTCACCCTTTATGGGCATAAACCTCATGACATCACTGGCAAAGGACAGGGAAAATCACAGAGCGCGATTCCTCTAAATAAAGAAAAAAAGGGTGGCGTGGTCAAATTGGGTTGAAGGGCCTGTTTCCATGCTGTAAATCTCTATGACTCTTTAATCATATTTCCTGATTTTCTCTAGATTTTCAGTAGCCATTCTCTCTGATGGGGTTGCCAACTGAGAACCACCCCCTCTGTCTCCAGAGACAGTCTCTAAGGTGAGGGACCAAAACTGATCTCAAAGCCTTACTACAGCACCAATTCAGTAATGAATCATAGGTGCTGTAGTATTAGGGTAGTCAGGACTGAAAGGTTAATGCGGGGCTGGGGAAACAGTACACAAATATATGAATTAGGAGTAGGTTTAGGCCACTCAGCCCCTCCAGCCTATTCTGCCATTCAATGAGATCATGGCTGATCTCTGATTGTAACCTCAAACCCACATTCCTGCTGATCCCCAGTAACCTTTCACACCTTTGTTAATGAAAAATCTATTTAGCTCTGCCTTAAAAAAATTCAAAGGCCTGTTCCTCTTGGGCTACTGAGTTTTAGAGACTCATGATTCTCAGAGAAAACAATTCTCCTCATCTCTGTATTAAATGAGTGACTCTTTATTTTTTAAAATAGTGACACCCCGCTTTATATTCTTCCACAAAAGGAAACATCCTCTTCTCATCCACCATGTCAATATCCCTCAGGATCTTGAAAATTTTGAAAGTTGTACTTTTGTAGAATCAGTAGGATCCCTACAATGCAGAAATAGGCCATTTGGCCCATTGAATTGCTCCAGCATTCAAGTGAGATCATATTGATCTGATACGATAATCCTCACCTCCCTTTCTTATCCCCATAAGTCTTGATTCTCTTACTGATTACAAAATCTGTCTATCTCAGCCTTATAAGAAGTGTGACAACACCAGGTTTAAGTCCAACCGATTTATTTGATAGTAAACTCAAGCTTGAGGCTGTGCTCTTTGTCAGGTGAATCACCTGACAAAGACCATAGCATCGAAAGGTTGCGAGTTTACTATCAAATAAATCGGTTAGACTTAAACCTGGTGTTGTCAAACTTCTATGTTTACCCCAATCCAATGCCGGCATCTCCACATCATATCTCAGCCTTACCATACTCAAACTAGTCTCTGTAACTCTTGTGATAAAGAGTTCCACAGATTCACTACTTTGAGAGGAGAAATTTCTCCTCATTCCTGCCGACCCCCTTATTCTGAGGTTATGCCCTCTGGTCCTAGACTCTCCCACAAGGGGAGAAAACCTCTCTGCATTTATCTTAACTCTCCTGAGAATCCTATATCCTTCAGTGAGGAAGCTCGGTCTGGAGCTGAATCTCTGGGATGTTGCTCAGGATTTGGTGCCCATTATCTTCTTTCTGATTGGGAATTTTGTTTGAGTACATTCCTATGAAGCAACTTGGGATGTTTTACTGTACACAAGGTACTATATGAATGCAAGTTGTTGTTGTTTCATGGTTTCCTTCTGAAGAAACCAAAATCTTTCATATTGCTATACTTTTGTCCATCTTATTCAAGCAAAATTTATACAGTGATCAGAGTTTTGTAGAGATCATGATAATGACTCATATAGTATAACAGATTCACTGGAATGCAGAAGGAAGCTCTTCAGTCCCTTGAGCTTGCACTGGTTGCAATCCTCTATTCCCATAACCTCACACAGTTACACTGCTAATTCCTCCTATCATAAGGGTCAATTTAGCATAGCCAATCAACTTAATCTGCACATCTTTGGACTGTGGAAGGAAACCAGAACATCCAGAAGAAACCTGTGCAGACATGGTGAGAATGTGCAAACTCCACATAGATAGTGATATAAGCTGGAATTGAACTCCGAGACAGCAATACTAATCTTGTGCCAACGTGCCACCCACAGGGCTATATTTCACAACAGATGATTGTCTCTGAAGTTAGGTGAGGAAACAGTCTGTTCCCCAAGACTAATATCCCTCATGTTGAGAACAAAAATTCCTGCCTTATTATAGAATCATGGAATGTTACAGTGCAGAAGAGGCTATTCGGGCCACTTAGCCATCAACAATCCCAGCTAGACTATCCCTGTAATCTCATGTACTTACCCAAGCCAATCCACCTAACCTGCACATCTTTGGACTCGGAAATCTGAGCACCCAGAAGAAACCCATACAGGCACAGGGAGAATGTATGGACTTCTTACAAGCATAAAGTTTTGTATCTAGCACATTTGTTAAGCAAGGTATCAGCATCACACTATGACTTAGGAACATTTCTATGTTGCATTAACAGTTGACGTGTTCATGTAACATCAAGAAATCACAATTAAATTTGCTGAAAATCAGACTACAAGGAGAAAAGACAGGCTATCATTTCTTTGTGAGACCCTTCCTCACTTAGGAATGGTTGAGGAATGTATCAGTAAACATGTTCAAGATCAATTATTAATTTCAGAAACCTTCCAGTCAAAACTTGATAATCAAATAGCAGTTTCCAAAGAGTGAGTAGATGGTCAATGAAATTGTCCCATTTCTTCAATGTGTATCCCAGTTTTAAATTTTAGCAATGACTGATCATTCACAAAAATGTCTATTTGTAAGCCCTCACCCTTCCATGACCCCTGTGCATTGATTGCAAATGACTAAGGAATGTGGTAGCAGAAGTATCATGTTTAGAAGAACTAAACAGAATTTATTTAGCTTTAAATAAATGTACATCAAACAGTGCAATTTTAAATAGACAAGTTTCCTGAGAAAATGATTTTGATGGTTTAAGAGGTGGGAAACATAATAGAAATTTTATTTATCTTGGGATCTATAGTGCAGAAGGATGCCATTCGGCCCATCAAATCTGCACTGACTCTTACCTAGGGCTACCCAGTAACACCATGGATTTACTTTGCTGATTTCCCTAACCTACACGTCTTGGGACTCTAAGGGGTAATTTAGCATGGTCAATCAACTTAACCCCCATATATTTGGATGAAACTTTGCCTTGAAGTATTCTGTTGTAATATTCTCATTCTCATGTTCAGGTCATGGAATCATAGAATCCTACAATGCAGAAGGAGGCTATTCAGCCCATTGAGTCTGCACCAAGTACAATCCCACCCAGGTCCGATCACCATAACATTCTACACTTATGCTAGCGAGTCCCCCTCCATGACATTACTCCACTCTAACATCTTCTAGCCCTACAACTCTGGTCTCCCTGTCCTTCTCTTACAACCCCCCCTTTCCTTCAATATTGGTGGCTGCAACTTTTTCTGCCTAGGCCCTGTATACTGGAATTCCCTCTATAAATCTCTGCCTCTACAGCTCTCTGTTCTTCTTTCTTTAAAACCTGATTCTTGGATCGCCTGTTTGATGTCTCCATCTGTGGCTTAGTTTTCTTTTCTGCCTGAATTTGATCTGATAAAGCACCACACAAAAGGCATTATATATAAATGTAAATTGTTATTTGCAGGTAATGGATTTTGATGTGGAACCTGGATCCATTCAGTTTTAATCTTCAATCATGAAGCTACAAAAAGTTCCATGGACTGGGAAGCACTTATTATGACCATCCCCTGTATCTAAATATGTTGATATTTCTAAGGACATTGCATAATCATCCCCAGAAATACATCTAGTTACCCATCTGATAGATTTCAGGTTTGCAACGTTTTCTCTCAGGCTTGGCTGAAGATGGTTTTCAGTTGCAATTCTTCTTTGGAGCACTGATTGCTTTCCCAGTTCTTGAATCACCTTCTTAGGGAAAGATTGCAGATCTGTATCTTCAACTAGAACATAGAACATAGAACATTACAGCACAGAACAGGCCCTTCGGCCTTCGATGTTGCGCCGACCAATATAAAAAGCAATGCCCCTCCAAACTAACCATTCCCTTCTCTTCCATATACTTATCAACTAACCTCTTAAACGCCACCAAACTTGGCGCATCTACAACCGCTGCAGGCAGGGCATTCCACTCCGAACCACCCTTTGGGTAAAGAACCTGCCTCTGATATCCGTCCTATAACTATCACCCCTTAATTTAAAGCTGTGTCCCCTCGTGCTAGCTTTTTTCCATCCTAGGAAAAAGGCTATCACTGTCCACCCTATCTAAACCTCTAATCATCTTATATGTTTCTATCAGGTCCCCTCTTAGCCTCCTCCTTTCTAACGAAAACAACCTCAAATCCCTCAGCCTCTCCTCATAAGACCTGCCTCCATACCAGGCAACATCCTGGTAAACCTCCTCTGTACCCTCTCCAATGCCTCCACATCTTTCTTATAATGTGGGGACCAGAACTGCACACAATACTCCAAGTGCGGACGCACTAGAGTTTTGTACAGTTGCAACATGATGCTGCGGCTCCTAAATTCAATCCCCCTACCAATAAAAGCTAAGACTCCATATGCCTTTTTAACAACCTTCTCGACTTGACTGCCTACTTTCAGGGACCTATGCACAAATACACCAAGATCCCTCTGTTCATCAACACTATTTAGAATCCTACCATTAGCCCTATACTCTACACATCTATTATTCCTGCCATAGTGCATTACCTCACACTTTTCCACATTAAACTCCATTTGCCACCTCTCGGCCCAGCTCTGCAACTTGTCCAAGTCTCTCTGCAAACTATAACCCCCCTCTTCACTATCTACCACTCCACCGACTTTAGTGTCATCTGCAAATTTACTAATCCATCCTTCAATACCCTCATCCAGATCATTTATAAAATTACAAACAGCAGGGGCCCCAAAACAGACCCCTGAGGTACACCACTTGTCACCGAACTCCAAGATGAATATCTCCCATCAACCACCACCCTTTGTCTTCTATCTGCTAGCCAATTCCTAACTCAATTAGCTAAATCACCCTCTATCCCATACATCTGCATTTTCTGCAGAAGTCTTCCATGGGCCACCTTATCAACCGCCTTACTAAAGTCCATATATACCACATCAACCGCCTTACCCCCATCCACCTCCTTAGTCACTTTTTTAAAAAACTCAATGAGGTTAGTAAGGCACGACCTACCCTTCACAAAACCATGCTGACTATCTCCAATCAATTCATTACTCTCTAAATAACTATAAATCCTATCCTAATTATTCTCTCCAATACTTTGCCCACAACAGAAGTAAGACTCACTGGCCTATAATTCCCTGGAAGGTCTCTCTTCCCCTTCTTGAACAACGGGACCACATTCGCTATCCTCCAGTCCTCCGGAACCACACCTGTAACCAACGACAACCTGAAGATCAGAGCCAGAGGCTCTGCAATCTCCTCTCTTGCCTCCCAGAGAATCCTAGGGTAAATCCCATCCGGCCCAGGGGACTTATCCAACTTCAAACCTCGAGAATATCTAGCACATCCTCCCTATCTACTTCGATACCTTCCAGTTTGCTACCCTGTACCTCAGTGTTCTCCATAACTACATTTACATCACCCTGCGTGAATACCGAAGATAAATATTTATTCAGTACCTCTCCAATCTCCTCAGGCTCCACGCACAACTTCCCACTGCTGTCTGTGACTGGCCCTAATCTTGTCCTAACCAATCTTCTATTCTTAACATATCTAAAGAAAGCTTAAGGATTCTCCTTAATCCTATCAGCCAAAGTCTTCTCGTGTCCCCTCTTAGCTCTCCTCAATTCACTCTTTAGCTCCCTCCTGGCTAATCTATAGCTATCCATTGCACTAACCGAGCCTTCAAGCCTCATCCTGACATAAGCCTCCTTTTTCCTTTTACCCAGCAAATCAACTTTTTTCGTACACCAAGGTTCTCTTACTCAACCATTTCCTCCTTGCCTGACAGGGACATACTTATCAAGGACCCGCAGCAGCTGCTCCTTGAATAAGCTCCACATTCCAGATGTTCCCGGTCCCTGTAGCTTCCTAGTCCAATCTATGCACCCTAATTCTCTCCTGATGGCCTCATAATTACCCTTCCCCCAGCTATAACTACTGCCCCAGCTTCATGCCTATCCCTATCCATCACTAAGGTGAACGTAACCGAATTGTGGTCACTATCACCAAAATGTTCACCAACTTCCAAGCCTAACACCTGGTCTGGCTCATTGCCCAGCACCAATCCAATGTAGCCTCACCTCTAGTTGGCCTATCTACATACTGAGTCAAAAAACCCTCCTGCACACTTTGTACGAAAACTGACCGCTCTAACGAGCTATAGCTATTCCAATCAATATAAGTAAAGTTAAAGTCCCCCATAACAATTACCCTATTACTTTCACTCCTGACCAGAATTGACTTTGCAATCCTTTCCTCTACCTCTCTAGAACTTTTAGGAGGTCTATAAAAGACTCCCAACAGGGTGACCTCTCCTTTTCTGTTTCTAATCTCAGCCCATACTACCTCAACAGACAAGTCCTCATCAAACTTCTTTTCTGTCACTGTGATACAGTCTTTGACTAATAATGCCACTCCTCCCCCCCTTCTACCTCCTTCTCTATTCCGACTAAAGCATTTGAACCCTGGAACCTGCAACATCCATTCTTGTCCCTGCTCTACCCAAGTCTTTGAAATGGCCACAACATCGAAGTTCCAGGTACTGGTCCAAGCTGCAAGTTCCTCCCCCTTATTGCGAATACTCCTTGCATTAAAAGTATACGCATTTCAAACCATGCCCTACCCCAACCCGTATGCTGCTGTGTTTTACGGCTTTCCTCTATGACCCCCTTACTCTCATCCCTCTTAGCACCCCAACTATTCAGGATCCCCCCCCACCCCCGAATCAGTTTAAAGCCCCCTGCACAGCCTTAGCAAATTTTCCCCCCAAGATATTAGTTCCCCTCTGGTTCAGGTGTAGACCATCTCTCTTGTAGAGGTCCCACCTATCCCAGAATGAGTCCCAGTTGTTCAGGAACCTGAACCCCTCCCTCCTGCACTATCCCCGTAGCCACGAGTTCAAACATTCCCTCTCTCTATTCTTCTCCAAACTATCCCTTGGCACAGGCAAGAGTCCAGAGATAACCGCTCTGCCAGTTTTGGCCCTAAGCTTCCACCCCAACTCCATAAATTTCTGTTTAATATCCCCTTCCCTTTTCCTACCTATATCATGTGTCCCTACATGAACTATGACTTGGGGTTGACTCCCCTCTCCCTTAAGAACCTTAAAAACCCGATCTGCGACATCCTGGACTCCAGCCCCTGGGAGGCAACACACCAGCCCTGAGTCGCTTTTATTACTATTTACTCTCCTATCTGTCCCTCTAACTATGGAGTCTCCAATTACTAGGCCCAATCTCTTATTCTCCCTACCCACCTGAGCATTCTCAGTAGGCTCACCCCCAGAGACCTGCTCCCTTTGGTCATCTCCAGTTGATTCTTCCTCAACTGTAGCATCCAAGACAGAAAATTTGTTTCGGAGGGGAACAGCCCCAGGGGATTGTCTACCCGATTGCTTCTTACCCCTCCTCCTAACAGTTACCCACGAATCCCTTTTAGGAGTGACTATCTCTTTGTCACTCCTGCCAATATCCTCCTCAACCTCTCGGATTATCCTGAGTTCCTCTAATTCCAGCTCCAGCTCCTTAACACGATCCTCAAGGAGCTGCAAATGGGCACACTTCCTGCAGGTATAATCAGCATGAACACTACTGGTGTCCCTCACCTCATACATACTACAGGAGTTGCAACGGACTGCCTGCACTGCCATCCCTGATACTTTATTTACTTTAAGGAGAGAGAAAAAAAAACTTCCCACACACTTATATTATTAGGTTAGAGGAGGGGGGAGGGTGGGATACTCTACCTGTGTAGAGTATCGGGTTTCCTCTCTGTACCAATTTATAGAGACAGAGAAAACTACAACTACCGGCAGCCTCCTAGTGACGACTTCCGGTTTCTTGTTAGTTTAAATAATAACGGCAAAAACTACCCCCGCTCGCTATTTTAAACAAAGAGAAAAGTTAAAAAAAGTACTTAACACACGAACTTCACGCTTTCCCAAATCGCTGCCTCTTCGTGCTGCTCCAAGGGAACAATCGGGATGGAGCTGCTCCACTACACTGGCATTCAGGTGAGTTGGTCACCTATATACCGTGGGTACGCACCCATAATATTGCAATAATCCCACGTCCAAGAAGACTTGCTTAAGCCCACTTAAACAGGTGCATAACATAGGGTGGCACAATGGTTAGAACTGCTGCCTCACAATACCAGGGACCCAGGTTCCTTTACCGGTTTGGGTCACTGTGCGGAGTTTGCATGTTCTCTCCACGTCCGCATGTGTTTCCTCTTGGTGCTCTGGTTTCTTCCCACCATCTGAAAGATGTGCTGGTTAGGTGCATTGGCTATGCTAAATTCACCGTCAGTGTACCCGAACAGGTGCCCAAGTGTGGCAACTAGGGATTTTCACAGTAACTTCATTGCAGTGTTAATGAAAGCCTACTGTGACGCTAATAAATAAACAAACTACTACTGTGAAAAAATTCCAAAGAGCTAATTGAATGGCAATGCACCTGTCTGTGTAAACATACACTCGGACATGTTTGAGATCAGCATGTGTAGTCTTGCTGCAGGCCCTGGTGAATTGGTTGAGATATAAACACAGTCTGTGTGTAGCATCACAAAAACTCAAACATTTCTAAGATGTGTCAGTTATGAGTAACTAATCGGACAGAACAGAATAACTGAGGCATTCCCCAATGATTTTCCAAGAATGGCAAATACAAATTTATATACTGTGCTTATGGAATGTTTTTGACACTTGGCAAGATTTCAATGGTTTGTCACAGCGATTACACAGCAGAACCCCTTTCAAACAGCTGCTTATTCTACCACTAATCAAAGCCAAGTAAGCATGGTAAACAGCTGACAAGTCCAAATGTCTACATCACCAACAAAGGATTGATTGATTTGCACCCACCAATGTTCACCTTGTTCATAACATCCATTATTTTAAAGAGACTGACTGAAAACAGGCCTGCTTTTAAATGTTTAATACGAAGAGCATAATATTATTTTACTTCTTCTCAAATGCTGTCTGAACTATTTTGGCACTTTAAACATAAATCCTCAAAAATGATTTCCTTATGCTTTCTGATGAGTGTTCTGAACTAAAGTTCAAAAACACGTACTATTTGCTGAGGTTAAATGAGGACGCCTTAATGTGTGTATATATTGACCACTTCACCAGAGCAGTATGACATGGTGGCACAATGGTTAGTACTGCTACCTCATATCACCTAGGTTCAATTTTCGACTTTGGTCACTGTCTGTGTGGAGTTTGAATGTTTTCACCGTGTCTGCGTGGGTTTCCTCTGGGTGCTCCGATTTCCTCCCACAGTCTGAAAGACGTGCAGGTTAGGTTAATTGGCCATGCTAAATTGCCCCTTAGTGTCAGGAGGAATAGCAGGATAAATACATGGTCTAATTTGATTTATTATTGTCACTTATATTTAACATACAGTGAAAAGGATTGTTTCTTGTGCGCTACACAGACAAAGCATATCATTCATAGAGAAGGAAACAAAAGAGGGCAGAATGTACTGTTACAGTCATAGCTACGTATAGAGAAAAGATCAACTTAATGCAAGGTAAGTCCATTCAAAGTCTGACACAGCAAGGACGAAGCTGTTCTGGAATCAGTTGGTATGAGACCTCAGACTATTGAACCTTTTTCCCCAACGGAAGAAGGTGGAAGAGACAATATCTGGGATATGTGGGGTCCTTAATTATGCTAGCAACTTTGCCGAGGCAGTGGGAAGTGTAGACAGAGTCAATGGATGGGAGGTTGGTTTGCGTCATAAATTGGGCTAAATCAATGACTTTTTGCGGTTCCTTGCGGTCTTGGGCAGAGCAGGAACCATACCAAGCTGTGATGATGGTGCATCTTTAAAAGTTGTTGAGAGTCGTAGCTGACATGCCAAATTTCCTCAAACTTTTGAGAAAGCAGAGTTGGTGGTGGGCTTTCTTAATTATAGTGTTGGCATGGGGCCCCAGGACAGGTTGTTGGTGATCTGGACACCTGAAAACTTGAAGCTCTCGACCCTTTCTATTTCATCTCCATTGTTATAGAGAGGGGCATGTTCTCTTGTATGCTTCCTGAAGTTGATGATAGTCTCTTCATTTTGTTGACATTGAGGGAGAGATTACTGTTGTTGCATTAGTTCACCAGATTCTCTCTCATTCCTATACTCTGTCTCATCATTGTTTGAGATCTGACCCTGTGTGTTGGTTGGTGTTGTCAGCAAACTTGTAAAATGGAATTGGAGGGGAATTTGGCCACATAGTCGTAGGTGTCTAATAAGGAGTATAGTAAGGGCTGAGGACACAGCCTTGTGGGGCACCGGTGTTGAAGATGATTGTGGAGGAGGTGCTATTGCCTATCCTTCCTAATTGAATTTAAGGGAACAGGGGTTGGATGAGATTGTGGTCTGTGCAGACCTGATGGGCCAAATGGCATTCTTCTGCACAGTACGGGTTCTATGAAAGCTTGTGATTTCAAATGAACATGTTGGACTATAACCTGATGCTGTGTGACCTTTCGTCTTGTCCAAACCAGGACAACAACGGCATCTCCGCATCATATATAGAAACAAACACACCCATGTACATAATGTACCAATTGCTCTTCTATTGCACACAAGGAGATTGGGTGGAGAGAAAGGAGGAGGGTCAAGAAGATGAAGGGGATAAGGAGGAACAGAGGGTTGAGAGAGAGTAAAGAAGGGAGAGGAGAGTAAATTGGTGAGGAGAGGAGGAAAGAAAGGAAGAGAGCAGGGATAGTACAAAGGAGGAAGTCAGTAGAATGGAAGAAGATAGATAGTGGAAAGAGAAAAAGGCAGAGAAAAGGAAGAAACAGGAAGTAAGATAGGAGTTTGGGGGAGGAAAACAACACAAAGACATTACAATTTTCTGAGAATATTCATAGAGAACACCTTCATGTTTGCAATTTTTATATCTTTCATAACTATCAGGGCAATTCTTCCTCTCAAATGACATGGATATTGCCAGGTCCTGATGAAGGGGCAATGGTCCAAAACCTTGTGCTACCACATAAACCTGTTGGACTTTGACCTGGTGTTGTGAGACTTCTTACTGTGACATGGAGATTGTTACAATGATAAGGTTTATAAAATTATGTTTTGCAACTGTCTTTAATTTGGGGGAGTGTTCTGAAGTCAGCTTGACACCAGGGCTTGGGGAGGTTAAATATCAATGGGAAGCCTAGATTGTGTGACTGGGAAATGGTGCAAGATGTTTGAGTTTGGATACAGTGGCTTCGGTATTAGAGTTTGCAGCAGGTAGAATCTGAGTCATATATAAAGGTATCTGTGCATCAGAGTTGTAAGTGTGCCCTGCGACAAATCAAGCAGGCCATTCAGCCCATCAAAGGAGCAATTGAAGACAACTTTACATTGGCCTGCCTGCCTGCTTGGTGGATGGGCCAATTGGTTAGGTAGCTGTTTCATTTCAGTTTCCAGGATGGGATGGATTTTCTTGGCTGAAATCAAGTTTGAAATAGATGTCTGGGGACTGATGTTTGTGTTTGAGCTATCTGGGTACTCTGCACAATTTTGCAATCACAATTTATTTTTTTTTTTATATATATACAGATCTGCAACTTCTCCAGACTGCTGTGCATCGACTGTCCCCACTGAGGGAACCCATTGGAAGTGTCAGGTCACACTCTCCCTTTTCTCACAGCACCAAGCACATTAATTAGCTGTCAGAGTGAAATTGCATCTCAAGGCCACTGCAACTGGAAGTGTGCTTTGCAGCCCCAGCCACATCTGTGTGTGCACCTACTCAACTGATGAGCAACTCTGGCCCAGAGTGCTGGACACTGTTCCTTTACTATCCTGAAAAGATCATAGAATCTTAGAACCCTACAGTGCAGAAAGAGACCCTTCAGCCTATCAAGTCTACACTAACCACAATCCCACCCAGGCTCTACCCCCATATCCCTACATATTTACCCACTAATCCCTCTAACCTATGCATCCCAGGACACTAAGGGGCAATTTTAGCATAGCCAATCAACCTAATCCATCTTTGGACTGTGGGAGGAAACCAGAGCACCTAGAGGAAACTCACACAGACACAAGGAGAACATGCAAGCTCCACACAGACCGTGACCCAAGCTGGGAATCAAACCCAAATCCCTGGAGCTGCAAAGCAGCAGTGCTAACCACTGTGCTACTGTGCCACCCTAAGATATCACAGTCTGTCAGTGAGATAGTATTACAGATGCCCCTCACTAAACAAAGAAGCTTCTAGCAAACTAGTGAAGGAATTGAGTTTTTTTTTGGGCCAAGAAATAGTTTTAAAAATCTGTCTTAGAGAAAAGAAGGTTGCTACATGTGAGTGAACTGACCTTCAAAGGTGGCTGCACTACTACTGGGCAACAGAGCGAGTATTTCATTGCTGATAATTTTCTCAAAATTCCTGAGAATTCAGCTATTAACCACACAGTGGGGGAAAGGTTAAAGGACAATATGCCCAACTGAGGCAAGCCAAAGATTGTATGAAACACCTCACCTCTACTCCTGTCTGATATTTTCTAAAAGGTTACATTTCTCTACAGGCCCAAATCATTGGAGATTATAGAAAGCCATAGGTTTGGAACCAGTGAGGGTAGTGAAGCTGAGGCTTTTAAAAAGCTGTCCAATTATAATGACTTTAATCGGGCAATTGAGGTGGGTCTGTTAGGATATGAACTCCCTGATTAAGAGCCAAATTGACAGGCTAATCAGGGAGCCTTTTGCTTCGTATTTAACCAGAAGTGCTAGCCCCTCTGGGACCCCTAGTGTAGGCTGTTAACTGAAAGTACTCTGTGTGCAATTGTTAGAATTGCAAATAAAGGGGGTTTTGGTGAGGGGACTTCTACATCTGAAGACTTATTACACCAACCTTTGCAATTTTGGAGAATTTCAAGAGAGGGTATTGAGGGACAGACTTGCATGTGATTTAAAAAGTGAAAGCATTTGCAGTCAGGTTGAAGTTAATTTTCTACCTAACTTGCCAAACATTGGCTATGAACATAGTGGAATGTGACTTGAGAGAAGTCAGAGTTCACAACCACCAGCTGTCTACTGAAAGAAATAAGCCACAGCTGAGTGAGCAGAAGGCCTGAACAATAGTAAATAGCAGGAGTATAAAAAGTCCAGTTGTTGGTGCTCAGATTGACCTTGGGCACAGAATTGTTCATTTGTAAAGACAGAGTGGGATTAATCTGGACTATTCATGAAATAGTCCAGATTAATAAATGGGTAATAATATTGCCACTCTTAACTTAATCTGTATTCAACATTTTGAACAACTCAGGGAGGAGCCCATCTCCCTGTTTGGCTGGGTCTTGTTTTGAGCTGTCTCTCAGAGTTTGGTTATCTGTTTAATTGTGTAGTCCTGCATCCAAAAAGCCAGGCTACCCTGTAAACTCTTCTGTATTTGTCCTTGGTTTGTGAGTAATGTTGGAACTGCAATATGTATTGCCCATTCTTTGCTGCTTTAAGGGCATTTAAGACTCAACTCCACACTCAGACTGGAGTTACATGCAGATCAGATCATGTGAGATAGTAGCTTACTTCCACTCTGGGACATTGGTTTTCATCATTGGTTGCTTTGAAAATTCTATTAAAATACACCCAGGAAGTAAATAAATGAACACTTCACTGTAAACCAACTCCTTACAATAACCTCCTTACAGGCACGTTATTGTAACTGAATATTTGCTTACATTGCACTAAGTATCTCATGTTGGCTACTTACAACAATATACACAATATGGGTTACAGAATTCAAGAGGCTGTTCATCATCTCATTCTTAAAAGTAATTATGGTGGGAAATAAACGCTGGGTTTGCTGGTAAAGCCTACATCCTATGAATGAACAGTGCAGCTGGAAGTCTCTGGTCTCCTATGTCCCACTGCTGTTGCCAGTGAGAATGGAGAATTTGAAACTCAGCTCTGTTCTCAGCAATAGATCTGGAGAATATCAGCTGTGGTTGAGCTCAAAGTTCTGGCCTTCAAAGTATATCAGGCAGCTTTGTGTATTGGTAAATTGACCAAAGTTTACAACTTCCATTAATATATATGCAAACCACATAGTCATGTGTTTCACTTCTGTAACACTGCATTCAGATGTCAGGAGTTGACTTCCCTGGCTACTTGCTTCCACTTTCTTCTTAGAGGGTCTCAGGTCTTCTACTCTCCACCCCATTGAAGAACTATGTTAGCTTCCCACCTGTCCACCTCCTACCATTAATGCCCTCAAAGCTGCACCCATCACTACAGAATGCTCCCTCTGCCATCGTGTTTCATTTTCCAAGTTTCAAATTGCAGCAGTATTAGTCAGTGCAACTTCGGCTTAAGAGGGACACGTGTCCTTTAAGAACAGTAGACTGGATGCACTATGTGCCATTAACACAAAAGCCTTTTGGCACCTTGTTGAGTGCAGGGCTATCCAGCAGTGTGAAGGCACAGCTGACGGTAAGACAGATACCTTGACTCTCTGCTGCAATCATGGCAATGATATTGGAACACCAAATTTATGTGTTGTCTTCTTCTGACAGGGATGTGGCACTGACAAATTGTAAATTCTCTCCCAAGAAACTAGGCAAGCCAATTTTTGTCCAAAAATATTTAATAATGGGAGGTACAGACCGAAAGGCTTTCAAAGTAAAACATTTCTAAAAGTAATTTTCAAAATTAGATGTATTTTTTGAAATTCATCATTTGTATTATTGTCCTTGCATTAATTAATTAATCTAGCTTCGCCCGTGTTGACAATTTTGATGCCATGATACGGAATGTTGCGGACCTGATTTAAGTTTACTTTTATTTATTAGTATCACAAGGAGGCTTACATTAACAGTGCGGTGAAGTTACTGTGGAACTCCCTAGTTACCACACTCTGGCGCCTATACGGGTACACTGAGGGAGAATTTACAATAGACAATGCACCTAACAGATTCCCATTAACACCATATAGTAGTGGGAAACTGATTTGAATCCATGACAGTGGGGCTAACAATGAATCAGAAATGATGCAGCCAATTGCTAATTAAGGAACTTGGTTTCACAGACAAGAACTGATAAAAGCCATTTTGAATTTTCTTCAAGTAGACCCTATTTTTTTTTTGGTAATAAAAATACAAAAAAACTGAATTGCAATGAAGCAGAGCCTGTAGAGTCATGCTGACGGCCGAATGAATCGGTCGCCAGGTTTGCTTGTTGTTAAGAAGCTACATTGGATTGTAATTTTCATTAAGTTGCCTCAGTTTTTACAATATTAATGTCCGAATCTTGAGGCCCGCTGGCGCTGCATTGCCTCCATTTTGTTTGATTATCATTGTGAGTAATTGCACATTTCATTTAAGCTACAAGATCTATGGCAATCTCATTTTTTTTTAAAAGAAGCTTAACCAGGCTATTAAATGATGTTCTCTGCAGCTAGTTTAGTTTGAACTCTTAAGAAAGCTAATAAAGGCACACCAGTCGATCAAGCAGACTCTCTGCTGTTTCACGGATGCTTACTTTATTTTATCCAGACTATCACAATCTCTTTGCTTAGGCTTCAATTATTTTGCTACAGTGTCTTTCTTCAGCACCGACTTCGACTTGCAGGTCATTTTTTTTTTGTACCCTGTAAGGGAAGTCCTGAGGAGCTGAAATTCATCTGCAACCTTATTTAAACGTGTGAGTCCGGTTCAGTGAATTTGCACATTCAACCTTCACGCTATTTCTGGGCTACTTAGACGACCATTTTAAAATCTAAGTGGCAGCATGACTGTAAAATGGCTTCAGTGCAGGCGTTGGCTGTCACTGATTTCAATGGGGGCACTGAGTATTGATAATTATCTCCTGTGGCAGCATGGTGGCACAGTGGTTAGCACTGCTGTCTCACAGCGCTAGGGACCCGGGTTCAATTCCTGGCTTGGACCATTGTCTGTATGGAAAGTGCATCTTCTCACTGTGTTTGCATGGGTTTCCTCCAGGTGCTCTGCTTACCTCCCACAGTCCGAAAGATGTGCTGGTTAGGTGTCTTGGCCATTGTAAATTCTCCCTCGGGTGCTGGAGTGTGGCGAATAGGGGATTTTCACAATAACTTCATTGCAGTGTTAACATAAGCCTACTTATGTCATTGATTAAATGAATAAAATTCTAACAGTTATTGGTGCAGGTAATGTTGGAATGGCACAAATATCTCAGGAATAAATTTATATATATATATATATATATATGGGGTAAATCACTTATACCATGATTTCTTCATTGTTTTGCGTTATTCAGGAATCTTTTGTTGTCGGGCCTCAAGCAAAAAGAATCTTCAAAGGAACTGTTTAATTCCTTTGAGGAATAAATCAGAGGCCAAATAAAATGCCTGAATATTGAAAAATATTAATAATCCATTGGTGATACAGTGGTTAGCACTGCTGCCTCACAGAGCCAAGGACCCGGATTTGATTCCTGGCTCCTGTGGAGTCTGCATGTTCTCCCCATGTCTGCATGGGTTTCCTCCATTTACCTCCCACAGTCTGAAGGGTGCGCTGGTGAGGTGCATTGGCCATGCTGAGCTCTCCCTCAGTGTAACTGAACAGGCGCCAGAGTTGACGATTTTCACAGTAACTTCATTGCAGTGGTAATGTGAGCCTACTTGTGACACTAATAATTAAACTCCAAACAATGGAAAAGGGGTTAATGTCGTCCTCCACCGGGTAGGTAGTAATCTGAATGGATCGCTCCCGTCTGAGTTTCAATGAACTGAAAATGAGCCACCTTCCCTCATGGTTTGCTAATCCGCTCCCCAGATTACTCGTCCATGAGGAGATGCTGAAAATGTGCCCCCAAAGTGTCGTTACTTTCAACATTTCCAATCTTTCCCTGCCTCGCGGTTTGTGTTCCCTTCTCTCGATCTGCCCTGCGCAGTTCCTCGCACGGCCCCCACTGCATCAACCTCATGCTTCAATAAACAACACAATCATGACAAATCATCAAAGTGAGCTGCAGATATGACCCTGGATGGGAGAGAGCTGCAATTTAATGAAGACAAAAGCTAGGTGAAAGCTGCTAATATCGTTTTCTGATAAACATGGTTTCTCATGAAGTGTCCAACTCAGTCCCTGGAGGAACCATAAACCTGCATAATTCCAGATAAAATATTGGACAATTCACTAAATTAGTCTTAGAACATCCTTACTGTCCAATTAGAAAGCCCCCGTATGCAGAAATAATGAAATTTTTCAAACAGAAAGCAAGTATGAGGTCTTAGCCAACCCATAACAAACATTGAAATTAGCTTCAAATTTGTGAGTGAAAGCCACATATTCTCAATGGTTCACTACCCTGTTCCAACAATAGCGTGCCATGCAGACTGAGGAGGTCGCAGAATATTCATCCTGACCTCAGTTACTTTTACAGCCAAGTTGTCATGCATTAGCTCCAGAATAAATCACGACGGCTGCGCACTTTTAGTTTTGCATTTTCAAGCTATTCAGCTCTTTTGAAAAAAAAAGCACAGTAATCGCTGATGTTATGAAATTCCAAGTGGAGCAAAAGGGCCACTTAAGTCGTTCCATCTTGCGGGCAGAGAAAGAGAAGTTTAAGGAAAGAAAATTTATCTCCGTTAAGTGTCATGAGCCATATTATTAAAGTCGTTTGTCATGCTTTGAATATTTGTACCTGATTCACCATTAAACAGGACCTCTAATTACCTAACTTTGTCATGCAAAGCAATCAGGCAGCTTCCTCTCCCACTAAACTTTATTTCTTCAATTACAGCAGCTTTATTTTTGTCACTGCTGCGGCTGATGAAGGATCACCAGAGGCCTATATATCAGGACTTGATAATTATAGGGGTGGTATACCTTTGCTTTGTAATCCTATTGAGGTAAGCTGTAACTCAAACCATTTTAAATCTCTCTGATGCACCTTGAGAGATTCTTTAATATGTTTTGGCGGGGGGGAGGCTGCATTCAGAGCCAATCGGAAACAGAGTTCAATTTCTTTTTAAAGCAGCCCCTCCTGCTCAGAAGAGCTGGAAAAAAAAATGCTCATAACCGCAAATCAACAAGAAGCAGCATTAAGTTTAAGCCTGGATTCCATGTTAAATCTTATTAAACTGAGAATAGCTTGGGAGCACTTATCAACTTCATGGTGTCTCTGACTCAGACTGTGTTAAGATCACTTGGTCATTGAGTTCAAAACCATACATCATTATAGCTGAGGAGGATCCAAAAGATGGTCAGCCCAATGGCATAGTGGTTAGCAGAGTTCAATCCTGGCCTTGAGGCACCGACTCTGTGGAGTTTGCACTCTCCACCCCACACCCCCCACCCCCGTATCTTCTTGGGTTTCCTCCGGGTGTCCCAGTTTCTTCCCACATTCAAAAATGTGTGGGTTAGGTTGATTGCCTATGATAAATTGACCTTAGTGTCAGGAAGATGAGCAGGGTAAATTTACAGGTTATGGAAATAGGGCCTGTGTGGGATTGTGATTGGTGCAGTCTCAATGGGCCAAATGACCCCTTTCTGCACTGTAGGGCTTCTATGATATTCAAACACTACCTGCCTGCTAGACTTCTGTGGGAGCAAATATTTGTCCTCTGTAGATTGGACTTTAAATGTTTTACTGCTGCACTTTAAGCCTAAATTGTGTAGTTTGTGTAGCTTCCTTTGTTGAGTGCTGCTACAGGGTTCCATGAAGACAACTAACTTTTTTTATTCATTCATGGGACATGGGCATTGTTGGGCGGCCAGCATTTATTGCCCATCCCTAGTTGCTCTTGGAGGATATTTAAGTCAACCACATTGCTGTGGCTCTGGAGTCACAATAGGCCAGACAAAGGAAGGGTGGCAGATTTCCTTCCCTAAAGGACATTAATGAACCAGGAGGTTTTTTCTGTCGATTGACAATGGTTTCATTGTTATCACAGATTCTTAATTCCAGATATTTACTGAATTCAAATTCTTGCTGTGGCAGGATTCCAACCTGGGTCCCCAGAACCTTTAGCTGAGATTTAGATTAACAGTCTAGCGACTATTGCCTCCCCTCTGAGAAATAACTGTGAGGAATAATAGTTCAAATTTCATTTGATTAGTAGCTGAGTGCTCCACTACACCTATAAATGTTTCTGTGCAATGTGACCAGTTACACTAGCCTGGATGTTCCATTGCCTAACATCTGAATTTTGGGCAGAGCTTTGGGTGGTTTCAGATGGATAACTGACAAATTGTTAAACTAGATCCGTCTCTGCAACATGGTCAATCTGCACCCACTTCCACCCCTAATCACCTTATTTAAATGTTACTGTGGGGCTCTGGCCTTCCAGTCGGCAGAAGCTTCTGGTTTCACTGAGGGTGACGCCTCATGGTGGGTTCTCCAGTGGCAGGATGGTGGGCCACATGAAGTGCAGTAGACAACGGCGGGACTGGACAATCTGCTGACAGCCATTGAGGAACAGTCTCAGCTACCGAAAAATCCCACCCTGTGAAGTCATAGGTCCCTTTTCTCATCATAGTAACTTGACTGTACCAAGTCATGGTTAACCAACAATCAGACACTTTGCTGAGTACCAGTGCAGATGGAGAGTGACTGGGAGACAGTGCCTATGGAACTTAACGAAGAGAGAGCCCCCATGGAGAGTAACCAGGATGTATGCACTTTGGGATTGACCAGTGAATAGATTTATGGGCCTCTGACATGTGTATAGGATCAGGAAATCTCTGAATTTTGCAAATCTGATTGAAGATTGGGTTCTGTCAGAGTCTCTCAGCAACTGATTTCATTGCAGCCTTTGTTCAAAAATGGGCACAAGAGCTAAACTCGGGGGGTGGAGTGAGCATGACAGCCCTCGACATCATGGGAACTTTTGACAAACTGTGGCATCAAGGAACTGTAAGTCAATGGAATGGTGGGAAAAAACTTTGGGGGTTGGAGTCATCCCCCGCACAAAGGATTATTTTTGTGATTGTTGGAAGTCAACTGTCCTGCAGTGACATTTACCACCATTCACTACCCTGACTTAGTCCGTGTCCATTTGTCAACATTCAAGTTTGGGCTGAAAAGTGGCAAGTAATGTCTTATCACACAAGTGCCAGGCAATGACTGTGCCCAACAAGGGAGAATCTCATCATCTCTCCTTGATCTTTAGTGGCATTTTTACTGCTGAATCTTGCATTATTAACATTCTGGGGTTACCATTGAACAGAAATGGAATTGGATTAACCATGAACTGGACAGCACCATGACACAATGGTTAGCACTGCTGCCTCAAGCATGAGGGCTTGGTTTCAATTCCGGCCCTGGGTAACTCTGTGTGGACTTTGCATGTTCTCCTTGAGTCTGCATGATTTTCCTCCGGATAATCTGGTTTCCTCCAACAGTTCAAAGATGTGCGGGTTAGGTTGATTGGCTATGCTAAATTGATCCTAGTATCAGGGGGATAGCAGGGTAAACATTTGGGGTTATGGGAATAGAGCCTGAGTGGGATTGTGGTCAGTACAAACTTGATGGATCAAACGGCCGCCTTCTGCACTATGGGGCTTCTGTGATTCTTTGATATAAATTGTGTGGCTAACAGAGCAGGTCAAGAAGCTAGGAATTTTCTACTGAGTAACTCACTTTCTGACTCCCCCAAGCCTGTTCATTACCTACACGGCATAAATCAAGAGTATGATTGAATATTCTTGACTTGTCTGGATGAATAGTGTACTCAACACTAAAGGAGATCAAGACATCCACGACAAAGTAGCCCACTTGATTGACACTACCAACTTAAACATTAGTTCCCATAACGCATAGTGTTAGCCATGTGTAGCAGTTACAAGATGCAGAGCATCAACTCAGCAAGTCTTCTTTCACAGCACCTTCCAAACCAGTGACCTCCACCTTCTAGAAGGACGAGATGCATTGAAATGCCAATACTTGCAAGCGTCTTTCCAAATGACCCATGTTCTGGATTGGCATCGTATCACCATTCCTTCACTGCCATTGGATCAAACTCCTGAAGTTCCCTTCTTAATTGCACTGGGGATATTGTTACACCAGATAAACTGAAGCAATTCAAGAAGGCAGCTCACCACCACCTTCTCAAAGACAATTAGGGATAGGCAATAATGCTGAGCTAGCTATTGATGCCCACTTCCTGTGAATAAATAAATATGAAAGAAATAATGGAGTAGACAAAACTCTCATGAAGGATTGATAAGGTCCATTTAAGCGTTGTAATCAGGAGTGACTTTAAATCTCCTGCTCTTTAAACTTGATAATACAAGCTTAAGCTGAAGAATTTTTTAAAAAGCCTGCTTTGATTAACAGGTCATCTGTTAATCACCTATTCATGCAGATTCAATAGATTTATTTTTTGAAAAATTTTCAAGGGCTTTCATAATGAAGGCTTGGCTGAATTTGAAAAGCAAGAATTATCTCAGCAGTGAGTTACGGTTCACAGTTTGATTAACAGTTTAATGAGGCTATTAAAAGTTTTCTTTGTGGGATCTGAATAGAATTTTTTTTGATTTTCCAAGAGATTGAACACTTGAGGAGAATTAAAAGCCTAGAATAAATTTCATGACTGGGAGTTTTTCACCATCAAATATGTGAGAGTTTGAACTGTATTAGATCATTCGAAGTTTTCTTTTTCATCTCTAATAGTTTCTGAGGTGTGCTTATGGGGAATACTAGGTGACTGGTTATGAAAAGGGCATGGGGTTGTGTGGCATGAGTTGGCATTGAGGTGGGATGGAGTGTATGAGGGGGCATGGGTGAGAGGCATGATTTGGCATGGTGAGTTCATGGGATTATCAGGGGGACGGGCGCAGAGTGCGGTTGTGTGAGGGTCGAGGACTAGAGGACATAACTGCTCCAAAAACAAGAGAAGCAAATTGCTGGAGACCTCAGGCGAGCTTTCTAACAAGCCCAACATGGTACTTGCCTGACCCCAATCTGCCCATGATCTGTCTTTGGTGTCACCAGCATTGCCTTGATCCCACTTACATCTTCCTGGAGTGAAAATTGAGTCCAATGGGATCTTTTAAAGTGAGGCCAGACTGTTAAACTAGGAAATTCCTTCACTTGAACTATCCATGTCGATGGTAACAATCTGATCTTAAAGACTGACCGTGAAAAAATCCTCACACCTAACTTCTTTAGTGATAAATAATGATGACTTGAGTTGAAATCTATTCAGTAATCACCCTAAATTCCAAATGTAAATTTAAATCCAATTAGGATAATTGGTTCATTATTTTTCCCCAATAGCAAAACAATTATACTTTACAGGTTTTACAAAGAACTGATTTACAACTGTGAATAATCAGTGAGTAGATTTTGGAATGAAATTAATTAACAAACAGTGAATTAAATTTACAAATTATTCCTTATGTTTGCATTTCATGTATCTTAAGTTGTATGGTAACAAATTGTTGTCACAGGCAATTGCAATGAAAGCAGGGGAAGATTCACACAGTCTTATTTCCTTTGGTACAATAAACTAATCTTCAAACTTCATAAAGACACAAATTGTCAATTCAATGAGCATTGAGAATTATTCAAAAATTTGCAACCAGTGAATGTAAAAAAAACTTCCCAGAGAAATTACTCAATTTTTAAAAAAATTAATTTATATTTGTAAAATTGGTTAGAAATAGTTGTAAACTTAAAATGTTTACTATCTTGTTAATTGTTATTGGGCGACATATTTCTCTTTCTGTGATTCAAATTGACTTAACTAAGATTGAATAATGACTCCATCCCAATTTTCTGAGTAATGCCTAACACCAAGGTTTGCTGTGTGGCATTGGGTGTAACCTTGGGTGGAATTTTCCCTTTTCGACCACGGACAGGTCAGACCATGCAAAGGTTCATTGACCTTGGGTGGGAATTTCCAGCTTTCAAGCGATCGCAGCCAGAAAACCCGCCCCTTTGTCATTTTCAACCATTTGACTTTGAAGTTTATTCTAGGCAAAATCTTCTCTCAATGGAGGTTGGAAGTAGTGTGGGTATGTAATTAGGCAGTGAATCAGAACTTTGTGCTTTGTCCCCTACACTTGAATTCAACTCTTGGCAGAGAGGCCAACCTTTCCATCTCTCTGCTGATTGAGGCCTTTAAATGGCCAATAAATGACAGTTTGAGGCCTTATCTCATCGACACTGGTATTAATCCAGTGGGTAGGTGGGCCTGTCACCATGGGGCATGCATGGCAGTTAAAACCGTGCAGCCAACTCTTCACCTCCTGGGGCGGGACTGGATATCTGGATAGGGTAGAGGCTGCTCAGAGTCAACTCCTTGTCCTTTGTGCTGAATCCTTCTCCCCCGACTCCTTGCAAATGCATCTCTTCCCACGATCCCCACCATGCAAATCATGCACTCTCCTTCTACTTTACTAATTTATGGCCTGGGTCGTTCCATGATTCTGGGACTCCAGTGTCGGTTCTTCTGGCAGTCTCCCCAGTGGTGCTGCTGAATGCAAGAGCTATCAGCTCTGGCTGGCTTGTCTCTGAAGACAATAATTCTGTACCTACGGTCCTGAGTCTATTGGAAGGCCTGCGACTGGCTTCGCTATAGCCTGATTAGTATGTGCTTCAGCAGGCTTTCCCAAAAAGAAGCTACACAGTTCTCTTTTCAGCTCTCCAACTGGCAGGAAGACCCATTTTGCCTCAACAAGATTCCGCATTTCTGTGGTGTTCTTGATAGAGGACTGTGTGCACATCTATTTTATGGCCGCTTTTATAGGATAATATTTCAGTAGTAAGTGAAATTGTTAAGTGCTTGATGAATCAGTCAATTTACTCAATGAGCTGCTGAGTTTGAAGACTAAATGGAGTCTGGTTCCATATTCAGTGTTTGTTATCATAGAATCCTACACTGCAGAAAGAGGCCATTTAATCCATTAAGCCTGCACTGACAACAATCCCACCCAGGCCCTATCCCTGTAACACCAAATATTTATCTCGCTAATCCCCTTGATGCTAAGGGACAATTTATCACGGCTAATCAACCCAACCCAAACATCTTTGGACTGTGAGGAGAAACCAGAGGAAATCTACACAGACACGGGGAGAATGTGCAAAGTCCACACACAGTGATCCAAGGCTAGAATTGAACCTGGGTCCCTGGTGCTGAGAGGCAGTGATGCTAACCATTGTGCAACCCAAAGTTAATGAATTTAGTTTTGCCAAATTTAGCCCTCAGTGACAGCATAGGCTATTCAAAGAACAAAGAACAAAACAACATGGGAAACAGGCCCTTCGGCCCAATGAACCTGCGCCACCACCCCGATGTTCTCACCTCTACCCGTGATCCCTGTCTATGTTTATGGACTTATGGATTAAAAACCAAATTTGAGACAATTTAGGGAGAATTTGTTTTGCCAATTAGCCTAAGAGCACATCTTTGGGATGTGGGAAGAAACCGGAGCACCCGGAGAAAACCCATGCAAGCACGGGGAGAATGCACAAACTCCCACAGACACAGGCCCAAATCCACGTATCTGCACAGCACAGCAATAGTCACTGAGCTGTCGTGTTACCCATCAAATGGTCCAGGTCAAGCGTACACTAACGACTTGAAGCACTAGAATACTCTCAAAAAAATCCAAGAGCAGCCCCCTCACGACCCATGGTGTGTATGCCCCTTGTTAGACAACAAGGTGGACCAGAGCACCTGTAGGATAAAAACAAGGACTCCCAACGCTCATGATCCCTATTTTAAATCAGTTTTCTATACCTCTCCATTCCCATTCTGTTCGTGTGCCCATCTAAGTATTTCTTAAATAACTCCAGAGTGCCTGCTTCCACCACTTTACTTGGCAGCACATTCCATACTCCCACCACTCTCTGCGTGAAAAAACTCCCTCTAGCATCCATTCATTAGACCTCAGTGTCTTTGGGTTAGAGGGGAGAGCTGAGGGGTGGCTCAGAAGGACATAGGGAAAGCTTACTCAGTTCCTAGGGTCTTTCATCATGTTCCATTAGCTCATGATCTGTGCCTCAATTCTGTTGCTTATTTTTCACTATAAACTTCAACATTCTCCCCTAATGAAAAGTCTATTGATTTCAAGCTTTAAAAAAACCTACACCATTCTGTGGAACATTTCAGATTTTCACTACTTATTCTGTGGGGGAAAAAAAGGTATCCTAATTTCATTTCTAATTCTCCCCCAAATTTTAAGATTTTATTTCTTTTGATCTGAATATGCAGACAGGAAGAAATAATTTATCAACATCAACCCCGTTTGAATCTCTTTATTACTTCGAACATCTCCGTTAGGTCATTGCACATCTTTTTTTCAAACTTAGAGCATTGCACATCAAGTTTGTGCAACCAGTTCTGATAATTTAGCATTTTAATTCCCAGTATCATTCTGACAAGTATGCATTTCATCTCCTCCAAAGACTTCATCTTTCCTGTGAAGCAACATTTCGGATAAATAATATATCTATATCTATACATATACACTTGTTCCTGAATCAGCGAAAGTGAATGCAGTACTCTATATGACCATAGACTAGTGATTTCCAATCTGTGTGCCACATTGATGTGCTGTGAAGACCCTCCGAATGCATTGCAAAAATGTTTCAAAGTTCACATAAAATTAAAATTAACCTTAGTCTTCTGCTCTGTGGTCAGCATGTCCAAGACCCAACAAATCTTTGGCCTTCTCAGCACATGCTGGCTGGGAAAGATACATATGTGGCTTAGATATTTTATGTTGTTATGCTTTATATTTTATGCCTTACATCCCAAGGCATGTAGATTAGAGGGATAAGCGGAGTAAGTATATGGGGTTACAGAGATAACACCTGGGTTAGAAGATCAATGCTGACTCAATGGGCCAAATGGATATTTTACTGTTTAGCTTAATTTATTTATTAGTGTCACAAGTAGGCTAACATTAGCACAGCAACGAAGTTACTGTGAAAATCCCCTAGTCTCCACATTCTGCCACCTGATCAGGTACAGTAAGAGAGAATTTAGCAGTATGTCTTTTGGAATGTGGGAGGAAACCGGGGCAGACACGGGGAGAATGCACAAACTCCATACAGACAGTCATCCAAGCTGGGAATTGAACCCGGATCCCTGGCGTTGTGAGCCAGCAGTGCTAACCACTGTGCCACCATGCCACCCCAGGTCCATACACCTGACCAACTGGGGAGTGAAAGACAAAGATTCTATGCACCCGCAAAAAAATGAAAAACTCAAAAGAGCTCAAAATCCCTGGGAGAAGTGAGTGTCAGGGAGAGGCTTAAAAAAAAAAGGTGAGAAAAAGGGAGTTGTTAATAGTGAAGTTCCCATGAGGGAAGAAGTCAGAGAAAATAGGAAGTATGCCTCAAAATTCTTTTATGGTTTAGGAGATGTGCCATGACGTAAAAGATTGGGAACCTCTGCTCGAGACAACTGAACTCTCACTTCTTTTTCTTCGGTGTCTCATCATCTTCAGACAAATTGCAACAGTCAATTGGTCTTTCCTGTTTCTAGAAATGCAGCATGGCAACATAATGGTTAGCACTGCTGTCTCACAACATCAGGGATCAGAGTTCAATTCTGGCTTTGGGTGGAATTTGCTCCCTCGCCCTGTGTCCGTGTGGGTTTCCTCCAGATGCTCCTGTTTCCTCCCACAATCCAAAGATGTGAAGATTAGGTGGATTGGCTATGCCAATAGCCCTTTAGTGTCCCAAGGCATGTAGATCAGAGGGATAAGCGGGGTAAATATATGGGGTTACAGAGATAACACCTGGGTTAGAAGATCAATGCTGACTCAATGGGCCAAATGGCCTCCTTTTGCACTGTAGGGATTCTGATGTTATCAAATGTTCATGCGTGATTTAGCCGAGAGAAAATTATGCTTATAGGACAAATACCCATTTAAGAATGAACTTTATCAAAGGTTTAAATGGAGATAATGGATGAGAAAACATGTAAAATTGATCATTATGTCAGCATGAGTATCATAAATAGCCATTGTATACAAATCAATAGTAAATTGATAAATTTGCTGGACGCTGAAGTTGGTTTAATTCTTTAAAAGAATAAATACTGCTATCATATTGTATTCCAAAATGATTCAGGTGCTGTATTGTCGTGCGTAGATATACATCTATATTCCAGAGTGTCATATAATTCACTACTGTAGTGCAATCAGTGCACAAAAACAATGTCTTGTTCTAAAGCAGATAGTGAGATATGGAGAAAATGCATTCAATGAAATCTTCAGTGTTTCTGCTTAAAATTGTGTCTATTTCTAGGAGCCACAAAACATAACATGTTTGCAGCAATTAGTGAGTAAAACTCAAACTTCAAGAACTAAATAAATGCTGAATTCAATAGAGAAAGTACAACCCATGTTATTGACAAGATCTGGGAAAGAAACACTCTGTGAAAGCTCCATGATTTGTGTCTAAGAGCATGTTTATTTCAAACTTTTTGAGAACCACAAGACATAAAAGATATCATCCCTGTGATTTCCGGCAACATACTTACTGCCAACACGAATTAGAAATTGCAGGCCTGCTTTTCATGATTTTTTAATATATGCCAGTGGCAGGGGAGAAGTTGGTAAATCTATCTTTTGAAAATTGTTTTGTGGTGTACTACTGGAGGGGCAATGTTGTCAATCACACAAGGAAGTTTTAAAGGATTTTATTCCATACACATGATACACTGATAGTTGATATTGGGATTATTTTTGTTTCTTGATAGATTTGCTAACCATTGTTTTTTATCAAGTCATCAAATTGTATGTTCTGCTCTCTCAGCCAGCACATGTAACATATTGGCATCAGAAAACTAACAAGAGAATATTGTTTGAGCCAATTTCACATTACCACCAATCTATGACAGATGGTTAACCACTAGTATTTAATCCTAGTTTTATAAATGTGAAAATACTTTTTCATAATACAAATTTCAAAGCTCACAATTAATAACATCACTGGCATTTTAATAGTTCACAGTACAAGACTTTCAAAGAGCCACATGTCCAGTCTGATGAAACCCTAGTGTAGTGAAAGAATAATAGATTAATCCTTCCACTAAAATATTAACAATACCAAGTGCAAGTGAAAAAGTAAAATTTGCTATCCAATGATGGAACTCATTCAAAGCTATTTGCTTCTGCTAGAGATTTGAGAGTCAGCTGTGCACTCTGGAATTTTCCAGCCCTGCGTAACTGAAGATTCCCACCCAAGGTCAAAGGACCTTTAAATGATCCACCAACTTTTCCGCCTTGCCGGCTATGATTCCTGCAATGAACGGGATGGGAAATTTGTGGCCAGCATCTACGATCTTAATGAATGACAGGACAGACTTAAGTGGCTGAATGGTCTAATTTGGCTTCTATTTCATTTGTTCACATGCTCATGTGCTTCTTCAGTGCCTTTTTGGCATTCTTCCTCAAACCATATGCAACATTAGTCAAGGAAGAAACCTGCATTATAACGAATTACATTCCGTTTCTTCATGTGGCTTTGATAAACCTTTTGGACTGCATCATCCTTCGTGATAATTCTCGAGTGGACAATGATTATATGATAAAAGACTTCCAAGTATACATTAAAGGGAAGAATTCTAGCTGTTTGGAATGTAGCTCTTCATCCAGCATGCTTGAATCAACCGTGCAAGCCATGCAGCTAATCCCTATAAACTGCCCCAAACTGATTCTCAGGATGCAATTTAAATCAATATTTCTACTTATTCCCAAATCAATACACTTTCCTTCAAACAACAGTGAGTAGTGATTTAGTGGTCGATGATGTGTGTGTCTGCATGCCTCTGAATTAAGTTGGCCCTTGTATTAGTGGCCGTTTCTTTCAACATTTTTCATTACCAATTTTTCCACTATTGCGACTTAAGTTTCAGTTATTCATTAGTCACAAGTAGGCTTACATCATTACTGCAATGAAGTAATTGTGAAAATCCCCAGTCGCCATACTCCGATGCCTGTTTGGGTACACTGAGAATTT
This sequence comes from Sphyrna mokarran, assembly GCA_024679065.1. Taxonomy (NCBI): domain Eukaryota; kingdom Metazoa; phylum Chordata; class Chondrichthyes; order Carcharhiniformes; family Carcharhinidae; genus Sphyrna; species Sphyrna mokarran. The sequence goes on along the minus strand of JAGIQG010000010.1, from coordinate 14,343,123 downwards.
AGCATAGCCAATCCACCTAAGCAGCACGTCTTCCAGACTGTGGGAGGAAACCTATGCAGACACAGGGAGAACATGTAGACTCCGCATAGACAGTAATTCAGGTTGGGAATTGAACAAGGCGCTGTGAAGCAGCAGTGCTAACCATTGTGCCACCTTGTGTATTGCTTTTAAAAGTGGCACAGGTTCAGGGCTCAACTCCATCGCAGGCCACTGCCTCAACTAAAACATATCAGACAAATCAGAAATAGGTAGCACAATATTTCTGTTTTAAAAACCTTTACATCGTAGGAAGAAGGTAGATCCAAGGAGGGAAAAAGGTACAATATTTTTGAGGTGGTGTGGCTGGAGTTCTGAGTGGGAATGGAGAATTTAGGCCTCAGCCAAATTTCCATTCATAGCAGCGGGACAGGAGAATCCCAGCCACACAATCTTGGCCTGACTTTACGAAAGAATTAATTTATGTAGGGAAGATTAACAAATCCTGATTCCTCTACTATAAGGACACAAATAACAGGAAAAAAAGCATGGAAGATCTTGCATCTGAGAAAAGGATAAATCTTAATTACAACATCTCATAGAATCATTAAAAGCAGGAAGAAGGACTTTTATACCTTTGTACTTCGATTAAAACGCAAATTATAATCAAAAAGATGCCAGTTTGGAGCGGATAGATTCTTTGTTAAATATGATATGAAATGTAAGAAACTTGGGGGCAAATTTGCCCCCTTCTGCCCACCACAGGAATCATAGCTGGCAAGGGGGTGGACTATGGAAAGATCTGTTGACCTCAGATGGGATTTTCTAGTTTTGGCATGAACGGGGCTGGTTGGTCTGAGTTGCAGAAATTCTTGAATTTTGTTCTCAGGAATCTGCTGCTTGTTCCTCGCTTTTCATTACAAATTCAGTGAAGTGACATTTACTGACACTTTGTGGAAACTCCAATAGCTCTCTATAAGTCACTGTTTGCAATGTTGTCTCCTCTGCCTATCCTCAATGCCTTATTGCCACCTGTGTGATTATCTGTGTGCAGTCTGGAAGGTTAGGCATGTGCAGATTTAGATATTGAACTCTATCTGATGCTTAATACATTAAAATAGTAACTAAACTTGAGGCCTGGTTGCTTTAAAGTGGTTCAGTGTTTGTGGGACACTAGGACAATGGGTGAGAATAAATGTCCCATTTATGTTAACATTCCAAATCGTTGTACATTAATGCATACTTGGTGCAGGACTTCACTGTGATTTGTCACTTGGAGAATTGTTCCATTGTCAAGCACTGCTCAAATTAATATAAAATATGGATTTATTACAAGAGACGGTCTGATTAAAAAAACATGAAATCAACAACTGTTGTTATCTATGAATCTGAGAAAAATGTTAAAGTTTTAGTTGGATTTTTTAATTTAACTTGTACTCTGGACAATTATAGTGCCAACATTATCATTTGACAGTTTTGAACTGTAGCATAGACCAAGCATAGCAAAGCTATCCAATTTGGAACCCTCGGACCATTTTGTTGTGAAGATCTTGATTTTAAATGTAAGGGCAGGTCTTTCACAAAATTACTCTGGGTGGGATTCTCTGGCTGTACTCGCTCAAGACTGGAAAATCTCACTTTAGGTCAATGGACTTTTGCATGATCTCTCCCCCACACGCTACAATTCTAGGGGCAGGCGGGATGGCAAAAATCCTCTCTCCTACACCCCCTTCTTAAATATTCCATGGTAGGAGGAGAGGTGGTGATAACTTTTTACACTATTTAATTTACAGTATTTAAGATTTCACTTTGTGAGTGGAATTTATTCAAATTAAATGCATGTTTTGCTTTACTGAGTGTGAACCTCTGAAAGAGCAGCCTGCAGCCCCACTGCGGTGGGACTTCATGCTGCAGAGGATATGGCAGGTCAGCCAAAAGCCTGTTGAGTTTCAGCAGGACTGGAAGATCCTGGCAGCGGCCAGTGCTGAAAAATCCCAGCTTGTGTCTTATATTACATTAGTACTGGAACATTCCTCACAATTTGTATTTTATGGTGTCTTACTCATGAATGTGCTCTCAGCCTAGAAAGTGAACGAAACAGATACTTCAATTATTACATTGGTTAAAGGATTCTATCTGTTTTTTACATGAGCAATACAACTTTTAACTTAGAATTTTGTTCCACTCAAGTGTATTTCAAGTTTCATTACACCAGACATTCATTGCTTGAAGATCAATAGTATTATTATACTAAGATATTACCCACATATTTAAATCTTCCATTAGTTTTATTCTTATTGAGTAAAAATGGTTTTAATTAGACATTAACCACAATCAAGAACCCCCAAGTCATTGACTACTTTGGTAATTCTCATTGATTGCTTTGAAGAATATGTTCTTTGACCATTTTTTAAGAACGAAAGATCAAAGCAATTGATTGAAAAGGCACTCTGCATCAATAATTGTAGATTAAACCCAGGAAGGAGAAGAAGAGAATGGTCCATCTAAATATCACTGCTGGCTGTTATGAACACCTCCTTTGTTATGCTATGTTAATTTAAGAATGAGCTCCTTTCAATGCTGAATGATTACTTTTGTTACCAGACTTTGTTTCCATCATCTTATTGGGGGTAACTATAAACCAAAACAACCAAATTTACTGCACCATCCTAGAGTGAAGAAATTGCCAACAATATTCCACTTTTTTGTAACTTTTATATTAACACAAATCAGAACCAATGCAAATTACGTGTGAACTAACAGGCAAATGATACTTTAAATAATGTGGTAAATTTCACTTTAAATAGACGATATAACAAAGCAATGTTTTACACAATGACAGGTAGTGAATCACTCCCAATAGATCCGTGGAATGAGGCACAGCCCCAAGGTTCTCTAACTCAGCTTCTGGTACATAGGATTGCTCACTTTCTCACTCGATCAATTTGACCCTCAAGTCGCATTCGTCAACAGACGTATTTCATGTGAGAATCTCCGGACATGATCGCCATCCAGACTGCACACCCCTGCAGAACCTCCTCACAAATAGTCCTGAAAGAACAGACTTCCCAGAGCCCCCTCTATCTTACTACATTGATAAACACCAATAAATGTTCTGGTCGGACTTGGCAAAACAGAAGCTGCAGCAGTAATATTGCTACTTCACAGTCCCTGCTCTCATTCTATCATCCGTTTTTAGTCCTGTTTAACTGTATTATACCTACACAGTTCCTTGTAAATGTGCCTTCTCTGTTCTCCCCTCTGCTGCAACCCTCCTCTGCCTATCTTCTCTGTGTCTGGCAAACAGCACTTTCAATTTTATTCTTTCATGATGCACAGCCTACAGAAGAAGGGTCTTCAGTTCACAAAGCCCCGTTTTTATTATTCACCAAGAAAATCATAACTGATCTTTTTTTACAATTGATGAAAACTGTTAAAAGTTAATTTCTATATTAGAAACAATTACAGATTCCCTGACATTTTTAATGAATGTACAAATATTTGTTGCTCCTGGGCCAAAGACCATTGCACCTTTATTTCCCAAACATTTACCTGGTTTAACATTTAGAATCTAGAATCCCTACAGTGCAGAAGAAAGCCATGAGGCCCATTGAGTCTGCACTGACTGTCTGACAGAGAATCCCACACAGACCCTACTCCCACAACCACACATATTTACCCTGTTAATTCCACGAACCAATGTATGCTTGGACACAAAGGGGCAATTTACCATGGCTAATCTATCTAACCTGCACATCTTTGAACTGTGGGAGGGAACCTGAGCATTGAGGAAACACACGCAAACACAAGGAGTACATGTAAACTCCACACCGACAAGCTCAAGTCCAGAATTGAACCCCGGTCCCTGGCAATGCTAACCACTGAACAACTGCGCCATCTAAAGTGATTAGATGTATATTATTATAAGTAGTGATGTTGGATTTATATGTGAATGGGTTCTTTGCCAGTTGGCTCCATGATGGCACTCTGAAGGCTTGGGCATTATTTTGGCCGAGAATTCAGTGAAATGATATCCTGAGTTCTCCAATCTCCGGTTCCGCTGCAGTGAATGGATGTTTAGCTGAGCTCCAACTTCTCCAATTTTACTGGCAGCAGAAGCGTAGTGAGCGAGATGGGAACATACTTGCTGGTGAGAGAATGTTGTACTGTCAGAGGGGCCACCTTTTGGATGAAGCATCATAGCAAGGCCCTGTGTCAAAGTTCAAACAATCCCGCGGCAAATTTATAGAAACACAATGGAATTCTCCAGATATTCCTCAAGAAAGACAATAAAATGAAATCAAGTAACCAGCTATCTGATTGCTTGTTATGGGGTCTTGATGTATTTAAATGGGCTGTCACATAACAGTACTTTAAATGTAAAGTGCAAGCTGTTTAATACTTCTTGACAATTAGAGGGATGTGTATGGCACTACATAAATGCAAGTTATTTTTCTCTTTTTGCTTCATCTACAGAACTGCAATAAAAAATGGGTGATGGCCTAGACAGGGCTCATTTGATCAGTGTTCATGTACAGTACACATACCTGCAGTTTAATCTGGGCTATATAAAAAGGAGTTCGACCTTCTTTTTCACCCCACTTAACAAGCATAACAAATGAATATTGAAACTAGCTGAAAATATATTAAGTGGAAACAAATAGGTTTCATTTATAATAAGTGCATTCAGGTTAATTAACAGACAGGAGCTTTTGTGTTTAAACAAGGCTCCCTGATGCTATACATGCAGGTACTGTTAAGGGCCAATTGAGCTCTATAGGATAATTATCAAACGCCTTTGCGCTCTTCAATTTGTTAACAAAGTGCAGCCTGTAATTTGCCTAAACCCATAAACCATCATGTGTGATCCTGCGCAGCAATTAAGTGAAAATATCTCCTCATCAGAGATTCCTGAGAACAAAGATGGACAATAATATTTAAGAAGCCAGATGGATGTTCAGAATGCTGCTGCTTTGACAGCTGCAATCAGGCTTAATTGTGCAGCTTTAAAAAGTACAAAAAACAACATGTAAACAATAGCTTCCTCACCCCTGAAAAATGGCGAGGCAAATACTTTTTATGTTTGCTTCTGTCTGGATTTGACAGCCCTCGTTTTGAACATGCGACACAATTAAATTCATTAGATTTAATTTAGTAGATGGGAAAATAATGTTCATTGTAATACATTTAACACATGGATGATGCAAGGCTGCTTTTATGTTAAATAATATTTTCCCTGCTGTTCTTGGAAAGAGGAATGCGGAAAGCTTGCACATTATGTTACATTAGGGTGGCACAGCGCCAGGGACACGGGTTCGATTCCCGGCTTGGGCCACGGTCTGTGCGGACTCTGAACGTTCTCCCTGTGTCTGCGTGGGTTTCCTCTGGGTGCTCTGGTTTTCTCTCATTGTCTGAAAGATGTGTGATTAGGTTCATTGGCCATGCTAAATTCTCCCTCAATGTTTTCAAACAGATGTGGCGACCAAGGGATTTACACAGTAACTTCATTGCATTGTTAATGTAAGCCTACTTGTGATTTACAAACTTTACGTTATTCAAAGAGCCAAGAAGCCAATTAGTAACCTGATTTTTATTTTGTGAATGTTTCCATTTTCTCTTTTCTTTTGATTTTCTTTAAATAAACAAACTCCACATCCTTGCAGAAATACATCCAAGTGAACTGATCTTTTCACATTCAGATTATAGGATTATTGATCCAGACTCTACAGTTAAATATTAAATTCTGATCCAAATGGAAATTATTCTCTCATTATCTGCTTTTTAAAATGCTCAGCATTGTTAACATCTAAAAGTATTTCTTCCTGTAGATAAAATCAATCTACAGTTATCAATCGACTGTCTATACTCTGTGAAAGTGGTATATATTATAAATGTTTCATTTTCCGACACTGGGGATCATGTTAAGTGTCTCTTGTGGAAGTTCCAGGCCATGCAGTAAAAAATCTGGGACAGTGCCACAAGTAGCTTTGGCCTGTCCAGTGCACACTCCAGTGCAGTGGTGAGGGGGTGCTGCACGGTTGAAGGTACTATTTTTAGGAATGATATGGAGATGCTGGTGTTGGATTGGAGTGGGTACAGAAAGAGGTCTCACAATACCAGGTTATCATCAGCCCGTGATTCCAAATAAACTTTCTGGATTTCAACCTGGTGTTGTGATACTTTTTACTGTTTTTAGGAATGATATGTTGAAGCAAAGTTTCCATATCTGCTTGCTCAGGTAGATGTGAAAGGTCCTATAAAGAAGAGCATGGTGGCGACACAGTGGCAGTGGCTAGCACTGTTGCCTCACGGCACCAGATACCCAGGTTCAATTCTGGTTTTGGGTCACTGTCTGCCTGTGTGGAATTTGCATGTTCAACCTGTGTCTGCATGGATTTCCTTCAGGTATTCCGGTTTCCTCCCATAGCACAAATATATGTGCATTAGGTTGATTGGCCATGCTAAATTGTCCCTTAGTGTGGGGGGGGGGGGATGGTTTAGCAATGTAAATACATGGGGTTACAGGGATCCCACCTGGCTGGGATTGTTGCTGATGCAGGCTCAATGGGCTGAATGGCCTCATTCTAAAATGTAGGTAGTCTAGTCTAAGATCAGGTGAATTATTCCTAGTCTATTGACCAATATTAATCCCCCAATCAACAACATTTAACATGTTGTCTGATCATTATCATTGCCAATGAAACCAAGTCACAGAAATGCTTTTGTTAACAGTAGAAATGATTGGTGAAAAGTTGTATTCAACCTTTGGCAAGAGGACAGAATCTGACAAATAGCACATTATTGTTTGAGGGAGCTTGTTCCATTCAAAATTAGCTGCCATATTTCCTGAAGTACAATGGTGACCATGTGTTCAAAAGTATTTCTTTGGCTGTAAAACACTTTGAGATGTTCAGTGGATGTGAAAGGCAAGATACAAATATAAATCTTTGTTACTTATTAATTTGAGGTGTTGATTACAATTCAGTACAATTCTTTTTTGGTGATTCGCCCATCAGTTTTAAGGAGTTTTTAGTTCCTCTAAGGTCTCCACTGACAGTTCAGACAAAAGTGGTCAGTTGATTGAATGGGTAACTGAGTTGTCCACAGGGGAGGGTAATCTCTGGTCAGTGGGCAGTAAGGGCACTGCGATTGATCTGTGTTCCTGGCCCAGGGAGGGAAAAACCAGGCAAATTGTTAACCTGAATCCCCATTGGGTGCATATATGCATTGATAGAATAAAAGGCAAAGCAGCCCGTTTGATTTGGCACCACATCCACAAACATCCATTTCCCTCCACCACCAATGTTCAGTAGCAGCAGTGTGTACTATCTATATGATGCACTGCAGCAATTCACCAAATTTCCTTCGACAGCACTTTTCAAACCCACAACTACTTCCATCTAGAAGGACAAGGGCAGCGGATACATGGGAACACCACCACCGACAGGTCACCCCCCAAAGCCAGTTACCATCCTACCATGGAAAATATTGCCATTTCTTTGCAGTTGCTGGGTCAAAATCCTGGAATTCCCCCTACCTCCCTAATGGCATTGTGGGTCAACCCACATCACATGGACTGCAGTGATTCAAAAAGGCAGCTCATCACCATCTTCTCATGGGCATCTAGCGATAGGCAAAAATCCTGGCCTGCCAGCGATGCAGGGGTCTCAGGAATGGATAAAAAAAAAGTTTAGTCAAAGGTTTAGAGAGTCTGTGGGGCTTAACTCAATAGTTGCTAAGGAAATATTAGACAGAAAGCTCCTTGTCACACTCTTGGGTAAATATAGAACTGAACTCAAATCATTCATACTGATCTCTCCAACTCTCCCCATGACAACCTTCCCTGACCCTCTGACTATCACTCTGACTATCCACCTGACATTCCTGATTACTCTAACCTGCCCCCCAACCACCTGACTATATCCATTCGAAGATACCCGACTACCCCTCATCATCCAAGCCTTATCCAACATGACCTGGCTAACCACTGACCTGCCTAACCTCAATTCCATCGATCTGACTGCTCCCAACCCATCTATCTCATCACCCAACTACTAACTGACCCACCTGCCAGCCTCACTGCCTAGCCCCTAGATCACTTACCACCTCACCCACTTGCCCCTGCTATCTACCTGCCAACCTATTCCCTCCAAAGCTATCCACTCACTTACTACCTACCCATTCATTCATTCATCCTCTCACCCATTCACTAACATTCTCATTGGACCTTTGAGCTTTACCATGCTGTAAAAAGTACATATATCTTGTCTCCCTCCCCCACTGATGGTATGGCACTTTGATGGAATTTTCCAATGGATGCTGCCTTCTGCACTTCTGGTAAAATATAGAGCAGTATTGAGGTGTGGAAAAGCTCATGTGGAACACCAATTTGGTGTGAATTGCTGCTTTGCAGAGGATCCAGACAAATACCATTTGTGAGATGTGGACATGTCCAAATAAATGAAAACTACTATCAGTGGTGTAACATTAAAAAGTCTTACTGGTTGCCTTAAAAGTGCATAGTGCAGAATTTAACATTGCAATTCTCATTGTTTTATAAGAGGCATTAAAATCAATGGCAAGAAGTTGATCGAGTGCAATTTGTATTCCTACAATAACATTGTTCACAGTAACTCCTAGGATTATATCCTTATTCACTTAAACTATAAGACATGGAAGCAAAATGGGCCAAGTAGTCTAATTGAATCTATTCCATCATTCAATCATGGCTGATGTTTTTCTCATCCCCATTCTTCTGCCTTTTCCCCCATATACCCTGACCCCCTTATTAATCAAGAACTTATCTATCTCTGTCTTAAGGACACTCAATGACCTGGCTTCCACTGCCTTCTGTGGTAAAGGGTTCCACAGATTCAGCACTCACTGGCTGAAGAAATTCTTCTCATCTCTGTTTTAGACTGATGCATATACATATGCGCATCCTTTTAGTCTGAGATTGTGCCCTTTTGATTCTAGTTTTTCCTACTAGTGGAAACACTCTCTCCATGTTCACTCTATCCAGGCCTCGCAGTGTCCTGTAAGGTTCAATAAAATCCCCTCATCCTTCTGAACTCCAACGAGTACAGACCCAGAGTCCTCAACCATTCCTCATACGACAAGCTCTTCATTCCAGGGATCATTCTTGTGAACCTCCTTTAGACCCTTTCCAAGGCTGGCACATCCTTCCTTAGATACTGCTCACAAGTGCACAACTTGTCAGTGTTGATGGTCTACTTTAGGAACATTGAACAGATGTTCTTAAATCTCCAATGGGACAAGGAAATTTCCCAGTGATGTTAGCAAAGCTCTGGAGAGACAATATCAGAGGTATTTTGGATCACCTAGATCCACAATTGGATATTTGGGCCTCCAAACAAAGTTCACAGAGAATGTAGCAATCTCAAACTTTACAAAAAAAGAAAGCCCAAAAGTAAGATATCTCAAAATATTCTCAGAATCCTGACAGTGCAGAAGGAGACATTTTGGCCCAGCCAATCTGCAACTACTCTCTGACTGTGTCTTAACCAGGCCCTCTCCCCCACCCTATTCCCATAACCCCACACACTTACCATGGCTAATCCATCTAATGGACACATCTTGGGACACTAATGGGCAATTTAGCTTGGCAATCCACCTAGCTTCACTTTGAATTGTGGGAGGAAACCAGAGCACTTGGAGGAAACCCATGCAGATGTGGGAAGAAGGTGAAAACTCCAAACAGACAGTCACCCAAGATTGGAATTGAACCTTGGATCCTGGCATTGTGAGGGAGCAGTGCTAACACTGCCACCCTGCCGCCCAAAGTGGGAAAATTTCTATTGGTTTCCAAATGAAAGGTTAAATTCCTGGTAATAATACTTCTCCATGTATGAACATGGGAATGGGAAGAGAATGAGATGGGATTCGATAGATATATGAACATTCGTTTAAGTGACAAGTTGGAAATTATTAAACTTTATTGCGGATAAAATGCACCTAGTATTGTAAAACTGAGCAGGGTAAAATGATGCTGGAAATATTTATGAATGAGGCGTCCTGTTAAATATATAGCTCAAATTATCACCCAAACAGATTATTTTGCAGGCTTTGCCAATTATGTTTAAAGATAAGAATCCCTCAAAACTTGAGCACTTTACTCACTGTGAAACCATACAAATAGTGTCAGCAAAGTCGATGAGTTAAAAGTTTAAAGTTTGCCTCTTCGTTTTGCAAGTAGGCTTACATTGACACTGCAATTAAATTATTGCAAAAATCCCTCAGTCACCACATTCCAGGCCTGTTTGGGTACACTGAGGGAGAATTTAGCATTGCCAATGCACCTAACCAGCACATCTTTTGGATGGTGGGAGGAAATCAGAGCACTTGCAGGAAACCCATGCAGACATGGAGAGAATGCACAGACTCCACACAGACAGTGACCCAAGCTGCGAATTGAACCTGGGTCCCTGGTAATGTGAGGCAGCATGCAGTATTATACATTGTGCCACCGTGACACTTCCCAAAAAAGTTGGGAAAGTGTTTTTTAAACAAACAAAATGACTGATTCAGATTCTGTCACAGCACGTATAGCCATCGAGAATGACAATCTCACTGGTTATCAATCAAGCAAAGACTGGCAAACTCATGTGGAAATTAAATAGATGCATGAGTTGTGAAACAGTATCGATTGCGGTTTTGCTCCCACAAATTTTGCCTTTAAGCTGAGAAGCATCTTCCATAATAAAACAAAATTAAAATCATGCATATGATATCACCAAGCAAAGCATATAACATTTCCTGGTTTTTATTCAGCCAAGGTACACAGGTTTTGGCTGAGAAATCTACAATGAGTGAGAAGCCTCATTGTCGTATTCAATGGTTCAGTTGTTCTGTGTTTGATTATTTAAATCTGTTCACAACTGACGCTTATTGTCCATGATTGGTTAAACCTAGTGAAAAAAAAAACAAAAGCTGAAAACAACCTTTGAAACACTTGGAACTATTGTCATCTAAGATGTAAAACATATTTAGTCATCCTGCTACAGTTTATCCATGTGGAAAGATGTTCCTTCTGGTGTAGAGAGTCTTAGTGATCTGCCTGGCAAAAAGTTAGCCTGCAAACTAGGAGCTTTCATGATAAAAGCAAAATACTGTTGGAATCTAAAGCAAACGCTGGAAAATCTCAGCAGATCTGATAGCTTCTGTGTAGAATGTTTCGAGTCTGGATGATCTTTCATCAGAGCTTTCAATGATGTCACTATCTGGAAGAAACTTATTACATTAAAATTAAGAGTGATGATGAGAACCACAGGTAATGTTGTCTATACCTTGTGCAGGCTCGGGTTGTGTTTGCAGCAGGCATGTGTCTTGTGTGTAAAGTAGAAAGTACTCCTCCAATATGTTCATGAAGGAGAGGGTAGTGGGAATCTGGAATTCACTGCCTCAAACACGATGGGCTGAAGGGCCTCTTTCTGTGCTGTAAAGCTCTTTGATTCTATAAGGGGCACTTACTGAAGACCCTTGTTATAAGTATGGGTCTGGCGCAGTGCCAGTCTAGTCCCTCTGTTCCCTTCTGTTTTCCTTGTTGCTTCATTCTTCTTCTTTGGACCTCAAGGTAGTAAACTGCCCATGTTTAATGTGTAGTAAAGCTTTCCAGAATCAGTGTAGCATCACCAAACTCCTCACAGAATGAGCTCAAACCCATCAGAACGTTGGCCAAAAATAGAAAATAACTAAAGGTTAACCAATCACCTAAACTGGTGAACCAGCAACTAAGCTGTATGTGGCAGGTGAGATCTTTTAAATGGTTACATGATTCTGCCTCGCTGTCAGCACCACCACTTCCTGAGTGAATCCAGTTTGGAGACACATCAGTATCCAAAATGACAGGCATCGGAGCCCAGCTTGAATATTTCATTCCCTATTTAAAGTAATCCTGACTTAAGCCCTAGATGACTGTGGAGGAAATTGATTCTAGACGCTTGGTGGTAGATATTCAACACATTTCCCCATCTGCTATATTTGAATGCTTCTGTCCAAATTGTGCCTGAAAGTGATGTGTAACGCTATTTAAATTTAAGGCCAATATTATTTGCAGCTTTTCAGAATGACTAGCACTGCTGCCTCACAGTACCAGGGACTTGGGTTTGATTCCCAGATTTGGTCAATGTCTGTGCGGAGTCTGCATGTTCTCCCTGTTTCTGCATGGGTTTTCTCCAGATGGTTCTCCCACAATCTGCAGGACACACTAATTAGGTGCATCAGCCTTGCTAAATTTTCCCTCAATGTACCCAAACAGGTGCCAGAGTGTGGAACTAGAGGATTTTCACAGTAATTCCACTGCAGTGTTAATGTAAGCCTACTTGTGACACTAATAAATAAACTTTAAATCTCATGAATCTATTCAGGTAGAAGTGATATTATGATGCCATCTAGAATCAGTACAGTGTACACAGAAACTTTGAGAATATTTATCCTGAGCTCTGAAATTCTCTCATTAAATCTCTCACTCCTTTAAGACATCTTAACCAAATCTTTGCTTAAGCCTTCATATCTCCTCGTATGGTTCAACATCACACTTTCTATCTGATAACATCTTTGAAGGTCCTTGGGACATTGTAATACGTGAAAGGTGCTATATAAATGCAAGCCATTGTTGTCACTGCATCCTGAATCAGAACGCGTTGAGACAGGTTATCACAAAACTGAGCAAGCAAAGATGCTTTGTTCAGCCTGCAGATCTGTGCACCTCTCACGATAGAAGAAAAGTTATTGTTTTCTGACCCTCTCTCCAGGAGTCCCTGTAATGTACAACGTCGTTAGACCGCCGGACTGAGAGAAATTACTACATTAAATGTCTGTCACAGCGGGGGAAAAAAAAGCTTCATTTCTGAAAACAGGGTAAAAGAAAACTGCAATCTGCTTCACAGCCAAAAGGTGGCAGGCCTCTTACATTGATGCTGCTCTCAGCAATACCCAAATAAAATCAAATACAGGAGTAATTCTAAAATATGTACAATGTAAATACACTTGCGCCAAGTGTCAGGAAGGTTTGGCATTGCATATGCTGCATCACTTGTGATGATGGGACTAATTTTAAATAAAGTATTTGCATGTTAAGCAGTTGAATTCAACAGTTGTTAGAACATTTTCAGACCCCTATATGTAATCATAAAAGCCTTGCAGCACAGAAAGAGACCACTTGACCCATCGATTCTGCACTGACCACAATCACATGGGCCTTATCCCATAACTCCATTTATTTACACTGCCAATCCCATGACGTGATATAGAGATGCCGGCGTTGGACTGGGGTAAACTCAGTAAGAGGTCTGACAACACCAATTTTAAATCCAACCTATTTATTTGATAGTAAACTTGCTAGCTGCCGGCGTTTGCGCCTTCGTCAGGCGAAGAATACCTCATTCGCCTGACGAAGGCACAAACGCTGAAAGCTAGTAAGTTTACTATCAAATAAATCGGTTGGATTTAAAATTGGTGTTGTCAGACCTCTTACTGAGAATCCCATGACAGTCAGGGGCAATTTAGCATGGCCAATCAACCTAACCCATATATCTTTTGGACTGTGGGAGGCAACGGGAGCACCCAGAGGAAACCCACGCAGACACATGGAGAATGTGGGAACGCCGCACATAACCTGGGTCCCTGGCACTGTGAGGTGCATTGCTAGCCACTGCGCTACCATGCCACCCTCAAATTTGCATCCTTTTGAAATACTTCACTGCTAATGTTGTGAGTGGCACAGTGGTTAGCACTGCTGCCTCACAACAACGGGCACCCCTGGGTTCGATTCCAGCCTCAGGTGACTGTCTGTGTTGAAGTTTATGTTCTCCTTGTGTCTGTATGGGTTTCCTCTGGGTGCCTTGGTTTGCTCTCAAACTCCAAAGATGCACAGGGTAAGTGGATTAGCCATGGTAATTTGACCCTTTAATGTCACGGGGATAAGCAGGGTAAATGCATGGGATTGGAGGGAAAGCACTTAGGTGGGATTACTGTTGGTGCAGGCTCAACGGGCCGAATGGCATCCTTCTGCATTGTGAGAGTTCTATGATCCAAGACTGCCTTTTTGTTCAGGAGTTGAAGCCCTGATATCCAGTTCTTTTTTCAGATCCCAACCCCGTGGTCCGTCAGTGCCTAGCACACAATGCAATATTTGAACAGGAGGCCATTCAATGGCTGGGGAGCATGCAGCAATGATATAACAGCAGCCTCACAGTCAGAGCTGTGAGCTGTCAAATTGTTCTCATGATGGGGAGGGTGGGGGTGGGTGGGATGGCTTCTCAGAGCAGCTATGGTCATCTTGCACTCACGGGCATGTTACAAATGATACATGAAGCTTTGGCCACTCAGTTCCGCTACTTGGTGATTGCTTTCAATAATCAGCTGGGAGCCAACTTCAACAGAGAGCCTGACTCCCAAATGAAAGCAGAAGCATGCCAACAAACTGGCAAGCAAAGCTGGGGGGAGCAGGGGAGAAATAGATGGTCCATCTGCCTCTGGTCCCACCTCTGCAGCTATGTAGAAATTCTACTACAGGCCAAAAAGAAATGACATTGATTTCATGAATTATAGGCGCTTCTCCAACATAACACTTAGCTTGAAACACCAGTGCAACACTGGAGTATTATCATGAAAAGACATTGACAACTTTCAAATGATCTTGCTTTTCTCCCAGAGAAATAATGGATGGAGATTCTTTGTGGAGATTCAGGGCTTGCATTTCCATGAGGAATTAAAGTTGAAACATTGGTCGGAATTCTCCAATCATCCATGCCCTGCTGAGACGGAGAATTTGGCACCCAATCAAATCTGTGTTTGCTGCAGCGGGACCAGAGAATCCAGTTGGCATGAAAAACTGGAAAATTCCAGCCATCCATTGATCTTCCTTCTCAAATTGAAAATCCGACCTTCCTCAGGTCTGTACATAAGTTCTTTACGAATGTGGTTTATGGGTTAATTAGAAGTAATGCATTATGGTAAATATTGAGGTAAACAAAAACCATTGGCAGCCATCTTGCCTTTTGGTGGGCTGTCCATTCAGACAGTGAGGGGGCCTGCTCTGCCCCTAAAGTGCCTGGTGAGATTTTGAGAAGCTGACCATGGCCGGATGGGCTGTAGGGCACCAAACAGGTGTCCTTAAACAGCACACCTGATTTCGGTAACTGCAAACAGATTGGAGTTGCTGACAGGGAAGTCAAGTGCAGAAGATGGGAGCCATAGTGAGTGGGTGAACTTTAGCACATTAACCTGAGGGGCAGGTATATTGCAGCCAACATTGATACTGCACCATGGTGTTAACCTGGAAAAAATATTTGCACCAGCATTTTATCACACCAAACTGTAGTGCCCTTTTGTGGCATTAAAGCTACCAGCTGACCTGACGTAACACTTCAACAGCTTTATAATGTGTTCTTGAATATCTAGCACAAAGTTGTTGGGATGTTAGGTATCAGTCTACAATTCTCCCTTCGAAAATCAAAGGTCACATCATTCTTAATGTACAGAGACAATTAAGTAGAGTAGCGCTAAATGTTTTCTCTTCCACTGAAAATGATAAAAAGGGACAGTGATTAATTAGTTAATCAACTGACATTTAATATGCAATATATATTGCAATTATGCAGAATAATGGATGCCGGAAAGCTGTTACATAACTGTAACACAACTAAGTAATTAAGATGACATCAGAAACCACAAAATGCAGTTTAGGATTGAGTTACAACCTTTAACACCTTTAACCTTTATCTCATTGTTATCATCTCTTGTTTTGTGTGAGCAATACAAATTACAACTTTTCATTTTCAGAATCTTCAAGTTTATGAACCAAGTTGCCTCCCTCTGGCTCACAGTAGGACCCTTATGCCAGGGTTCAATTTCCATGTATGTTAATGCAAGATGGTACATATTTATTGCATCAACAATCTTTTACAGTGCTTTTTTGTAAAATTTCAGCACCGAATGTCAAAACAATTAAACGATTTGTGCAAAATTAGTGGCAAGTGTTTGCTCTTACTGAATTCTTACATTTATTGTTATGATAAAGTTTTAATCCAACTGTTTTCAATGGATTAAAATAGTTTACAGAAAGATGTCATGGTGATGTGGTAATGCATTTGCCAGTAATATTGCAGAGCTTTTGATTTTGATTCTAATTTCATAATATTGAAATGACAATTACCAACAAATAAAGATTAATTAGTCAAAGTGTCAGGCCAATATATGTAACAATGCTGGAGTATATGGTCATCTACTAAGGTAGTCATGATAGGTTGTTGTTTATATTACTTAGGAAAAGTAGTTTAACAGGAACAGGAGTCTACCTCTTGTCTTAATCATGGTTGATATATAACCAACTGCAAATACCCACTTTATTCTATATCCTTTAATAGCCTCATATAGAATTAGAGAGAATATATGTCACAGAAACAGGCCATTCAGTCCAACCAGTTTATGCTGGTGATGTGTGTATTTTAACTTCCTCCTGTTCATTCTCATCCAATTCCCTCAGCAAAACCCTCTATCCCCCCCTCCCTCATTTACTTGTCAGATCTCCCCCTCCCCTTAACTGTATCCAAAACTATTCACCTCAATGTGGAAGCAGGACCCACATTCTTATCACTTAAATTGATGCCTCTAGTTTTGACTTTGTCCATATATCGAAACATTACCTTTTCTGTGTCTCTTTTAGCAAGCCCTTCTGTCTAAGATCTCAACGAGTTCACTCCTGAGCCATCGCTTCTCAAGAGAAAACATGTTCACTTTCCTGACAACCTCATATGTTCATTACCACTCTCACCAACTTTTACAGATGCACCATAGAAAGCATTCTTTCTAGTTGTACCACAGCTTGGTATGGCTCCAGCTCTGTCCATAACTGCGAGAAACTACAAAGGGTCGTGAACAAAACTCAACGTGTCTCTCAAACCAGCCTCCCACCCATTGACACTGTCTACACTTCCCGCTGCCTTGGAAAAGAGCCAGCATAATTAAGGGCATCAGGCATCCCAGACATCTTCCTTTCACTTTCTTTTGTCGGGAAAAAGATACAGAAGTCTGAGGACACGTATCAACTGATTCAAGAACAGCTTCTTCCCTGCTGCCATCAAACTTTTGAATGGATCTACCTCACATTAATTTGATCTTTCTCTGTACCCTAGCTATGATTGTAACACTACATTTTGCACTCTCTCCTTTTCCTCTCTATGTATGGTATGCTGTGCCTGTACAGCATGCGAGAAACAATGCTTTTCACTGTGTACTAATACATGTGACAATAATGAATCAAATTATATCAAAAATATCCTGGTAAAATTTTTTTTTTTTTTTGCATCCTCTCTAGTGAACTTTATTCTTTTTAATATGATGACGAAAACTGTTCACGTATGGTCTGACCAAGATTCTATACCAGTTTAGCACAATCTCCTTATTTTTCAATTCTATGGCTTATCAAGTAAACTTAAGTGCTTGTTTTGCTGCTTTTTTTGGACTTAATACCATGTCACTGTTCTTGGTGATTTGTGTATTTGTGCTTCTCAGCCCTATTTATGTATGTCTTTTCTGACAACTCTTTAATTTTCTTATCAAAATGTAACATCTTGTCCTCCATTTGCTGAATTAATGGGTGGGATTTTCCGGCTGCACTTGTCCCAAGACCGGAAAATCCTTCCCGAGGTCAGTGGAGTGGCAGGTGGGATGGAAAATTCTCCCAATGTATCAATAATGTGACCATTCCACAATTTTATTTATGACTTCTTGTAAGTTATTGTGGTGCACCTCAGTATTGACTTTACCCAGCACTTCCCCAATCACCCCTCTCAAATTTCGTGTCATTTGAGAGTTTTGCTTTATTTTGCCGCTTTGAGTAAGTCCTGAAATCAGGACCTAACGTGGATTCTGAACCTGAGCTGGGAGCGGGGTGTTGGTGGGACTACAGTGGCAATCTTCCCAGTGGCAAATAATTAAGAGGCCAGCACCAGTTGGGCTGCTATTATTAGCTGCTGCTGAATCCAGGGCAGCACTAAAATATATAATAACACGCTAAAATTGCAAGGGAAAAGAGAGAGCGCCTTCATATTGCAGCGCCTTCGCAGTCAAGGAGAAAAACTTATTTATGAGCTGTAGCCAGAGAGGTAGGCCCTATCTGATTGAAGATGTGAACCCCCTCCAATGGCAGTGTCAAGGCTGCTGGTTTGGTCAGTAACCTGGGAGGCTGCAGGTTTGGTCAGTAACCTGTGTCCCTCTTTTCAGGGTCTGCAGCAAAATGTCAGCGGCTTCGGAAAATGGCCCTCAAGCGTCCTTTCAATTACGTAAATTGTGTGCCCATCTCTGATCAGCAAGTGACAAAGCTGCTGTCATCCCCATTGCTGGGAGTATCCCCTGGCACTGAGAAAATGTTGAGCTTCCCTCCTTTCTCTGCCATTTTCCTGCCACTCCTGCTTCCCAGCCCAGAGCGGCATTGTGACATAGTGTCCTCACAGTGACAGTCACCCAGATTCAATTTCAGCTTTGGGTCATTGTCTGTGTGGAGTTTGCACATTCTCCCCATGTCTGAGTGTGTTTGCTCCAATTTCCTCCAACAGTCCAAAGGTGTGCAGACTTGATGAATTGGCCATGGTCAATGCGTAAGATTATTGGGATAAGATGGGAAAGGAGGTCTGGCTAAGATACTCTTTCAGAGAGTTGGAGCAGAATTGATGGGTGGAATGGTCTCCTGCATTGTAGGGATTCTATAATCTATCTCCCATGGGCTGATTAAAATCCCAGTCCATGCTTATAATTCCAAAGTTCAAATAGTTAAACTAAATTATAAACAGTGGTGACAATATTGATCTGTATGGGATTCTGCTTTTCAGCCTCTGCAATTTGAATAGTTAACTTTTATCCATATTCTGTTCATTCCGTTACTTCTCAGCGCGCTCTTATCATATTCGGTAGTCTATTGTTGAAGGCCTTTTAGAAATCTAGGTAAGTTACTTCCCCTGCATTACCTTTATTGACCTTCTCTTTCTCTGTTACCACTTCAAATAACTGATGACTTTGCAAAAATCTGTCACTCTTGGAGTTAAAGTTAGCATTGACCTAGTGAGAGATCCTGTGTGTGATTTAGCCTTGTTTGTTTCAGTCTGTGCAAAGACTTCATTTTAAGATATTTCTGCATGTGATTATATTTAAATGCTCGACTGTTAGACTGAACTAATACTGCTAACTTGGCTACATTTTAAAACTCAAGGCATATTGGGTTAGCTGCAAATTTACTGCATTCTTAGAGGGTACGCAAAGCAAGCAAGACAGGCTTTTCATAATGGCAGCTACAAGGCTGTTTGTGCAGACAGAGACAGCATGTGAAAAACACTTCTGATAACAAGATAATGATTAAAATATATTTTCATTTCAGTATATGTTCAATTCAGTTCACTTCTCAGATTTCACTCATCTCAGTACATGTCATTGTACAGGGCCTAGCTGTAAAGCCCCCAAGTCTGATCTCTTCTCTTTTCTGTCATGTTAATTTTTTTTTAAAGTTTTTTTTTTCAATAAAAGAAGTTAATTTTAAAACGCCATACCAATGTATCCCCTTGTCTGTTCAAAGAATTGAATCGACCCAATACCTAGCATTGACCTGCAATTGCAAAACAGGATCTCAAACTTCCACCATCCTTTGGATTTGGAAGATTTCTGAATTTCAATCCAGAAAGTTCTGGCTGTTTTTTTTTAGGATACATCTTTTTCTTCTCCTATTCCATTTAAGCAATGGAAATAAGGTAAATTGAGAGAAACTATCAGTTCCCCTTAATATCTTGAAAACTTAAATTCAAATTATCCCATAATCTTTGAAATTGCCCTTTAAATACAACCCTATTTTGTGTAAGCTTCCTTGTAATTTAACCCTTGGGAATCCAGGTATCATTCCAGTAAATCTATGCTGCCCTTCCTCCAAAGCTGGAATGTCCTTCCTAAGGATATATTTCATTATGAAGACATGGGTTTAAAAATAGATCATTTACTCTCAGGGATTCTGTGGTTTCCCGTTCAAAAACCCTGAGAACGACCAGGCAAGGAAACGAGAAATGTCTCTCACTTAACAAAATGATGTGCAGTGACAGAAACAGTATCTGATATTAACGTTATAGTTACATGTCTTCCTGGTTGAGTCTTATCTCTCAGGTAACTTTTGCTTCTTTGCCAGGTATATTCAATGCCATGTTTTATATTTTCTTCAAGTGAAATAAATGTACAATAGAAAAAAGCATTAGGTAGAAACTAAATTATAGCTGAGACCATAACAATAATGTCAATAAATTAGAACTTGGAGTGGTTGGAGAAAGCACCAAGTATTGCCCGTGTGACAGATGTTGAAATGTTAAGCCAGTTCCACTCGACTGGATACATTTAGAAAATGAAGCTTTACATTCACCGTGATTTATTGTATCCAGACAGGTTTTTGCAGTAACTACTGTCACCACAATCACTAAAATCAGCTTGTATGTATGTGGCATCATAAATGCAGCATTGCTAATATTGCAGCACGTCCACAGGTACTTCGCCAGGATGTTATCAAGCTACATTTAACACCCAAATGCATATTAGGATAGGTGACCAAAAGTTTAATCAAAGAGGTAGTTTTTAAGGAGCATCTTGGAGGCTAGATGTAAAGATGCACAGAGGTTTAGGGAGGAAATTCTAGAGGCTATAAGGACTGTAAATGAAATTACAGTAATTGGGTGGCATGGTGATTAGCACTGCTGTCTCTCAACATCAGGGGCCAGGGCTCGATTCCCAGCTTGGATCACTGTATGTGCAGACTCTGCACGTTCTCGCGATGTCTGTGTGGGCTTCCTCCACCGTGCTCCAGTTTCCTCCCACAGTCTGAAAGACATGCTGGTTAAGCGCATTGGCCATGCTAAATTCTCTGTCAGCGTACCTGAACAGGTGCCGGAGTGTGGTGACTACAGGGTTTTTACAGTAACTTGATTGCAGTGTTAATGTAAGCCTAGTTGTGACACTAACAAACAAATGTAAACTTTTAATAAGGCACAAGATCAGAAGTAAGCCATTTGGCCCGTCAAATGTGTACAACCACTTGATGAGATCATAACTAATCTGCTATGACAATCTTTAATTCTAGTTTGCTGCCTTCCTCCCTTGATACCCTTATTGGTGTAAACATCTACCTATCTCAGGCTTGAACACACTTATCAACACAGCCTCTATTGCACTCCAAGGTAAAGAACTCCACAGATTCACTACCCTCTGAGAGAAGAAACTCCTTCTCATCTGTCTTAAATGGATGACCGCCTTACTCTTGCACAAGGGGAGACAAACTCTCAGCATCCCTGAGTGCTTATGGGCCTCAGTCAACTGAGAATAATCCCAGCTTTTCAATCCCTCCACATAACTGAAGCTCCTATTCCCTGGTATCGTTCTCATTGATCCCCTGCCAAAAGTTTGACATCCTTCCTGAAGTGGAATATTCAAATTTGGGCGCAAGTCTCAGGTTGGAACCTGATTTATAAAGTTTCAGAATAACCTGCTAACTTTTGTACTCTTCATTGAGATGATAACTGTACCCTACACTCTTACCTTTAGAAAATATCAGCTGGGTCTAGTATTTTGAGAATTTACTGCTGCATGCATTTTTGAGTCCAACTTGCAATACATCATCACTGTACACTTTGTCGGTCACCCAGTATTGACTCAGCAAGGCTGGCATTCCACCAGGGAACCTTGTACTATGCAGCTGCAGTTGTTAACTTCAGTGCCACATTTATAGAGAGCAATGAACCAGCTGTCTCATGCCGTAATACGCCGAGGAAATCTGAACAGTTTGAAGCACTAATGTCTCATCATTTGCCTAAGAGTACCAAAATGGACAATAATTCAGACGACTGTGTATTTGTAGTACAATTTGCTAAATCCCATACCCATTTCCGTAAATGAGCAGCACATCTGTGCAGAGGATTCTAGAAGTGTAATTTTCTTTACAAGGGACTTTATAACCAATCTTTAGGTTTATGGTTTTCATTAAATCATTTTTATCAGCTATGAAAAAGTGCAAACTGCCTGTGATGAAATGAGAGATGATCGAATTCAAAACTTACAGTTAAGAAGTCAGCCAAATAAAATTATAATATATTGACTCTGGCATTATTGATTCACTGCCAAAAGAGCAGTTCTGTTCTTTGCCTTTTAAACTTCCCCTTTATCACAATGTAATATCGGCATACATTAGTTTGACATCAATTTGCCAAGTTCTCTGCAAAATCAGGTTTGTGAACTTTGATATATAAAATTGTTTGTAACTTTTCTCAGGGACGTAACAAATGGAGATTTATGTAACCCAATAATGTCATGCTGCTCAGGTGTATTAAGAAAATCGAATATAACACAGGAAGGGGCTTTAAGGGAGAACTGAAAAGCAAATACTTTCAGGGATTGTTTGCACCGATCTGCTGTGGAGAATAAGGGTACAACTTTACTGGTCCCACTTGCAGCAGCAGGCATTTGTGTTTGCGGTATTGAAAAAATTTGGAGGGCTGCTATAAGTCAATTGACTTCTGTCCACTCTCAACACTTCTCCATCCCATCCATGCCTGCTATTAGCGAGCCTGGAAAATCCTGGGCTAGGCGTGGTGGCAGTTGAGATAAGTATGGTGGGCTTTCATGCCTAATTTTACACTTGGAAGCTTATTCATTCTGTATCGGCAAGGATCCTTCCATCATATCACATGGCGGGGCAAGCATTGCTTATTTTGTCGAAGCATTACTTAATGGAATCAAGATCCTGATGCCACATTTAAATGTCACAGACACACACAGACACAGACGCACACACATTTATTCTCTACAGCCCAACTCTGTTATCAATAGTTCCTGAAATGGACCCCAGGAAAAAGATGTGAATTATTCTAAGGTTCAACTACGACACCCTTGAGGTTCTGATCTGATGTCTCTGTCAAACCGGGATGCCTTCTTCCCAAGGATTAGAACCAGGTGTTCCACTAACTTCACCTCACCAACCTGGGAGGCAGTCACAAAGGAGCTCGGTGCCATGGGCAACCAGTAATGAATTGTCCTACAGCTCAGGAAGAGAATGAATGATCTCATCCGCTGTGCCAGGGTAAGCCACCCTTCAGCCTACTCCATTCTCTCACACTCATAACTCAGGTATTATGCCCTGAAAGGGTAAAATACTCAGTGACCTTACACAACATTAGCACTGATTCTCTCATGGGTACTTTAACTCACCACTGTTTTATCCTGTCTTGCCGCATAAGGAGCATTTTCAGCTCACACCGTGGGTATGCAAATAGGGTTCTCAACCTGGAACAGTGGGTAAATCGACCCGCCATAAGGGAAATGCTGAGGGCAAAATTCCAACTTATTTTCTTGCTGGCGAAAATCTAACCTTTAGCCTCACACCAATTTTGCCGTTCCTGTCCACCACTACTGGCAGGAATGGAACATTCTGCCCAATAAAAGGTACATATTCAACAATACTTCAAACACCATTGAAATAGCTACAATGTTATTCTCCCTTTTTGTTTATAATGTTAAATCTATTTCCAACATATTTTGCACTGTGTAAACCTATTTTCTGTATAATTCAAATGTACACGCAGATATTTATTGTCCAATCTTTGCAATTCCTATAAATATTTTGCAGGGATATAGATTTTTTTTTGAATGGTAAACTAGTCCTGAGTAATCAAAATCAAAAATACTTCTAAGTCATGTTGATGCTGATACTGAAAGACAGATGTTTCTTATATAGAGTATTAATGGAGTCCTCGGCTCTGACACCATTTTTAAATGCCACCGAAACAAATACATTTATTTTCTGCAGTTATGGTTAGTTCTTGAGATGGACTCCTGCCAGGAGAAAGCCATGAATTACTCCAAGGTTCAACTACAACACCCTTGAGGCTCATTGAGTATTTCGACTCTATTGTAAGTGAGTCAGTGAAAGATTTTTTTCAAACCTGAAAACACAAAATGCTGGAGAATCTCAGCAGGTCTGACAGTATCTGTGGAGAGAGAAAAGAGCCAATGTTTTGAGTCAGGGTGACCCTCTGTCAGAGCTGAAGACGAGGAAAATCAGATAGGATTTATCCTATGAGGGTGGGGGATGGGGAGTGCCGTAATTGTTAGGAATGACATTGACAAAAAGACAAAAGAAAATGTAAATGGTGATGATAAAGGTAGGAATGGTGTTAAGAGCATCCATTAAGAAATCGGAATGTATGAACGGCAGAACAGATGCACAGAGTACAGGCATATGGCAGATGGCCCTAGTGGGATGGGGGATGGAGAAGTTGGGAACGAAACAAGATATAAAACAAGATTTAAGAAATGGAAAAATAAAATAAAATAAACTTTGATCATTTTTGCAGGACTAGAGTTAAAAAAGGAAATCAGGCTTTTCATGAATTATATTTATATTGCGCATTTTAATGTTTGCTCAGCTTACCACATAATTCTGCTTCATTACATTGTTTACAGCATCATCAAAGATTGAGAATACCTCACAAATGACAGCGAAGCGAACCACTTATTTAGAAGACTAGAATCACCATATCTCATGAGTGTGATTCAGAATGTAGGTGAACGCTTGCCAGTCTAGACACTGTATAAGAAATGATAGCAAATTAATTTACTTACTGGACCTAAGCAGAATGATTAGACTAATAATTCAGAGCTACAAGTTCAAAACAGGTTTTTGAATTTAAATTCAATCAATAAAATAAATCTACATTTTAAAAAAAAACAAGGTCATAGAACATAGAACAATACAGCACAGAACAGGCCCTTCGGCCTTCGATGTTGTGCCGACCAAAATAAAAAGCAATGCCCCTCCTAACTAAACCATTCCCTTCTCATCCATATACTTATCAACTAACCTCTTAAACGCCACCAAACTTGGCGCATCTACAACAGCTGCAGGCAGGGCATTCCACTCCCTAATCACTCTTTGAGTAAAGAACCTACCTCTGATATCCGTCCTATAACTCATACCCCTTAATTTAAAGCTGTGTCCCCTCGTGCTAGCTTTCTCCATCCTAGGAAAAAGGCTATCACTGTCCACCCTATCCAAACCTCTAATCATCTTATATGCTTCAATAAGATCCCCCCTTAGCCGCCTCCTTTCTAACGAAAACAACCTCAAATCCTTCAACCTCTCTTCATAGGACCTGCCCTCCATACCAGGCAACATCCTAGTAAACCTCCTCTGTACCCTCTCCAATGCCTCCACATCTTTCTTATAATGTGGCGACCAGAACTGCACACAATACTCCAAGTGCGGCCGCACTAGAGTTTTGTACAGTTGCAACATGATGCTGCGGCTCCTAAATTCAATCCCCCTACCAATAAAAGCTAAGACTCCATATGCCTTCTTAACAACTTTATCCACTTGACTGCCTACTTTCAGGGATCTATTGACACATACACCAAGATCCTTCTGTTCCTCAACACTATTAAGAGCCCTACCATTAGCCCTATACTCTACACATTTATTGTTCCTGCCAAAGTGCATTACCTCACACTTTTCCACATTAAACTCCATTTGCCACCTCTCGGCCCAGCTCTGCAACTTGTCCAAGTCACTCTGTAAACTAAAACACCCCTCTTCACTATCTACCACACCACCAACTTTAGTATCATCTGCAAATTTACTGATCCATCCCTCAATACCCTCATCCAGATCATTTATAAAAATTACAAACAGCAGGGGCCCCAAAACAGACCCCTGAGGCACACCACTCGTCACCGAACTCCACGATGAATATCTCCCATCAACCACCACCCTCTGTCTTCTATCTGCCAGCCAATTCCTAATCCAATTAGCTAAATCACCCTCTATTCCACACATCTGCATTTTCTGTAGAAGTCTTCCATGGGCCACCTTATCAAAAGCCTTACTAAAGTCCATATATACTACATCAACCGCCTTACCCCCATCCACCTCTCTGGTCACTTTCTCAAAAAACTCAATGAGGTTAGTAAGGCATGACCTACCCTTCACGAAACCATGCTGACTATCCCCAATCAATTCATTTCTCTCTAAATAACTATAAATCCTATCCCTAATAATTCTCTCCAATACCTTGCCCACCACAGAAGTAAGACTCACTGGCCTATAATTCCCAGGAAGGTCTCTCTTCCCCTTCTTAAACAATGGGACCACATTCGCCATCCTCCAGTCCTCCGGAACCACACCCGTAACCAACGAGGACCTGAAGATCAGAGCCAGAGGCTCTGCAATCTCCTCTCTTGCCTCCCAGAGAATCCTAGGGTAAATCCCGTCCGGCCCAGGGGACTTATCCAACTTCAAACCCTCGAGAATTTCTAACACATCCTCCCTATCTACTACAATACTCCCCAATTTGCAACCCTGTACCTCAGTGCTCTCCACAGCTACATTTCCAGCACTCTGCGTGAATACCGAAGAGAAATATTTATTCAGTGCCTCACCAATCTCTTCAGGCTCCACGCACAACTTCCCACTGCTGTCTATGACTGGCCCTAATCTTGCCCTAACCAATCTTCTATTCTTAACATATCGAAAGAAAGCTTTAGGATTCTCCTTAATCCTATCAGCCAACATCTTCTCGTGTCCCCTCTTAGCTCTCCTCAATTCACTTTTTACCTCCTTCCTAGCTAATCTATAGCTATCCATTGCACTACCTGAGCCTTCAAGCCTCATCCTGACATAAGCCTCCTTTTTCTTCTTAACGTAAGGTCCAATTATAACTGTGCAACTGGATTCCTTTGGAGTGACTAATGTTGACTGTAAGATTACCAGATTGTAGTGAAAATCCATCTGGTTCACTAATATCCTTTGGGGAAGGAAATCTGTCAATCTTACTCAGTCTGACCTACAAGTGACTCCAGACACCTTTGAATATAAAGCAGGGATTTAGTGCTGAGATTTTATAAGACTCTGGGGAGACATTTAGAATATTGAGTAATTTTGGGCCCCGTATCAAAGGAAGAATGAGTTGGCCTTGAAGGCAATCCAGAGGAGGTTCACAAGAATGACCCCAGGAAAGACATTTGGGGAGCGTTTGAAAACTGAATCTGTATTTGATGGAGTTTAGAATGATGAAGTGGGGGGTCTTATTGAAACTTAGCAAATAATGAAAGGCCCAGATAAGTGGAATTGGAAAGATGTTTCCAATAGTAGAAGACGAGGATCTGAGGGCACAGCCTCAGAGTAAAGAAATGACCTTTTAGAACTAACATAAGGAGAAATTTCTTCAGCTACAGGGTGGTGAGTCTGTGGAATTCACTGCCACAGAAGGCTATGGAGGCCAGGCCATTGAGTATATTTAGGACAGAGAAAAATAGTTTCTTTGTTGGTAAAGGGAGCAAAGGTTTCAAGGCAAAAGTAGGAGAATGGTGTTGAGAAAAGTATCAGCCATGATTGAATGATGGAGCAGACTCAATGGGCCAAATGGCCCAATTCTGCTCTTGGATCTTATGGGGTTATCATTAAGTGTGTCCGGCACTTAATTGTCATTTGAAGTGACTTAAGCTTCCCAGTTGTCAAGAAAACCATTCAGCACCACATTCACAATGGCAAATTGGGCTGGCCCAGCCACTGATTACCTGCATCCTGTGAAGGAATCTCCTCAGTAGTATTCCCACGTTGATACTATAGACCAGGCTTCTGCTGGTAAATGTGATGAATTTCTCAGGAAGTCCCAGCTCATGCAACCAAAAGGGTGGTCCTAATTCATCAATTCTTTCAAGGTTATGGATTCTTATTTTGTGTGAGTTTGCTGATTTTTGGGACACTGATGTTAATAGTGGAAAGAGAATTGTTAATATTATGGGAGCTGTTACTATAATCAGGGGAGTGTATTTGGATCACCATTTCCTTTTTATATAAAAATACTGTGAATAATAATTATTTTATTCTGCTATTCTACAAAAGATTCTGAAAAGGTTATATGGTGATATAAATGTACAAGTTGTGTTTTTTTTAAGAGATCATTCAGTGATCCGTGAAAATATTGAAACATTTTGTCTGTGTGGGTTTCCTCTGGATGCTCCGATTCCCTCCAACTGTCCAAAGATGTGCAGGTTAGGTGGATGCTAAATTACCCCTTAGTGTCAGGGGACTAGCTAGATAAATGTAGGGATCATGGGGATAGGGCCTGGATGGAATTGTGGTTGGTGCAGACTCGATGGGCTGAATGGCCTCCTTCTGCACTTAGGGATTCTATGATTCAGTAAAAATTCATAAGAATAGGCATTCAGCCTCTCAAATCTTTACCATTCGACATGATCTGCTACCTCAACTCTGCCTTCCCAATCCATCCCTATTTTCCTATTCCCATCCTTAATTTCCTTATGTTTGTTTTTTTTTAGGATGGCAGAAGCTTGGTCTTCGCTATCCAGAGAGTCGGTGGGAAACACATCCATTTCCACTGATTCTGGCAGGCCTGTTGTCGCTACACACTCCAATAACTGGCAGAGTGTGGGACTTCATTCTCGCTTGGGCAGAAGTGTTGCCTTGGCCAGCAACTTCCCAGCCCTTCCAGCCACAGCACTGCAAAGACACTGCAGCAGTGTGTTGTAACAAAGTGCAGGGAGACTGAGTGAAGGTAAGTGGAAGGGGTCCCAGTGATGGGGGTAGCTGGGGGGTTAAGGGATGGGGGAGCTGCAATGGAACATTTGGGATCAGGGGGTAAACAAGAGATAGAAAACAGACCTAGCCTAGAGTGGGGACAACTTCAATCATAAAGGCGTTTCTGATGGAGGTGGGACTCCCCATTCATGGTGGCATAGTGCTTAGCACTGTTGCAATACAGTACAGTGATCCAGATTCAATTCCTGGCTTGGGTCACTATCTGTGCAGTCTGCAGTGTCTATCTGGGTGCTCCAGTTTCCCCATGTAGTCCGAAAGATGTGCTGGTTAGGAGCATTGGCCATGCTAAATTCTCCCTCAGTGTACTCAAATAGGTACCGGAGTGTGGTGACTAGGGGATTTTCACAGTAAATTCATTGCAGTGTTAATGAAAGCCTAATAAATAAACTTAAAACCATTCTTTCCCCCCATTTTATCTTCTTGCCTGAGACGTAGATTCAATCATTTTTCTGTTTCCTCCTGATGTGTCAGTCACCTCACCAGCATAAATGTTGAGGTTAGGTGAGTAAAGGCCCTTTCTTGGCAATTAAGCAGCCATTTAATGGCCTTAATTGAAGTAGGAATGGGCCTCCCCTACCTGATGTCTTGCCGCCCACCCCCCCCACCTCCATAAAGTTGCTTCCAGTGGGGAAAGGGAACCCTGCGGAAGTGTGGTCTACACAATTTCACCCTCCCCCACCATCACTTCAAAACCCGCTGGGTTGGGATGTGAGGGGAATCTTTAGTATCTATTGATCTCAGTCTTGAACATACACAGTGAATCAGTATCTGCAGCTCCTGGGTAGAGAATTCCAAAGATGCACCAAGTTAAAATTTATTTATTAGTCAGAAGTAGGCCTACATTAACACTGCAATTAATTACTTGGGGTGAAAATACCCTAGTTGTCACATTCTGACTGGGAATGGTCAATGCATCTAACCAGCATGTCTTTCAGACTGTGAGTGGAAACCAGAACACCTGGAGGAAACCTACTGCACTGGTGGACTCTATGATTCTTTGCATTCACCCCAAGTATATCCTCCCTTAGGTAAGGGGACCAAACCTGTACCTAGGTGTGGTTTCACCAACAGCATCTCCAATTGCATTGAGACTTTATTACTTTTACACTTCAATTTCTTGTAATAATGTTTTCCTAATTCATTGCTGCAATTACATGTTGACTTTCAGTGATTCCTGTAAGTGGACAAATTTCATAATCCATCACCATTTAGTAATTACACTATCCCCACTCAGTTACCTGCCCACACAAAAGATTTCTTTTTAAAAGAGTTGAGACTTTGGAATTCTCTTCCTCAAAAGGTGGTCAAGACAGTGTATGGCTGGAATTTTACCACCATTCTTGCCTCAGAATTGGGGCGCGCATGGCTTGCAGTTTGGAATTCTCAGTTGGCCTTGGGTGGGATCTGATAAGCCTTGGGCGGGTGCAGCAACAAAATTCTGGCTTTTGAATATCTTTCAGGCAAAGGTAGGTAGATTTTTGATAAGTAATGGGAAAAATACGAAATTGTTCATTTTGAGAAGGAGAACAAAAGAACAGTATTATTTAAATGGAGAAAAACTACCACAAGCTGCAACACCAAGGGACATGTGCACGAAACACAGAAAACTAGCACACAGATGCAGCAGGTAATCAGGAAGGCTAATGGAATCATAGAATGCCTGCAGTGCAGAAAGAGCCATTTGGCCCAATGAGTCTACATTGACTACAATCTAACTCAGGCCCTATTCCCGTAAGCCCACAGTTACCCAGCTAACCACCTGACACTGAGGGGCAATTTAGCATGGCTAATCAACCCAACCTGCACATCTTTAGACTGTGGGAGGAAACCAGAGCACCCAGAGGAAGCCCACACCAACAGAGAGGACGTGTAAACTCCACGCAGAGAGCGAACCAAAGCTGGAATTGAGCCTGGGACTCTGGTAATGTGAGGCAGCAGTACTAACCACTGTGACTTTGCTACCAGAGAATGTTGACCCTTAGTTCAAGGGGGTTGGACTACAATAGGAGGGAATTCTTGCTGCAATTGTACAAGTTACTTGTGAAACCACATCTCGTGTTTCATGATAACTCCCCACTATCATGTACTGTAAGTAGTTTTGGTCCCTTATTAAAGGGAAGAAATTGGGTGGGATTCTCCAGCCACAAATGCCAGTGGGATTCTTTGGTCCTGTTCCAGTGAATGGAAATTTGGCTGAGCATCAAATTCTCCATCCTCACTGGCAATGGTGGCCGTGAACAGCAAGAGAATTCCAGCCATTGGAAGCAGTTCAGAGAAAGTTTACTAGGATGATCCCTGGTATGGAGGGATTGTCTTGAGGAAAGATTAAACAGCTTGGGACTCATTGGAATTTAGAATAAGAGATTTTTTTATTAAAACATAATAGAGTGGGGCTGCATTTGCCCCAAAACCAGAAAATCCTGTCTAACGTCAATGGACCTTTGCATGGTTCATCCCTCTGCCCACTACAAATCCCACGGTGGACAGAAGGGAAATGTCCCCCATAGAATTCTTAAGGGGCGTTTGCGTTTTTGCAGTATCTTGCTTTTATTTTTGTGCTAAATATTAACCTTGGCTTTAGTGAGGAGGAAGGCACAGTAACACAGCGAATGAGACTTTTCCAGGTTCATCAACTCAAAGCGAATCATAGAATCCCTACAGTGCAGAAGGAGACCATTCAGCCCATCCAGACTGCACCGATAACAATCCCACCCTAGGCCCTATCGTGCTAACCCCTCTAACCTACACATCCTGGGATATTATGGGAAACTCAGCATGGCCAATCAAATGTGGTCACTGAGCAGAGGAGTAACCTGCTAATTAATAGCATCTTAGTTGGAAAACGTGTCATTGGAAAGCATTTCCAAGTTTGCCAGCATGGTGAAGTTTGCTGGAGTTTATTCTTCACCATTCCAAATGCCCCTCTCCTCCATCTTAGCCGTGACTCTTTAAGTAACCAGGATTTCAAAATAGCTGCACAATCCATAACTTTTAAGGGTTTTTTTTCCCTTAGAAACAATTTTGTGGCATAAATCATATTTTATGTATGGTGATGAAAAATCACATTGTCAATTTAAATTGCCCTAAGATTGGAAATACTTGTTTGGCGACAGACCAAGAATCTTACACGTTGTTTTATTCCAATTTTGAATTAACTGCTAGTTGGAACACAATACAAGGGAAAATACAATTTACACAGGACTAATTTGCTTTAATTTTTGGACCAGCAGTGGTACAATATTTATCCTGGCTGTGGTTAGTTCTGGCATCTGACTGGTATTTTTATTTCCCCACTATATAGCAACTGCAAGCTATTATTTTTGCATTTGATATACTGTGCTTTTTGCTTTTTAAGATTGTAAAAACAATCATTTTGCACAGCTTTCCTAAATCATTCTCTCTCATTATCATGCAATGACACTACAATTATCTTTTGCTTTCCCTTCCTTTTCCATTTCCTTTTATTCACTAATTAAACAATTTCCCTACAGTCAGTCCTCACGCGATTATTCAAGTGTGAGACCTGTGACAAGAGCAACAATCCCATGAGATGTTTTAATTTATATTGCACAAACACACATGCCGGTGAAAGAACCCAGGTCCTGCATAGTAATAATAATCATAACTCAAAATCTGTATACCACACATTTTCATAATTGCCATCCCTCATGTTTGGATGCAAGCAATAGGCCTGGAGTAAGAGCATGTGAACCTCATAATCCATTCCTAATGGTCTCCTGGTTGTTTGTACTGTTCTAAGACACACATATCATAAATAAATAATTTCCTCGAACTCCTTTTATTAAAGCAATCTCGTTTGCAATGACAACATTTTGCCATATTGGGAGTCTGACTGGACATTGTTGCATAGATTATAAGCAAATTATCTTTTTTCTTCTTTATTGTAGCTTGTAGTTATGCATGGATTTCAGTTGACTAATGTATGGAATGAGTGTTAGCGAATATACCACGGATAAGTAGAAAATAAAATAGGTAAGCTTAAAAAGATCTATTGATTTATATGCTGGGAACCAAAATTTCTTCAGTCTAATTGTTTTGCAAGGACAATTTGACAAACATCCCAAGACTCTTGTATATATCCAACAAACACCTTTCTTTCCAGGATAATCTGACATGTCAAATTAAATCAACAGGAAACAATTCAACTGAAAGACAACATACGACAAATGAGATGATCCAGATAAACATATCCTTCAATGCATACTGCAACCTGGACTACTAAACTTTACTGACATAAACGGAAGTGATTCTAAATAGTTATAGAGTGGTTTGTTGTGGTATGGATTAATAAGATGAAAGAAATAGCATGAAGGATGCTTAAAATATCACATACCCAACTTTCACTGAGCTGTCTTGATGATATACATTCCCATAAGAGTATTGCAGAATTAACCCAGGAAGATGCAATACACCCCGCAATGCTGTGTTTTAGTCTTTTTATCTAAAGAAAGATATACCAGCATTGGAGGCAGTCCAGAGAAGATTCATTAGGTTGATCCTGGGTATGGAAGGATATTCTTGAGAGGGGAGGTTGAGTAGATTGGGCCTGTATTCATTGGAGGTTCAGAAGAATGAGAGGCGACCTTATACAGAGATATGGGGAGGGGTGACTTACCCAAAAAATCAAAGTATCTACGGGGGGGGGGGGCGAAATGGGAGGTCAACAGGAGATTCACATCAGTTGGAGGTGGGAGGTGCGGAGCCTAACCCCACAGGAGAGGCCAACAGCAGAGTGCTGAGGGGGCCATTGGGCATGTGTTGATCACCCAGTAACTCCCATGGAGATTGGCGGGATGGAGGATTTCAACAATCGCTAGCCTCCCAATTGCTGGCCTCACTGGTAACGCCCACCCCCTGATGTAGAGATCCCCCCCTTCTTGCCTCTTCTACCTCCCATCAGTTTGATTCTGCTCCATCTGGCTCTGCCCCCACTGTCCCAGTAGACAATTGCATGGTGCCAGGCTGGCAGTACCAGTAGGCAATTGCATGGTACCAGGCTGGAAGTGTCAGGCTGGCACTTCCCAAGGGGCACTGCACACCCTGCACTATACCACCGGGAGGGTCTTCAGTGGCTTCCGGTCCCACCAGTGAGGCCATTTAACACCCAATTTCTCAGCTTGCGCGATCATACGAGAGCCAGATTTCCAGTAAGGTCGGACTCTCACCAGAAATGAGCGAGAGGTGAATAAATTGTGGTAATACATTTAAATCTTTTGCACGTGTTCAGCGAGCCTGGCACTGTATCAACCAGACTTACTTGTCTTTATGGCCACATTGGGAGAGATTGTCTCTAGTGAATAAAGTATCTGCTCTCTGTGAATGGGGAGCAGTTGTATTGGCCTTGCCAGTGGAACCAGAGGCTGTTAAGGCCCCGTGGAGACATGAGGACAAGGGGATGTGCCCGCTGCAGGTGAATTAAGCCCAGCCTACTGTCTGCAGTAGCTAGAAACAGTCTAGCCCATTTTTTCAATGTCTAAATCTGTAAAATTAGGCACATTTTCACACCCAAAAAAATGGATCAGCAACTCTCCTGTTTTCACATTGGCTGGACACTTCAAATCATTCTTATAAAATTCCATCCATGTGGTGCATTCCATGGCAATGGACATGACAAAACACTTTACTGCCAATGCCCTACCTATTGAAGCATCATCGCTGTAGTAATATTGGAAATGTGGCAGCCAATTTGTACATAGATATGTAATTAGGGGCTAATTAACTCGGCTTCATGAAATAAGTAAATGAAGTTTAGGCCACTTAAAGTATGAGTTTAATACTGATGTTTGCTCCAGCATCCACTACATGGAAGATTGTGTAGTGGCTGGGGCCAATGGTGAGATCAGATAAACAATTCCAGGCCACACAAGTGTTAAACAACAAACATCTCCAACAAGAGAGAATTAACCATTTCTACTTGACGTTCAATGACATTGGCATTGCTGAATCCCCACGAACAACATCCTGGGGAATACAATTGACCAGAAACTGAACTGGACCAATCATATAAATACTGCGGCTATCAGATACTGGGAATTCTGCAAAGAGTACCTCACCACCTGATTCCCCAGAACCTATCCACCATCTAAGGCGCAAATCAGGAATGCTATGGAATTCTCTCCACTTACCTGGATGAGTGTGCAGCTCAAATAACAATCAAGAAACTTGACACTATTCAGGATCCAGTAGGCCACTTGACTGGCACCCAACTGCCTCAAAAAACCTTCTCTCCCTCTATCACTGCACAGTGGAAGCAGTGATAGCTTTTACAAAATGTACTGCAGCAATTCACCCAGATTCCTTCTGCAGCATCTTCCAAATCTGTGAACTCTACCATCTGGAAGGGACAAGGGTTGCAGATACCTGGAGACATCACTACCTGGAATTTCTCCTCTAAATAGCTCACTATCCTGACTTGGAAATATATCGCTGTTCCTTCATTGTCACTGGGTCAAAATTCTGGAACTTTCTTTCTAATAGTACTGTGAGACGTCATATAGATAACAACAGTTCAAGAAAATAGCTCACTGCCACCTTCTCAAGGCGAGTAAGGGTTGGTAATAAATATTGGCCTATAATAAGGGATGTCCACATCCCATGAAAGGCCATAAAAAATGCCATATCCTATCAAACAGTTTTTTTTTACCATCTCCAATAACTTTGCATTTATAAACCAATGCTTTAAAACATGAGAAGACAATAGACCTTCTGTCATACATTTATGGATCACAATTCTCCAGCCCGTTTACCCCAACCAGGAATTCTAATTGAATCAGGTGAGACGACCAAATCAGTGTTGACGTTGTACATCAATCCTGTCCCGATTCTCTCCCTCCCTCTTCCACATAGCAGGTGAGAACCTGATCAGTTATTTAAATTGACCTTAATGTCACTAGTGGGCTCGGAGAACAATGCAGTGGGCTTCTCCTTTCCTCCCCCCACCACCCCCCAAAACCAGAAGTTCCGCAGGCACTCATTATTGTTTTTGCGCAGTAGTAGTAATGTCATAAGCTCCAGATATTAAGTGACCTCCTTATAGTTCTTTGACAGGATCTGTCAGTTTTACCAGGGAGATCCCATTGCTTTCTCTCAAATACCCGTTTCATTGAAACCTCTTTGAAGTGCTTTAGTTAACAGTAGGTCATCAGATTCACTGTGAGATTGCTTTATAACATTGAAAGAGCATCACCTGTTGTGCATAAAATTGAGTGGATATGGAAGGAACTTTTGCTCAAAGCAGAGGAATTACCGGGGCGCATAGATTAATAAATTGGCTGAGGGAGTAAAGGGGAGTTCAGAGGAAGTTATTTTAAGTAGTGGGTGATAGTGGGGGAGAAGGGCGGGGGTAGGGAGGGAAGTTTGAGACCAAAGTTTTATAAAACATGTAAGGTATATTTATACACTAGAAGTTCCAAAATCTTCTGGGTTACTGCCAAGGGCTGAAAAATGGTTTATCAGACAGCAGATGTCTAAGGGGCTGATTGGTTGCCCCCTCTGCTAGTATTCTCAATATATCTATAGCCACTTTCTTCACATCATCCAATAAGATCTTCAGAAGGTCCATTTATATAAAGTCAGACATAAGAATAATGTTGCCAATGACAAATAGGATAAGGATGTCGCTTCTTGTTCATTTGAACATTGACTCATGAGATTATTTATTGACTTCTAGAAGCTTCACAATTGTTGTAGCTACCTTGGATTTAAAATTGACCTTAGAATTATAGTAATATCATTGAAAATCATTTGACACTATTTTATAGAATCCGTGCCAACATTTCTACCTCATTTCAAATCATTGTAAACAGATAAACTTCTTATTAATCCTGTTCATTGTGAGCAAAATTGTCAATCCATTTACCTTGACAGATACAGTAACTATATCTTTACACTCTTAATTCAATAACTGGACACCAGTAAATTGTGTACAGTTTGGGATAATAATGTAATAGTTCAATCCCTAAACTGTGTCCTTATGGATTGGGAATTAAACTTTGATGAATGTTTTGAGAAATTGCTGAGTCAAGTGAGAAGGTGCAATACAACTGATGTTCTCCCTCCCTCCCCCCTTCCTTTCTGTCCTTCACTTCTTTTTCCTTTGCCCCTACCTCCTTTTCTTCTATTTCCTTCTTTCCTTTCCTCTAGTCCTGTTTCTGCTTTGCACTTTTTCCGCTTACAATCGTTCTCATTCCTCCTACCTTCTCTCTTCTTCACTATTGTTCTCTTTCTCTCATATTTTAATCCAACATGGTCATTTTGCTATTCCCACATGTGATCCACTGTGTTTTTTAAGATTCTGGATGGTGAGACAAGTCTTTTGCTCCAACAAATGGAACAGCTTGTGAACTGAAAAATACATGTGCATAACCCCAATAACGGGTGGAAATATACTGAGCCTGAGAGCTGTCCAGTCTAATACGGTGCTGAAACTTGCAAGCGATATGTGGAGGAGACAGACAGCAGGACAACACAATAGCAGGAAGTGCTCTTCACTGTTAGGCCGACAACTGATCCTGATTCCAGTGGGATATGTGCCTGGACTGTTCAGTGCAATGTGATCCCCATAGGCGGAAGAGACATCATCTGAATAGGATGGGAAAAATACTGCCAATGCCAACGGGAAACACTCTGGCTTTCCTGTTGGCAGGAATATTTAAACTGCCAATGGGAAAATTGTGCTCATGGCTCCCCCTCCTATGTCCTCGCCCCGGGTCTTTGCAGCAGATTCCAGGAGGTCAATTTTTAATTGCTGATGACTCCAGAACAATCCTAAAGGGTGATAAGTCTGGTATCTGTCCAGCTTGTAAAAGTTAAGCAGTTTAAAATGGTGTGGAATCATGGCTCTCTGTGTAGCTTGCTTAATTGAGGATCACACCAGTGTTAGTACTGATAAGAGTGCTGTATTGTCAGAGCTGTTGGGTGGACCTTTCCCCAAATGTTTCCAAGTCTCGTGGTAATAAAACAGGAATCCTCTAGGCCACTATTTTTAGTGAGCTCAGTACTGCAATGTTCCATCACTCGGTCAATTGTTTTGACAGATGGGAGCTTTGTACCAACGGGAGTGAGGAGTGGGGTGGAGTGGAGTGTGGGGAATTGAGCTAAATACACCAGTGAAGCTGGCTACAGGGCACTCAGGCACCATTGCACAAGATTCCCTGATCTCCTGGCAAACTGGGACATCACCTCCTACCAGCTCCTTTCCTCGTGCCCCACTGTGACTGCCCCCACCCCCCCACCAATCTCACGGACATCAGAGCTCCCCCTTATTCAATGGCAGCATTGTCATCCCCTCTTCCACACTCTCATGAATCGCTGGTATTAGCACATCAGGTCTTTCCTGATGAGTCACCTGGTGAACCCCTAACATGCCCTTGTCATGAGACCATCCACAACCTACCCTTGCATACCCCCACATGACCTCCCCTGCAATACTGCCCCAGCATGATGTTCCTCTGTACAACCCACCCTTGCATGATGACTCCTCCTGTGAATGACTCCTCTGCATTACTCTCCCCTGCAAGACCCCCTCCAGCATGATCTCCACTAACCTTGTGCATAAACCCCCATCATTATGCATAGCCCCTCCATCATAGTCCCACACCCATTCAGAGCCCCCCCCCGCTACAGACCTCATCCCTTGATACTGGTGTAGCACATTTACAGTGCCATACTGGGCACTACTAGAGTGCTAGGTTTGCATTGCCAGGTATGTGCTGCCAGTTGGACACTATGCCCCCAACCATCCAAGCACTTCACTGGCCTCTGATCCCCCGGTGTTGTCATGGCACCTGCTCTCCGCTGGTCGGGCCCAGTAGAGATTCTTGCCAGCATGATGTCTTGCTGGTGGCTGTGGAGCATTTGGGAGGGAGGAAGCAGCTGTGCTGGAATTGGTAATCACATGAAGATGCTGGCAATCTCATGTTAATGAGTTTGGCACCCTTTCTGGTCAAAAAGCCCTCTTCACCAGTTAAATGGGGATGGATGATTGGGCGTGAATTGGATTTCTGACTGCTCATGCTATCTTCCCAGCCCATCACACTGACAGGCATGGCGATTGTGCCCATTGTCTTTCAGATGTAAGGTTAAGTCAAAGCTCCTCTCAATTAAACATAAAATATCCCAAGGCACTATTTGAAAGCAGAGAAGGGGAGTTTTCCACTGCGTACAATTATCTCTAAACCAAGACACTCTTGCTCCAAAACTGAAAATTCCGCCAAAGGTCAAGAAATCTTTGCGTGGTTTGCACCCTCGCATCCCTCTGCCCTCTGTGATTCCCATGGCAGGCGAGATTGGAAAATTCCCCCCAAAATCTCTTGGTATCTGATAGTTATTTGCACTTGTTGTACACAAAATGGCTGCTTTGTCAGCGAGCCTACTTGCAAAGGTACCAAATTGTCTGTAAAGTGTTTTGGGATGTCCTAGGGTCATGAAAAGTGCTATATTTTTCTTAATATTTTAATATTCTGTTAGCGAGACTGAGTTCCCTCATGTCCATGCATTTTGCATAGCTGGCTTATGACAAATGTAAAATTGTTGGAAATTTCAGCTGATAGTGCAGGAAGCAGACTTGATGGACCTGGCAAAACATCTTGTGAAATATAAAGCTCTCTAAGCAGCGGTACATGCTGGGATTAGGAGATGTTATTGGACAATCATAGCAGATAGAGTTCCCTAAAATCAGCGTACTATTAAAAGAACTTTGGTATTCCATCTCTACTGACTTAGTTTTGGTAGACAGTGAATAATGAGGTATTAAACTAACTTATATAGATAAGAGCTAACAGATAGCCTTTGCAAAGGCAGGAATTGAAGCTGTTAATCTGTTATTTGAGTGCCATAGTCTGAAAAACTGCAGCCTTCAATAGAAATAACGCTTATTTCACTATGTTGTAATTAATAGGCACTGTTAAATTCTGTAGCTTACAAGACAATGACACCCATGTACCAGTATCCTGTGTTTATTTAGCTAAAACTTTGTTTCCTTAGCTTGAGTCCACCTACCTGAGTTTCCATGCTGCTCTCTGCCCCTGTTAAATTATTTTAACAATACTGTTTCTATACTTGTCTCATTTACTCATTCCTGCCACCATCTGATCATGACATTTGCCTTTTGAGCTTTTCTTATCCCCTTTCCCTCACTGTATACTTTATTTATTCTTCCATGGGATGTGGACATTGCTGACTAGGCCAACATTTGTAATGCTCACTCCTAATTGCTCTTGAGAAGGTGGTGATGAGCTGTCTTCTTGAGGCACTGCAGTCCATTGGTGTAGGCACAATAAGAAGTCTCACAACACCAGGTTACAGTCCAACAGGTTTATTTGGAATCACAAGCTTTCGGAGCACTGCTCCTGTGGTGTAGGTGCACCCTCAGTATGCCCAGGCCCAGCGACAGCCCATATAGTTCCAAGTCAGGATGGTGTGCAGCTTTGGGGTGGGGGGGATGCTCATAGGCATCTGTCGCCTTGCTGTTCTAAGTGGTAGAAACTGGATTTCAAAGATGCTATTGAAAAAGCTTTGGTGATTTGCCGCAGTGCATTGTGTAGGTGATACAGAATGCTACCATTGTATACGGGTAGTCAGGAAATTTCCCAAATCCATGCACCAGCTTTGGGAGTGATCATTCAGCCTGGAATGAAGTGCTGTGTGCAGCATTTCTGTTTGGGGTGGGCCAGGTTAAAATTGACCCCAAACCTTTAGTGATGGTAAATCATTCAACACTGACAGAATTTTCTCTTTGTGTAAAATAACAACCTTGTCCTAAATATAAATATCTTGCTGGCACTACATTAACATGGGCACAGATAGATTGAGCAGTCTCCAGCCCTGATTTGCTTCCCTATGTATACACAGCCACAGTTAGGTCTATTGCCTCATTGATACAAGCTGTAGCTCTTACAGTGAAATTTAGTTATCACTGCTCTTTCCCTTGCTGATTACAGAGCTGGATAAATTGCATCAATGATCATCCATCAGACCAGTCTGAGGTTGCTCATAGCTATCTCTCTGACCCAATAGCAGTTGATCATGTAATGATTTAAGCCTGAATTTTCAGCAGAGTAAGGCTCTTTCTGCCAGCCAGGGATTCTCCAACAATCTGAAATCTATGGCCTGCTGTGCATGCTATCCTTACTCCTCCTCTCCCTTGGTGCATAATCCTTCGTGCTGTGGCCTAATTTGAACTCAATTAGCAGGCCTTGTAACCTGAGCAAAAATTGAAGAGGTTGGATCAGTAAATGAAGGCCGATTCATTCCATTGCTGAACTCCTCTGGCAGAATAATGAATTATACATGTGACTGTATGTGTGTCTGTTTGTGTGTTTCTGCAATAGTCTATATGAGTCTGCATGGCTCATGTGTGTATGTTGTATCTATATGGTATGTGCATGTGTGTGTATGTTGTGTGTGTCTGCATGACACATTTTAGTGTCTGCATTGTGTATGTGTCTACATGGTCTGTGTGTGTGTTGTTTGTGTGTGGGGTCTGTGTGTGTGTGCATTTATGTGTCTGCCTATTATGGATACTGGGCGAGTTGGTATGTGTATGTGCGTGCATATGTATCTGCAGGGTGTGTGGGTGTTTGGTGTGTGCATCTGTAAGATGTGTATATATATATATATGTGTGTGTGTGTGTGTGTGTGTGTGTGTGTGTGTGTGTGTGTGTGTGTGTGTCCACCCATGGTAGATACTGGGTGAATTGGTATGGAGGGTGTAATGTGTATATGCGTGCATACGTGTCTTCAGGGTGTGTGTGTCTGCATGGTATGAGAATCTGCATGATATATTTGTGTTTGTGTGTCTGGTGTATGCATTGCAAGATATATATATATATGTGTGTGTGTGCACATGCACTGTTTCAGAAGAATGACTTTAGTTTCACATCAATGAATATAAATTTTCAAAATGGAAATTTGTCTTATTTTTGGATAGTAAAGCCATGTCTATGGTGCTGACAAGGTTGATCTTTCTTGTTGCGCCTGATCACTGTTTCCTATGTTTGCATTCTGTTAAATGAAATTTTACTTCTTTCATTTTGAAACTGTGTGGTGAAATGCCACATGATCTGTTTGTATATATCAGTGAAACTTTATTCAGTACAACTGGCCTCAGCTTTGCATGGTAACAAAAGGAGCAGCATCGCTAAATTAGAACTAAAGTGTTCAGGGGTAGTTTCAGGAAGTGTTGAAGGTGTAAGTCTGGAACTCTGTTCTCCAAAATGTTGTTGAGGTGAGGTTACAATTTCAGAATTGAAACTGATCGATTTTTAATAGAGAAGATGAGGTGGCATGATGGTGTAGTGGTTAGCACTGCTACCTCACAGCACACAGGGTTGTAGGTTCAATACCAGTCTCAGCTCATTGTGGAGTTAGCATTTTCTCCTTGTATCTCTGGGTGCTCTGGTTTCCTCCCACAGTCCATAAGTTGTGTGGGTTAGGTTGATTTGCCATGCTAAATTGACCCTAGTGTCAGGGGGATTAACAGCGTAAATGAGGGTTATGGGAATAGGGCCTAGGTTGTGGTTGGTACAGATTAGATGGGCTGAATGACCTCCTTCTGTTCTGCGGGGATTCTACAATATGAAGGGCATGAAAGGAACCTTGGTGTGTGGATGTAGTTAAGGTCAGACATGATGCAACTAAATAGTGGAACAGGCTAGCGAGATTGTGGTATATTCCTGCTCCTATATTCAGGATTAGAGGAAACTGATTAACTC
The DNA here is from genome assembly GCA_024679065.1 of Sphyrna mokarran. NCBI lineage: Eukaryota > Metazoa > Chordata > Chondrichthyes > Carcharhiniformes > Carcharhinidae > Sphyrna > Sphyrna mokarran. The sequence continues at coordinate 14,300,763 of JAGIQG010000010.1, read as the reverse complement.
TTATTCCTAATTATAATCTGTTTTATGCTTTCCTTTTGCAGAGACAGGAATATGTTATCACATTGCCTTGTCACATCTACATTCAAAAACAGATCACAGTGATGGAGTGAGTTTCTGCATGGCCTGCAAGCTACAGGATTTCTATGTGAAAAAAATTTGACAAATTTTAATCCAATTTATTGCAAGCACAAAACCTCCCAGATTGGCAACATTGCTCAAAGACAGGTCAGTATGTGAAATAGAACCATAGAATCCTACAATGCAGAAGGAAGCCATTTGGCCCATCATGTCTGCACTGACCACAATCTGACCCAAACCCTAGCGTTTACCCTAACTAGTCCCCATGATACTAAGGAGCAATTTAGTGTGGCCAATCTACTTAACCTGCATGTCTTTGAATGCAAATTGCACCAATGTTGCTCTTTTGCAGATAAAGCTAAGACTTTTGTTCTTAGATGAGACTGTTTATAATCTGTATGCTAAGTTTGAGTTGGGAGGGCTTGGTGTAACACTGAATGCCCAAAATATGGAAGTATTGCATTTCATGCAAGAGACATTGCATATATTGGCTGAAATTTTCTCTACCAAAAATAAAAATGCATTTTTTCACAAGTAGATGTAAAAGAATCACTCTGGGGCCAAGGGTCCAGTGAACCTTAATTTTAAACTATATCGCAACCTAAAGATGCAGACATACTTGCACTCTCCCTGTCAGGATCCTCAGGCATTTTACCCCACATTCTTTCTCCAGACATCAGTGAGTTACGCCATCCAATGCACTATATAGAGTTTGGATGATGGGGAGGGCAGGGTGTGATGGAAGTGCTTCTTCTCTTTGGATGGAATTCAGATGGAGTAATCCCTCTATGTCCTCCTCATCCTGAGTGATGGCATGGAATTCATTAGGCACTCACAACGGGCTTCTGGTCGGATTCCCAGCAACTGGCAGGAGACCACCTGTATAAAAGAGGAATCTCCAGTTCTGTCATGATGGAAATTGGAGAAATGTTTTAAAGGAGAAAGCAGGCGCTAGAGATCAGCAACAGGTTGTTGTAGGGAGGATGGAAGGCCACCATGAGCTTGGCAGTTAATGTCATTTCTCCAGGACTAACCATTGCATTCCTAGTAGTGACCTCCGGAAAGTCGCATTTGTGCAAGAGCTCAAGAATCTGGTGGGATCTGAGCTCCACAGTTGCATTATTTGTGGGCAGCAGATGAAAGAGGAAGCAAAGGGAAGCACCACTATGGGTGAGGGAGTGTAGGATATTCCCAATTGAGGCAGTGGATAATAAGGTGGCAAGAGATAGATAGTAAGGTGGCAAGAGGTTTTATTATCAAATTTTCCCAACTCCTCCCTCACGGTTCTGCCCTATTCTGGGCACAATCCTTGAGAAAAATTGCCCTACCAGTCACTCACCAAGTGTTTGAATGTAGTGTCATGGTTCAGATCAGAAACTCCAAAGTTTTTTTATGAAGCCCACCTGGATCATGAATTTGGCTAGAGTAAGCATGAGATGTTTCACTTCAGGTATGATTCAAATGATCCACATAGGAGCCCTTATCAAACAAAGTGTATTTAAGAATATGGTTAATATGTATAGTTTAAAAAAAAGCAAGAACTTTTACCAATCACAAACAAGAAACATAAACACCATAATGTATATCCCTTAATGAATACATCTGATTTGTTCTAATCAAAAGACTCTTTTCACAGGTTTAGCACAGCAGAGACTAATGCTCATGTCTTACTGGACTTGGGTCCTTTGGATGAAGTCTGCAGTTCTCTGGATAGGCTCCGAACAGTTTGAAGTCAGAACAGCTTCCCAAAATACCAGGGACTCTGAGCCACCAACAGCCAATTTCTTCCCTCTAGAAAGGCTAAATGTTGCTTTCAGCTAACCAGCAGCTCTCCAAATCCAGAGAGAGAGGGAGACTTGTAAAACTAAAACTCAAACGAAACAGCAGCTCATACTAAAAATGAAAAAAACTCCTATCACCTGACTTGCCAACCAGTTTTTCCCCTAACAATACAGAGGCATAAACATCCCAGTAAAAATAAATGAATCCTGTTGAAGCAGCAATAAAACGATATCTCTAGTTAAACTGGTGCCATAATGATATCAACTAAGGCTGTGAGTTGAGATACACTGACTGCAAGAGCAGAAGAGATCATGATTTAAAAAAAAAAATCTCTTAAAAGTGCATTAATGTCACAACAGGCTTAATCCTTCTTGGAAACCATAGTGAATATAATCTCTTTATTTTCTTAATGGATGCTGTTGCATTGGATGTGTGTTCTTGAAGTGGGTTCCATCAACAGTACAACAAACAGTAAAATAGGTCAACAGAAATGAATTGTAGAACACTGGTGACATGGTGGCGCAGTACCTAACACTGCTGCATCACACTGGCAGGGACCCAGGTTCAATTCCTGCATTGAGTGACTGTGTGGAGTTTGCACATTCCTCCTGTGTTTGCATGGATTTCCTCCTGGTGCTCCATTTTCCTCTCACAGTCAAAAGATGTGTAGTTAGTTGGATTGGTCAAGCTAAGTTGCTCCTTTTGTGTTCAAAGGTGTGTAGTTTAGGCTGATTGACTGTGATAAATGTGTGAGATTATAGTGGAAGAGAGGGTCTGGGTAAGATACTCTGAGTCAGCGCAGACAGGATGGGCTGAATGGCTTCCCATCTGCACCGTACAGACTCTATGAAAGGTAGCTTTCTGTTTAATTCTAACAGGTATAATGTTACCTTTTATAATTTGCCTATTATCTTTTATAATATTGCTACTGAGCTAACTAATATGAAGAAATGAATTACATTCATTAATGGGATGAATGACTGACTGTTTTCTCCTTCCCAGTTATTTTCACCTTATTACCTTTATACACCAATTGTACATGAAAATGATTTGCTCATTTAGCTCTGTCAATGCTACTTAATGCAGACCATGAGGGGATTTGGGAGAACAGTATAGAGGATGAACAGTCTCCACTTGCAACTTCCATGAAGTAAATACTCCATCGAAAAACTTGGAAATTTTACAGAATTGGGACTATACACAACTAAAGGAGATTATTGATCACTGGAGAATTTTTTTAAAAAGCTACTGAATGTAGATAAGTTTGGACTGAAGGAAGAAAGACACAATTTCCTTAGGAAATCCAAAAGTACATCACCAAAATGTACCATTTTTTAAAAATGACTGACAACCATGCAAATCCTGCCCCCACACCCCCAACCCAACCCAGCTGGACCCCATCCCCTGAATCATAACTCAACCCACCAACCGATGTTCAACCTACATCTCCCAACCTAAGCTGCATCTGCTGGCTCTCTCCCAAAATCTGAACCTCTCGGCTAATGCTCTTCCCCATGCGTCTAATTCGTCCCAATGTCCGATACCACTCCCTCATCGTTTTGTGATTCCTTTTATACCTTGTTTGATAATATATCTGTGAAGCATCTTGTGACATTTAATTACATTAAAGGTGCTATGTAAATGCATGCAGTTATTGTCATTCTTGTTCCCTTTTCTCCCTTATAAGATTTCGACCTTACCGGATTTTGAGATAAACAGTGCACATAGCTGAATAGTGCAACCGATTATTAACTGGCTGAGCAAAAATTTATATGTCATCATGAAGATGGAGGCACTGCACTTCTAAACAATGATAAACACCCCAGTTCTGGTGGACCTTAGAGCATTCCTACTGAAATTCCATACATATATATAGAAATCTCCAACCTCATTGGTGGCTGTGATTGGGGCGATATGATGGCACTGGTGCCTCATGGTGTCAGGGTCCTGGGTTCAATTCCTGGTCTGGGTCCCTGTGTGCAAAGTCTGCATGTTCTCGTTATGTCTGCATCGGTTTCCTCTGCGTGTTCCGGTTTCCTCTCTCAGTCCGAAAGACATGCTAGTTAGGTGCATTGGCCATGCTAAATTCTCCTTCAGTGTACCCAAACAGGTGCCAGAGAGTGGTGACTAGGGGATTTTCACGGTAATTTCATTGCCGAGTTAATGTAAGCCTGCTTGTGACACTAATAAATAAAATTCTCCGGCCCTATTGCAATGAGTGGAGAATTCCAGCATAGTTACCAAACCAAAGGATGTTACCAAGAAGAGCAAGACAGATCTCAAAAATAATAACCAGGCAACACAGATGTGCAAATGAAACTTGTGTTCAGTTCTGTCTAAATAACATAACTTCCCTGAGCAATTGCTATCAAGAGGCCACTGTCTTTAATCTAACCTTGGTATTTCTTATAGCTGTGCAAAGTCCCAGGTCAGGTTTATAACAATTTATAAAATTTTCAGATTTAAAAGAAGTGAAATTGAAAATTTGTTATGGTCAAATAAAAAAACAGCTTCAGAATGGAGGCAGCAACATACTCGCACACTGACCTCACAGTTTAGCAAGTAACCTGAAGTCCTCAGTCCTGATAAGGCTATCTTTTCTCTTCATGGTGTTATATTTATACTTTAATTGAGTTACATTACTGTAGATTGGGGTGTGTAAGTCAAAATTTGAAGCCTCCAAAAACCTTTACAGAAAATGGAGGTTGATTTATACACTGGATGAAAATGTGAGTCGCTGGCGCAAGCGTAGTAAGAAGTCTCACAACATCAGGTTAAAGTCCAACAGGTTTATTTGGTAGCACAAGCTTTCATAGCGGTGCACCTTCATCAGGTGAGTCTTGATGAAATGAGTCTTGAAGGTGTCACCTGATGAAGGAGCAGCACTCTGAAAGCTTTTGATAAATAAGCCTCTTCGACTTTAACCTGGTTAAAGTCGTCTTACTGTGCCCATCCCAGTCCAATGCCGGAATCTCCACATCATGGTACAAGTGTAGGTGGTCACTAATTTGAAAAGTGTAAAAGAAAACATAACACCAGTAATTCGTATTAAATTAATGTGTCACAGTGCATTGAATAAATTAATTCTATAAAGGTACCTTTAATTACAATCAAAGCATTTTAAACCCGTCATTATGGGATTTTCCGGTCCATGCAACCTTCGAAGGTGACTCCTCTCCCCCTGTCCAGTGGCGTGGCTGGTGAGCAATGCAAATGGCTATTTACTTTCGAGGGACTCGAAGATGCACAGGTAGCGAAAAACGAGCCACCTCTGCCACCGTAAAATGCACTACAAGGCATGTGTGTTGTACGCGTGTGTGTATGTGCACGTGTAAGTACATGCATGCACATGCGTATGGGGGGCAATGGTGTACAAGGAGAGAGATGGAGAACTCTCAGCCAAAGGGGTTATCAAAATTGTTCCAAGTGATTTTGGCTATGGTGCCACAAGGACTTCAAACTGGTTCAAGTGTGGCACTTTTGGTTTCAGGACCATCCCTCCACAACACACTGGATGGAATTTTGTGGTCCCACCCACCAAGGCAGATGCAAGGCTGGAAAATCCAGCAAGCTGTTCAAAAGTCCATTGACTTTCACTGGACTAGAAAGTCCAGCCAACAAAAGAGGGACTGCAAAGTTTTGCTCATCAGCTTCTCTTCATCCATTGAATTGGTAATTCCCCATTTTTTTGAATGATGTAATGGCACTTGGTGCACTGAAAGCCTCCCATGACTCGATGGTGAATCTGCACAAGGCATCAAGAAGAGAAGCACGCATATTTCAATTTGAAAATGTTTTATTGCTCCAAAAATTATCCACCTATTGTATTCAGAACAAACATGTTCTCTAAATTGCAGACACATCCAAAGGTTGAATGACAGACGTTATGCCTCCTGATATAAATGCACTTTGGGTGTTATTTCTTCACAAGTGCCTCTTGATCTCATGGGTGATATGGAATTGACCATATCCCACACTAACAAGCTGCATTCTTTATTTAGGCCCTCAGAGTATCTATTCTACACATTTTCAATCTACAGCTTCACGCCACCCTCATCCAACCAACTACTGTCATGAACATGCGCAGAAACTCCTGCAGGGAGCTTGATTTTTGGCATGGCTCTTCATCTATTGGCTTTGGTTACCTTCCATCAGCCACACCAGCTGGCATAGGGTGGTACCGTGATAAACACTACTGCCTCACAGCTCCAGGGACTCGAGTTCAATTCCTGACTTGGGTCACTGTCTATGTGAAGTTTGCATATTCTCCCCATGTCTGTATGGGTGTCCTCTGGGTGCTCTGATTTCCTTCCACAGTCAAAAGATATGCTGGTTAGATTGATTTACCATGCTAAATTGCCCCTTGGCGTCAAAGGAATTAACAGGATAAAAATGTGGGATTACAGGAATAGGGCCTGAGTGGGGTTGTTCTCAGTGCAGACTCAATGGGCCAAATGGCCGCCTCCTTCACTATACGATTCTATGATGAGATAGCATTATTGTGAATCATGACTTTTCTGTCCTGTGGCTTTTAACTGGAATTGTTTTTGAATCTTTCCGCTCCAAGTTCAGATGCTGGGCACATTTTAACTCATGGGCATCTCACCCATGTTGCTGATGTTACATATTGAATATTCATTTTTTGCTACTGTCTGACAGTGAATCATTAGAAATTGGTCATTTTGATATTGAGGTCTTTTGTTAGGCTTTGAGAGACCTTGATCTTCTATCACAGTTCTAGATTGTTTTGTTCCATAAAGTACTACACCATGACAGCACAGTGGTTAGCACTGCTGCCTCACAGCGCCTGGGACTCAGTTTGATTCCTGACTTGGGTCACTGTCTGTGTGGAGTTTGCACATTCTCCCTGTGTCTGTGTGGGTTTTCGCTGGGTACTCTGGTTTCCTCCCACACTCCAAAAGATGTGTCGGTTAGATGGATTGGCCATGCTAAATTCTCCTTCAGTGTACCTGAACAGGTGCTGGAGTGTGGTGACTAGGGGGCTTTCACAGTAACTTCATTACAATGTTAATGTAAGCCTACTTGTGACTAATAAACTTTTAACTTCAGCAACTAATTTGTGCTTTGAGATCTTTGCTTTACTTAAGGTTTGAATTGGTCCACGTATGTATGTTTGTGTATTATATTTCCAGTGACAATGAGCAGGAGCCTCCCCTGCCCCCCATCACTACCGTGGCCTGTCTTGCAGCAGTAGAAGCTTCATTTTGCCTGGTTGCCTGGTACTTCATGTCGTAAATGAGTGCTTTATGTGGACCATTTGAAGGGCACCATGACAGCTCAGAGACTATCGATGTGGCTGTGCAGACACTTGAAATTGGGCCAGTGTCTGCGGGAGTTTGCGCGTTCTCTCCGTGGTTGTGTGGGTTTTCTCCGGGTGCTCCGGTTTCCTCCCACAACCCAAAAATTCGCTCTTAGGCTGATTGGGAAACAAATTGTCCCTATAGTGAGAGTCTTCCACATTAGGAATAACCTAAATCTATAATAGGATAATGGAATTGCTACTATATAGTTATGACGGCAACGTGGGCTCGTTGGGCTGAAGGGCCTGTTTCCCGTGCTGTGTTGCTCTTAAAAATAAAAATAAAAAATTTATCTGCTACTTTCTGTTCACATCTTTAGCCGTTGAGAAACCTGTGGTGGGGAGATGCTGTTGAAAAGACTGAAGATCTTGCCGTCAGAAACATACAGAAAATCTTACCAATTTAACCAGTTCCTATATATACTTCTCAAGATCAAGCCAGTGACTAGTCCCTGTTCTGATGACACATTTCACCATCAATATTTTCTTCAGGGCTGATTCTTCATATTGCTGAACACAGTGCAGTTTTTTGGGTAGCTGGCAAATGTATGACTTCTAGCTTGAAACAGCTTCATTTGTTCTTTGTCATTCACTAGGCATGGCATATTTTCTGTGAAAGCCTGTCTTAAACTTCTGTAAATCTTTGTAACGCAGCCCATCTAGGTTGCTTGATCTTTCGTGCCTAGTTATGAAGCATTGGACAGTAAAACAAACATCTGCAGGGAGAAAATTAGAGGCTGACTACAAATACCACATGCAGTGGTTGAAAGGGTGGGTCTGCTTACGAGCCAATTGTATGCACAATTTTTAGTGTCAGAAAAATGGGGTTGTCTTCTGTGCCAAGTTGACTTATATGTCATGATCTATGGCATGTGAGATTTTAACCATTTTGACCAGGGTGGCATGTTTGCACGGTGGTTAACACTGCTGCCTCACAGCACTAGGCATTAGATTCTCGGCTGGGTCACTGTCTGCGTGGAGTCTGCACTTTCTGCCCGCATCTGCATGGGTTTCCTCTGGGTGCTCTGGTTTCTTCTCATAGTCCAAAAGAGGTGCAGGATAGGTGCATTGGCCATACCAAAGTTTCCTTCAGTGTACCTGAACAGGTGCCGGAGTGTGGTACTAGGGGATTTTCACAGTAACTTCGCTGCAGTGTTAACATAACTTTTTGTGACACTAATAAATAAACTTTAACTTTAAAACAGCTTAGTTCCTGCAACATGTTTCCTTTAAACACTATTAATCAATTAATGTAGAGAAATAGCTTATTTCCCCACCATCCTCTGCAATCATTCATGATTTATAAGTCACATTATGAAGCATTAAACAGCTAGAAAGTACTAAGCTTCCTCCTGAAGTGTAGCTATTGACTTACGGACAAGGTGCATGTGTCAGAATACAACATGGCATTCTTTGTAATAATGGTTACCAGTCATTTCTGTAAATTATTGATAGGCACCATTTGATGCAAACAAGTTAGTTGGCCTGTCCTCTTCAGCTTGACTGCCCCGCTGATAGAATACAATACTCTGACATGCAGCAGCTCCTCAGAGATCTGCTCTCTTCACTGAAAAGGGACATGGAAAGACATCAGAGCTACACACAGTCCCATGTCGTAGGCAGGACCACCATTGACTACTGGAAGGTACCTTAAAGCTTCACAGATAAACCACGTGCACTTCTCTAATCCTTCACCTGGTGCCGCTGTTATAAATTAATCCAAGGCATGAAGGAAGATCAATTTCCTGAGCGCCAAGAGGACAGATATTTTCAATCTTAGCCTGGAAACACAGAGGAAAGCATATTGTGGAGCCCACACGTGAGCTTAATACAATCTGACACTTCAGCACTGTTACCATCTTCAATACTGCACTTAAAAGAATGATAGGATTGCCACTTAAGTATCATTTTGCAATGAAGTGATGAGATTTACATGGTTCAGAGGACTGAAACAAAAATAGTTTTGCTTTAGTTGCTAAAAGAATTGGTCATCACATATGAACCCATCAAGAGAAAAAAATGATTGAGGTAAAGTTTAGTCTATTGTGTGATTTATGTTGAAAGTATATTCAATTTTATACTAAAGGCAATGTTCTGTTTATATAAATCCCAAGATATACAGAAACGAAATTATGTTTTTGCAAAGATTAAAGTTTGTAAGACAGTATTATTAAGGACATTTGAAGGTACTAAGTATTCTCGCATAAAATGCATGCAGCACTATTTTAATCTAAAGCTTGTAAGGGCAAAAACATTAAATAAACAGTGATTTTAAACAATTATTTATAAACTATTGGCAAAAGCAGTCATGTTTTTAATTCTGTTTTCTTCAGTAAAGTCCATGTACTTTTCTTACAAATGCTGTGATGACTAACAAGTTAATGCAAGATAACTTGTCAACAGAATTGACAGAGGATTTTGCAGGACAATTTAAATATGTAAATCCATGTCAATCCTATGCATTTACAGCTGTGCCATGTTTCTGCTTTCAGAGTAATACCAAGACTGTTCAGTTTCTACAGAAAGCAGTGCTGATGTTAATCATAATCAATACCTTATGCTAAGCACATCAGTGTTTTCAATGGCTTTGGAATGGAGGGTGGCATGATAGCACAGTGGTTAGCACTGCTGCCTCATGGTGCCAGGGACTTGGGTTCGATTTGTGGCTTGGGTTACTGTCTGTGCAGAATCTGCACACTCTCCCTGTGTCTCCATGGGTTTCTTCTGGGTGCTGGTTAGGTGCATTGCCCATTCTAAATTCTCCCTCGGTGTACTCAGACAGACACCAGAGTGCGGTGACTAGGAGATTTTTACGGTAACTTCATTGTAGTGTTAATGTAAACTCACTTGTAACACTAAACTTATGTGACAGGAGTAATGCTTTCAGAAACTTGGTAAACATATTCCACCTGAATTACTTTAGATTGCATTTCTTTAATATTAATGAGATCACACAATATCTGAATATTCAAAGGCATTCAACTTTTTGGAAAGATATGTAGAAAGGGAAGGATTTATGTAGGTCTGTCAACAAAGGATGGTTTCAGAAATGAGGAATAGTCTTGAACTGGAACAGAGACAGCTTCGGTGGAAAGAGCAAAATAGCAAGGGAAAAGAGAAACTGATAAGAATGGTTTATAGTCTTAGAAACTGAAGCTACAATGTTGGTCACAATTTAAATCAAGAAATAATGGGGCTTTCCAAGAAAATTTCTGCAATAGTCATGGATTATTTTAATCTTAATACAGATTGAACAAAACAAATTGGCAAAGGTAGTTCTTGAGGAAGAGTACCTAAAGTGCATTCAGGACAGTTTCCTAGAACAATATCTTCTGGAATGAACCAGGGAACACCTATTTTAGACTTGGTGATCTGCAGTGAAGCAGGAGTAATAAATTATCTCATCATAAAGTATCTCACAATGAAATGACTGATTTGTATTATAGTCAAATGTGTTCATAATACAACGATAAGTAGGAAAATAGTGGTTTTGAGGAAGACACAAAGGATGGGATTTTCCAGCTATGTTCGCCCCAAGATTGGAATATTCTGCCCGAGGTCAGTGGACATTTACGTGGTCTGTGTCCTGTCTGCTACGGTTCCTGTGGTGGGCAGGATGGGAACATTTTGCCCAAAAGAGTGAAAGGGATATAGATAGGATAAGTGAGCGGGCAACAATTTGGCAGATGGAATGTAATATGGGAAGTTCTGTGATGTTCCATTTTGGTGGGAAAAATAGAATATTATTTAAATTCAGAGAGACTGCAGAATTCGGTGGTAAAGAGGGTTCTAGGCACTTGATATCAATCATAAAATGTTAGCACATAGGTACAGTAAGTAGTTAGGAAGCTAAATGGAAGAAAATAATAACATAGAATTTCTAATTCAGCCTGAGGGTGAAAAAGTTTTGTCTGAAACTAGTGTCTTAAACTTAAATAAAGGCAATTACAAAAATATGAAAACAGAATTGGCCTCAGTAAGCCAGGAATATAAATTAAAAGCTAAGATAGTGAAAAAGTAGTAGCAAATAAATTTTACATTCCTTAACAAAAACATTTGAGGAAGGCATTATAAGGTGGTGCATCATTTGTGGCTTAATAAGGAAATTAAGTTGTTATCAAATTGAAAGAAACCGTGTACAATGCTGTGAAGATTAGTGATAGGATAGAAGATTGGGATTGTTTTATAAACCATCAGAGTGACTAAAAAGAAAAGAGGGGAAAATTAGAATATGAGAGTAAACTAATAGGAAATATAAAAAATGTACAGTGGGAGCCACTACTGATATTTATTAAGAGATGGAGGAACTGAATTGTCCCTGAGAAAATGAGACTAGGAATTAATAATGGGACTCAAAGAAATGGAATAGACTTTGAACAGATATTTTGTATCCTCCTTCATGACAGAAGACACAAAAAGCTCCGAGAAATAATAGAACTTTAAGGGGAAAAAGGGAAGGACAAACTTAAAACAGTTTGGTTGATTCTTGGTATGAAGAGATTTTCTTATGCAGAAAGTTTGAGCATGTTCAGCTGATACCCATTTGGAGTTCAGAAGAATGAATGTTGATCTTATTGAAAAGTACAAGATTCTAAAGGAGCTTGATAGGGAAGATGCTGTACTTGTGGGGGAAAATATAACTTCGTGTTGTGAGGGGTGACAGTTTTGAAATAAGAGATCTCCCACTTAAGACAGAGGTGAGGAAGAATTTTATTTCTTGGTTTATTAATCTTTGGACTTCTCTACTGAGAGCATTACAGGTTGGATAATTGAATATAATCAAGGCTGAGGTGGACTGATTTTTGATCCACAAGGGAGTCAAGGATTTGAGTGATTAAGCAAGAAAGGTCATGGTCAGATCAGCCATGATCTTGTTGAATGGTGAAGCAAGATGGAGGGACTGAATGGCCTACTCCTGTTTCTATGCTCTTATCATGAATGAAAGTGCGTGGTGGAGACAGATACAGTTGTGCCTTTCAAAAGGGAACGTGATATTTTTTCTGAATAGAGGGAAGGTTTGCAATCTTACTAGAATAAACCTAGAGAAGGGTAGCATGGTGGCACAGTAGTTAGAACTGCTGCACCACAGTACCAGGGATTTGGGTGACAGGCTGTGTGGAGCTTGCACATTCTCCCCATGTCTGCGTGGGTTTCCTCCAGGTGCTCTGATTTCCTCCCACATCATTCCTCCCACAATCCAAAGATGTGCAAGTTAAGTAGATCGGCCAAGCTAAATTGACCCTTAGCATTAGGGGGATTAGTAGGATAAATATGTGGGGTTACAGGGAAACGACCTGGGTGGGATTGTTGTCATGCACGCTCAATAGGCCTCCTTCTGCACTGTAAGAATTCTATGATTCTAAATGGTACAAGCTAAGTAGCTCTTAGAGAGAGGCAAATGCATCACAGGCCAAAGTGATCTTCCACATTAAAGCTATTCTACAATTCAATGCAAATGTTTCCCTGTAAATCTAACCGTATGTTTTTAAATTGGGATTCACAGTTTGTAAGAGGTCAGCAAGAAGAAGCTAGGTTCCTGAGGAGATCTGAGTGTCTCTGAGATTGTCCTGCCTGTGGAGGTATCCTGGAGAATGTTTGAGGAGATCTGAGAGGGTCTGTGAGGAGTTACAAATATTTGTGCAGGGACAGAATGGACATGGAGAAGATGTTTCCATCGTAGGAAAAACTAGAATCATAAACCACAACTTCAGGCTAAAGGAACGATCCTTAAAAACAGGGATAAAGAAGAATTTCTTCAGCCAGAGAGCAGTGAATCTGTGGAACTCTTTGCCTCAGAAGGCTGTGGAGGCCAGGTCATGGAGTATTTTTAAGACAGAGGTATTTAGGCTTTTGATTAGTATAGGATTCAGGGGTTATGGGGAAAAAGCAGGAGAATGCGGATGAGAAAAATATCAGCCATGATTGAATGGTGGAGCAGAATTGATGGGTCAAGAGGCCTAATTCTGCTCCTATGTCTTATGGACAAGGGGCCTACAGGATCATGAGAAATTTCTATTGATCTGCCATGATATCTCTGTATGTATTGAGTTATTAATAGTTTTCTTTCCCTTTTGGTGTAAGTAGTAAAGTGAAATATGCAACAAATACACTATTTTCTACTGAGTTGCTGATAAGTAAATTGAGAAAAATGAAACTTCCAGAGGCAATATTTCCAGGTGTCTCCAGGAGTATATTAAAGTTTGCAGTGAAAAATTCCTTTAACATAAATTTGTGAATGTCAGACTGCAGTAATCTCAACTTACCATAAATGTCTTGGAAAACACAAAACACATTGGCTGGGATTTTCCAACCATTCTCACTAGTGGGATTTTCTCATCCTGCTGCAGTGAACGGAGATTTAGCTTGTCTCCAAAATCTCTGTTTTCACTTCAGTGGGAGTGTGGTGTGAATGGGTGATAGGATTACATGCCTACATGTAATCCTACCACCCATCTATTTCTTTATCTATTTCTTAGCACTATATATAAAAAAAACTTTTGGTTTGTCAGACTTCTTTGACCACCATTGCCAATGAGGTATTTGTATCCCACAAAGAGCTAAATGCAATAGAGAAATTAAAGAAAAAGAATATCTAATGTCACCACGAAACATGTTACTCAAGCCAGTTTGTTGCACTGTCTCCAGGCAGGATGACAAATCTGAAAGTAATGGTCATGTTTTTATAATGAAACAAAAGGCGCCAATCGCTCATTGGAATTGTGTAAATGTGTTATGAGATCACATTAATTCTAGGCACACATGAACCAAAAAAAGAAATGAAATCTTGATACAATTGGAGTTGCAGATCTATGCATGTGTGCTCTGTTGAAAAGCAGGAGTGAAGTTACAACAGGATCACATGACACACTTCCTTTCGAGTGAAGTCATGCTCACATCTCTTACTGCAACAGTCATAAGATCAAAAACTTTGAGGACTGAAACAAATATGAATTCTAAACCATGGCAGCTGAAGATGATCTAGACTCAAAACATTGACTCCATTCTCTTTCGATAAATGCTGTCAGACCTGTTGAGATTTTCTGTTATTGTTTCAGATTCCAGCATCTGCAGTATTTTATCTTTACCTTAGAATTAAATTCCTTTTCCACTTCAAGGATGAAAGTAAGGATCAGAGAAATTCCCACTAAACCTTTAAAATATTGCAGCTATCACCCAACAAGATTTCATCTTTTTTTGCCATTTCATTGCTGTCTATTATTTTGGAAGTACGGATGCCTGGATGGTAAGTCTTGTCCTTGGGTTTTAGAATTATGCCTGAGCCCGTTGGTAAAATTATAGTGCTTATCCTGCTCATCCATTATTCTACATGTAGCAGTCTCGTGTTTCAAAATTATTTCAAGCATTGTCATAGTTCCTGCTTCACTAGCGCAATCATTTCTTTTGGGATCTTCTATATCCAGTGGCTCATGGGTTACATTAGCCTGACTGGAAGACTTGCTAACAACAGCTATACAGAAAGATAATACACAGCAATAAAGTGGTTAAGAATTTCAGAAAGGGGCTATCATCTTATCAATAAAAGTGATGTTTAGGGGGCCGATGTCAGAGTGATTTCTACAATAATCAATTGCCCCTGTGAGATAAACAGATCTGTTCCATTGGCTATCAGGTAAAAAGATATGCCTGCCCGAGCAAACTGCTATTCTGAACTTGGAAATCAAATATCCACACATTACACCCATGACTAGCTCTGGAGACAGAGCTTCTGATGGTTCTTGTATAATTAAGTGGTAACCAATGGCTCAGCGGGTGAAACAATTATCTCTGAGTTCAAGGGTTGAGTGTCCAAATCCCACTCCAAGCACCTGAGCACAAAACCTAGGCTGACATTTTCGCATTGCACTGCCGGCGCATATGCTTTTTGAATCAAGCGATGAAAATGTGCCTGCTCAGAGGACGTAAAAAAATCCAAAGTTAGTGTTTTGGGGCAAAAAACAGAAAACGTTGGAAAATCTCAGTATGTCTGACAGCCTCTGTGGAGAGAGAATAGAGCCAATGATTAGGAATTTACGGCCTCGCTCATCCCAAAACTGTAAAATCCCATCCGAGGTCAATAATCCTTTCTGTGGTCCACTCCTCGCTTGCTCCAATTCTTGTGGGTGGTGTGGCAGTAAAATTCCAGCCAATGCTTCAAGTCAGGATGACCCGAACCTGACTCAACTTTTGGATCTATTCTCTCTCCACAGACACTGTTAGACCTGCTGAGATTTTCCAGCATTTTCTGCTTTTGTCTCGGATTCCAGCATCCGCAGTACTTTTCCTTTATTCTTGCTACTTTGAAGGCAAGTCAATATTCATCCCTGAATTACATCACTGAAAAAGCAAATATCTGGTCATCATCAAGTTGCTGACTCTGAGATCTTGTAGTGTGCAAATTGGTTGTTGTGTTTCCTACATTACCACAGCTCAACACTTGGTTGATTGTAAAATAATTGGGGTATCCTGAGACTGCAGAACATGCTACATAACGAGTAAATTCTTTTCACAAATTACAACCCAAGTTATTTAAATGATAGCAATTTCCTACCTACCTGAATTGTAATCACTGGGACCTCACAATTTTGAGCCAGAAGTGAAGCCAACAATGTGGGTGGGATCGGAACCAGGTACGGTAAATCTCCAACAAGTTTGAAAGATTGCAGAAAACAAGAACAGGGATGTTTTAGGATATAACTCAGTTCATTTTAAATTCTCCAATCATGTGTGCAATTATGGCTACTTCCTGCACATCCCTGCCTCCAACTCATCTCCCACCATTCCATTCCTTCAACCCTGCAAACTCTCAGATTAATCATAGACCCCACCCCAAAGTATTGCTCAGCAGTTCACTGGCCTGTTGGTGAGATTACTGCAGGTTCAGAAAGCTTGACAGAGCTTTCAGTTTTTGTTTTATAGTGATTTGCAAATATGTAGGAAATATACATTAGTGCATTTAAGGGTTTTATTAATTCAATAAATTGTTACTCGTGCAAAGCAGAAATAACATTCATAATGTCATAGAGGTATACAACACAGAAGAAAGCCTTTCAACCCATGATGTCTGTGGCAATCAAAGACAATCCACCTAACTATTCTGATCCCGTTTTCCAGCTCTTGGCCCTTAGCCTTAGAATCATAGATTCCCTACAGCACAGAAGGAGGCCATCACATCTGCACCAACCACAATCCCACCCAGGTGCTATTCCCATAACCCCACATATATATACTTTGCTAATCCCCCTGACACTAGGGACACTTTAAAATAGCCAATCAACCTAACCCACACATCTTTGGACTGCGGGAGGAAACCAGAGCACCCAAAGGAAACCCATGCAAATGCGGGAGAAAATGCAAAGTCCACAAAGACCATGACCAAGGCCAGAATCGAACCTAGGTCCCTGGTGCTGTGAGGCAGTAGTGCTAGTCACTGTGTCGCCCTTTTTTTTAATAAGTCTTGTAACCATAAATGTACATCTAAATACTGAGTCTTTACCTCCACTACTCTTTCAGGCAGTGAGTTCCAGAATCCCACCATCCTTTAGGTGAAAAAGTTTTTCCTCACATCTCCTCCAAACCTCCTGCCCTAACCTGAAATTTATGCCCTTTAGTCATTGATCCCTCCACCAAGGGGAAAAGTTTCTCCCTGTCTATTTTATTGATGCCTCTCATAATTTGATACATCTCAGTCATGTCTCCTCTCAAACTTTCCTGCTTTAAGAAAAAAAACCCAGTTTATCCAATCTCTCCTCATATCTAAAGCTCTCCAGCCCAGGCAACTATCTGGTAAACTTCCTCTGTGCCCTTTCCAATGCTATCACATCCCTCCTATACAATGGATGTAATTGTAAGGTGGCCTCACACCCAGGACAGTTAACACTGGCATTCCTCCACTGCAACTTTGTAAAGAGCATGAGAAGTCCCAGATGGTGAGAGGGAGTATGAACCTTTATCAAAAGCTGAGGATCTTGACCAAAAAGCACCAATCTATCTTTCTCTTTTTTGACCAATAACTCAAATGAAATTCAAAAGCTTGGATGTCAGCACCAGAATGCATGGTAAGAAAAGGAGATTTTATTCCAATTTTGTAAGTTATCATTGCAAAGGAATTTATCTGCCAAGTGGGGAGATGAGGTAAGCAAATCAATTAACAACTTTAGGCTGCTATAAGAAATATATCTAATCGAATCTAAGTGTATCTAATGCTTTATATGTCTCTGCACTGAAGTGGCATTACTGTTTATCCATTTTCACATCCATATTTTAAAACATTAAAAAATATATCAACCAGACCAATATTGAATAGTTCTGCATAGACCAACAGCAGGCAGCTAGTTGACCTTTCACCTGATATTGATTTCCCCTTTAACCCTCAGCTTGATGCCTTTTACTTTTGGTTCACTCCTGCTCTGAGAGAAAAGAGAGCCTTCACTTCGTGCCTGCTTCAGCATCCATCACTAGAATAATAACCGAATCATATCTTAGATTAGGCTCCAGATTTAATTGAAGGCTTTTAATCTTTGGAATTAGGGAGGTACATTTGGAAACAACATACACTGAATTTGAAAAGCCATTGCTTCTACTGTGTTAAATTAGATTATTGTGTCAGTGCTCTGAATTCCAGCAAAAAAGGCTGCAGAAATAAAGAGGCAAAGCACTGGCTTCTGTGTACATCATTGTATTTATAACCTGTTCCATTTTAGGAATGAAAGCCATAAATTTCAATTCTGTCCCACAACATTGCAATTTGTTTTCTAATGCACGTAATCTCATCAATCGCACTTTATAAAGTTGTCATCATTGGTTTTCACTAAGACAGAGAGATATGATTGAGAATTATCGCTGATTTAAAGCTGAAGCACCTGGAAATATTTTGCTGAGATGACAAACATATTTTTCTAAATGTATTTAAAATTAATCCAAGACTTTTCGACATAAATGTATAAATATGATAAGCCAAGTGATGAAGTAAAACTCTTGATTTCTTCTTACACACGTTAGTTTCAAAGTTTTTTAAAGGGTATTTATTAGTGTCACAAGTAGGCTTACGTTAACACTGCATTGAAGTTACTGTGAAAATCCCCTAGTCGCCACACTGCAGCACCTGTTCACATACACTGAGGGAGAATTTAGCATGGCCATACATCTAACCATCATATCCGGGAGGAAACCGGAGCAAATCCATGCAGACACAGGGAGAACATGCAACTCCCAGACAATGACCCAAGCTGGGAACTGAACCCGGGCCTCCGGCACTGTGAGGCAGCAGTGCTAACCACTTTGCCACCGTGAATAGGAGTACCTAACCAGCACGTCTATTGGACTATGGGAGGAAACTGGAGTACCTGGAGGAAACCGATGCAGAAATAGAGAAAACATGCAGACTCTGCGCAGATAGTGACCCAAGCCAGGAATTGAACTTGTGCCTCTGGCGCTTTGAGACAGCAGAGCAAATTATTGTGCCACCTTACTGCATTAGCTACAGCACTTAATCGCACAAGTAATTGAAAAGCCTGGGAGTAGAGCAGTTACTCCATTAGACAATAAGGTTTGAGCACATTACTAAGCAAGTATCTGCCAGGCCAGTCATGGCTTAGTTGGTGACACTGTTGCTGCTGACTCACAAAGTCCACAAACCTTACCAGAGGCAAGAAGCTCTGAAGGGTTATGAATTTAGCTAGCTCATCATGCAAACCAGCCTTCCACCCATTGATTCTGTCTACACCCCTCATTACCTCTGAAAAGCATATCAAGGACTCCGTACACCCCAAACATTCTCTCTTCCACCTTCATTTTTTGGGAAAAAGATACAAAAGTCTGAGGTCACATACCAACCATCTTCCTGACTACCATCAGACTTTTGAATGGACCTACCATATATTAAGCTGATCTTTCTCTATACCGAGATGTGACTGTTATATTCTGCATCCACTTCTTTTCTCCTTTCCTCTGTACTTAATGAAAGCTATGCTTTTTCTATATAGCGCAAGGAGCAATTTTTTTCACTCTGTTGCTATACATATGATAAATCAAAACCAAAGGTAGGGCAGGGTGAAAGGCCCTGAGTCTACCCCCCTGCCTGAATGAGGCTGAAAGCCTGCACTGTTGACACCAATCTGATTCACACCAGCAATCTATTGGCTTCTCCCAAGTAGATTGAGTTGCTACTGCAACATACTTTACCCTGCATGTTGTAATTTGGAGCTATAGACAGTGATGATCGAGATTCCAGTTTTCTTTCCGTCATGATGGCTAACCAGGGATCTCTCTTGCTCTTACCTTGCTGCCATTGGATTTACAAGTTGAGAATCGAGCTGCATTATGAGTACCCTTTCCTTGGCCTTGGAGTGTGGTTTGAACCTGAAGCTTCTGGATAAGAAGTAGGAATGTTACTCACTGCACTGCGAGACATCCTCAACCAACTATATATCTTCTTAATACAATAAATAATAATGATGTGCCAAAACTATAAATCTCTTTGATAACATTTAAATAATATTGGTACAGAGAAGTAAAGAATACCTCATTGTACATGAACATAATATACTTGTTGTGAACAATTAATTGAAGAGACCAATCATTTTGTCCATTACAGGGCAATGTAGGCCTGTGCTTTGGATACCCAAAAAATTGATTTCTTGGATGTCAGCTTAATTGTTGACAATGGGTTAACAACAGGCTTTTAAACAAAGAATCTTGGAGTGTGAGTGAAGTTTCGGTTAAGTTAGGGATAGCAGGGAGATTTCATGAAATTTTAAATCATCATGAAAGGGAGGTTAAAAACAAACATAAGAATCATTTCCTGAAAGAATCTTTTGTGTTTCCAGAGCCATTAAGGATGCTCATTTTTCAGCCTCAGAATATTCCTGGAGATCCATCTTATTTCTCAGGAGGCACATCTTCTGGTCTTAGAGTGCTCCCAGTGATGCATCTCCATTTTCAGGAGGTCCATCTTCTTTTTCCAATAGTGGGTCAGTGATGTTAGGTGTCTTTTCAATATGGGGCCAGATGTGATGGCAAACTATATGCCTGTCCCGTCATTGCAATATGGCCCAAAATACCTGGATACCTAATTAATGAGTTGGGGGCCAGAAGATTTGGCTATTTTTGCCTTCGGCATCCACAGTGGGAAACGCTCCACATTCTCCCTGCTGCTATGTGACCGAAAGGGTTAATGATTACACAAGTTTAAAATCACATAAATTGCAAGCTGAACCTCAGTCACACAGGGAAAGCTACGACATGTTTTGATTAAAGTAGACCCAGATAAGAGTCAAGGATCATTTAATTGAATGATGTGCAGCTGCAGTTCATGTCTCCCAGTTAGAACAAAGAACAATAGAAAGTGAGGTTGAGATACCATTGGTCATAAATATTGCCATCATTTCTTGGTATAGTGTGCATTAGATGTAACTGGATATCCTACCCTTATGTATGCTTGATGTAATGTTAATTAACAACTATGATTGGAAGAGATATCTCCTGTATTTCTATTGGTATATGTTAATGTTAATTAGTTATAATCGTAGTTGAACCTATAATTGCCAATATGTGTCTGAATTTTTCACTCTGAAGAGTCTGAATGACCTCATTTGGTGTCCTATACCTATAGTCTTTTAATAAATCATCTTGAAACTGCTCTCTGACTTTGCTTGTCTTTTTAAGGGAAACAATAGTTTTAAACACAACACGAAAACCATCATAAACAGACGTGTAAGTTGGGATGGGAGAATTCTGCCGTGAGTGGGCAGTTTTGTCTCGATCGTCATTCTATAAGCAGTTTGAAAAAATGACCACTCACTTTGCTGTGGATTTTTGCTGTTGCCATGTGAGAATAAGTTTCATTTCAACTTAACAAGTACTGTCTCTTCCACACAGCCTGGCTCATGAGATCACATATTCTTACATAATTATACTTCATGGTGCATCACTGAGTCTTATCTATACAGCATGGTGATACAGTGATTAGCTCTGCTACCTCGCAGCACTAGGAGCCTGGATTTGATTCCCAGCTTGAGTCACTGTCTGTGTGGAGTTCACATACTCTCCCTGCGTCTGCGTGCGTTTCCTCTGGATGCTCCGGTTTCTCCCCACAGTCTGAAAGACATGCTGTTTAGGTGCATTGACCCAAACAGATGCCAGCGTGTGTCACCTAGAAGAATTTCACAGTAACTTCATTGCAGTGTTAACGTAAGCCTTATTTGTGACTAATAAATTAACTTTACCAAATATTTACTTCGGCAATGCACTCAGAAGCTACACAAAACAGTTGCGGTTTCAGTATTTATGGAATTTAAATGAGAATTATTGTTTTTAACTAACTATAAGTTTATAAAATGGATTCTTTTGTTATTCCGATTCAAGCTAGTTCAACAGAATAAGTAATAACACCTATGGCTGGGACATTGAGTACAAGAGTTGGCAAATTGTGTTGCAGCTATATAAGTAACAACAAAGTATAATTTTTAAAAAAACCTACATTTGAGGGACAAATGATACATTTTTTGAAAGAAGAAAGAGTGGTTAAAAATAGAGTGAAAGAGAATTGTTATATAAAAAGAAATTCTGCATTTCATTAATCATGGAAGATACTTTCAATCAAGCTTTCTCTAAAATGATAGACCTTGGCACATAGTTACGGAACTATAATTTAATGATGCCATCAGAGCTATAGACTCTGACCAAATGAGATTAGGTGCTTATGAATTGTTAACAATCAGGAATATCTTCATCAAGTTTTCATTAATATCATGAAAAGTACACAGATGAATGGCATCCCATTTGAAGATATAGGAATGACATGGTCTTCCAGATAAAGGTTGCAGCCTTAAAGTTTTCAGATGGCACGCAAGTTGTGAATGTGAACAGTGAGGAGAATAGTAACAGATTTCAGAAGGATACAAGCAGATCGGTCAAATGGGCAGTCACTTGAAGATGAAACTTAGCACAGAGAAGTGTGATTTTTTTTTTAGGAAAAATGGAAGAGAGGATAAAATAAAAGTGGCCAAGTGGAGATTCGATGGATGTTCAGATGAGTGAAAGGTTTTGGCAGGATGCAAAGGGAAAGAATTATTTCTCGTGACAGACAGCTGGGTAAACAGAGGACACAGATATACCGTCATTGACAAAAGAACCAGAATAGACATTTAGCAAACATAAGCCACACTGCATGGCTATGATTTGGAGTACACTGTCTGTGAGGATTGAAGAAGCAAATTCAATAATAATTATCAATGGGGAATTAGAAAAATACTTGAAGTGAAAAGTGAGCAGTACGGTGACACAATAGCTAACACTGCTGCCTCACAGTGCCAGCGATCTGGGATTGATTACAGCCTTGGATGACTGTGTGGAGTTTGCACATTCACCCTGTGTCTCAGTGGGGTTTTTTTTGGGTGGATTTCCTCCCACAGTCCATAAGTGTGCAGTTTAGGTGTATTGGCCAAGCTAAATTTCTCATTAGTGTTCACGGTGAGCCAATAAAGTGGATTGACCATGAATGATATGCAGATTTACAGGATTAGGACAGGTGATCAGGCCTAGTAGGGTGCCATTTCAGAGGGTTGGTGCAGACTCAATGGGCTAAATGGCCTCTTCTGTACTGTTGAGATTCTGTGATGTTTCTATAAAAGGATTTGTAATGTTCTGGAGATTAACTTTGATCAGTCGATGACCACACATATACATTTTCCAATAAGGACATTGCAAAGGGTGTAATTTATGGATATTTCTCAATGATCTGAATCATTATGAATCTGATCTGGGGTCTTGACCTCTACGAAAGACTTCCTTTGTTTATTGGTGTAAATTGGATGAGTTTTTCAAACAATGGGCATTGAGTGGCCTCTTTGGTCTTCTCTATAATACCACATACTTTATAGAGAGCAAAAATATATTTTGCATGAAATTGGAACTAAATATTCTGACTATTTAAAAAAAAAAATCATTAAACAATATCCTGCAGCTCCAATAGCACCCAACTTTATTGAATGAATGTTATAGACAAGGAAGGTCTCTTAAAGGTCAAGTTCCCAGATCAGATCCATAAAGATTCAGATCATCAGAAATATTTAGAAATTACACCTCTTGCAATGTCCTTATTGGAAAATGTACTTGTGTGATCTTCGACTGATCAAACTTAATTTATTAGTGTCACAAATATGATACATTAACATTGCAATGAAATTACTGTGAAAATCCCCGAGTCACTACATTCCATGCAGACATAAGGAGAACCTGCAGACTCCGCTCAGACAGTGATCCAAATTGGGAATTGAACCTGCGTCTCTGGCACTGTAAGGCAGCAGTGCTAACCACTGTGCCACCCCAAGATTCATTGATGGATGTCCACAAATTAAAAATCAAAATGAACACTAATTGCTGAAGCATATTCATGAACAATAGTCACTGAAGGAACTTATTATTGTACAGTTGGAGACAACATTTTTGGCACTAATTTGGCAGTACCAACCTCTACCTGAGCAGTGCCAAGGTGCATTGCCAGGGCACTGTCTGGTTATATCCTTCTCCACTGGGGATGACGTTGACCTTTGTGTCCCAGGGAGGATTCCCACAACAGGCTCACATCTGGGCGAATCTGTTGCAAACCATTGCTGAAGTGAGGGGGGAGAATCTGGCAATGGGGCCTTTAATTAGATTAAAATTTATTTTAAAATTAAATGCAAATGGGATTCTCCCCATTATGGGCATGAACCTGATTACATCACCAACAAGGGGCAGGAAAAATTGGAGATTGCCAGCGAGATTCCCATTTTCCAGGTTGTTTTGGATTTTAGCCCTTGTCAGTTGATAAGTTTTTAGTTGATAAGTATATGGAAGAGAAGGGAATGGTTTAGTTTGGAGGGGCATTGCTTTTTATATTGGTCGGCACAACATCGAAGGCCGAAGGGCCTGTTCTGTGCTGTTATGTTCTATGTTCTATGTCAGTGATCTCATGGATTGACAGTGCGGGCTCGAGATCACACCCAGAATCAGTATCCGTTCCCCAACCTCATGCGAATCTACCAAAGATTTGGCAGTTGTTGTCAAAACTTGGAAGTTAAACTTTACAATAGACAAGATATTTAGAAGATCATAATTTGATCAGGCTGAGTCAACATGGGGGTTTATGAAAGGAAAATTGTGTTTAACTAATTTATTAAAATATTTTGGGGAATAATATGCAAGGTGGATAAAGGGGAACATGTAGATGTAGTGTAACTGGATTTCCAAAAGGCATTTGACAAGGAACACCGTCAAAGATATAGGGGGGACAACATATTAACTTGAATAAAGAGTCGATTGGCAGAGGGAAAGGATAAATAAGGCAAATAGTAACTGGTGGGGTGTCTCAGAGAGCATTGTTGGGTCTCAACTATTTACAATCTGCATCAATCATTTGTATGAAGAGACCGAAGATATACTGGAAAATTTTCCAGTGACGCAAAGATAGGTAAGAAAATAAGTTGTCAAAAGATGTGGAGAGACTGCACAAGGATAAAGACAGCGTAAGTGAGTAGATTAAAATTTGGCAAATGGAAATAAATATGGAAAATGTGAATTTATTGACTTTGGCAGTCAATAGATAAACAGTTTATGATTTAAATGGAGAGAGTTTGCAGGATCTGGTGATATGAAAAGTTGAAGTGCAGGCACAGTGTGTGATTAGGAAGGCACATGATATTGGTATTTATCGCAAGGAAAATGGAATATAAGTTAGTGAGGTTTTACTGCAGCTATGAAGGACAGTGGAGAGACTATGAATGGAATTTTACTGCCTGTCCACCACGGGAAATAGAGCGGGTGAGAACAGAGCATAAGAAGATCCATTGAACTCAGGAGGGATTTTACAGTTTTGGGAAGAGTAAGGCCGTGAAATCTCACCCTACATCTGTAATGCTGTGTCTAGTTTTTGTCTCCTTATTCAGAAAAAAGATATAATTATTTCTCAAGCAGTTCAGAAGGTTTAGTAAATAGGGTCAATGCTGAGCGGTTGTTTCCACTTGTGGAAATGATTAGAATTAGTGGAGATAGGTTAAGAATAAGAAGGAGATGAGAAGTTATTTTTCTCTCCAAGGGTGATTAATATATGAAATTCTCTTCATCAGAAAGCAGTGGAGGCTGGGTCACTGAACTTATTAAAGCAGAACAAGACAGATTTTTGATAGCCAAGAAAGTCAGGGATTGGGATGACTGATGGCACAGTGGAGTTGGGACCACAACCAGATTAGCTATAGTTTTGTTGAATGGCAGAGCAAGCTGAAAAGGTTGAAAAGTCTACTCTTGCTCCTAAATCTGATGTTCCTATGTCTTCTGATGTCAATGGAATGGAACGTTCCAAGGCATTTCATGGGAACTACACCAAGAGATATTAGGACAGAGAATGTTACAGTGCAGAAAGAGACCATTTGGCCCACCGAGTCTGCACCAACCACAATCCCACCGAGGCCCGATGCCCATAACCCCATGCATTTTCCCTAGCTAGTCACCCTGACACTAAGGGGTAATTTAGCATGGCCAATCCACCTAATCCGCACATCTTCAGACTGTGGGGGGAAACTGGAGCACCCAGAAGAACCCACGCAGACATGGGGAGAATATGCAAATTCCACATAGCCAGGAATTGAACCCAGGTCCCTGGTGCTGTCAGGCAGCAGTGCTAACCACTGTGCCATTGTGCCATCCTTGAATGCTCTACTCTTGCTTCCAGGTCTGATGTTCCTATGTCTGTGCCTTTCATGTAATGGAACATTCCAAGGCATTTCATGGGAGCTTCATCAAGAGATATTAGGGTGGATGACCAGAAACCTGGCCAATGAGGTAGATTTTAAGAAGCTCCTTAAAGAAGGAGGGTGAGATAGAAAGGTTTGGGAAGGGAAACACAGAGGTCAGTGCCTTGTAGCTACAGATATCTATCCACCAATGGCAGAACAATTAAAATTCAGGATGGTAAGGAGGTTGGAATTGGAGGAGTGCAGATATTTCAGAGGGCTGTGCTTTATTCAAACACAGTCGCAACATTATGGTAGGGGAGGACGTAGATGAAATTCTCCTAATCTCCTCCTTTAAGACTTCTGGAAACCCTGGGGAAATAGTATAAAAGGGCTGAATACGCCATCTCCCAGGGGTTCAATTATACTTCCACCAAGGTTATGGCAGTAATTCAAGAGCACTTCCATTGGAAATTCCAGGCACTGCCGTGTAAGTTGCTCAGTTACATGTATGACTGACAGTTGCCTTTGAATGTGGATGACAACTATTGAAAGCCTGGGAACTATTTTCAATACTACTAAAATAAGCAGGAATTATACAATCTTCTGAATCGAGTTAAATTGTTTGGGACTTTCAGAGACTTAGATCAGTTTCACTCCCATAGTTGGAAAGGCTTCAAGAAGATTATGTATACAAAAGTCAAGGACAAGATAGTTTTCCATATAGATTGCAACTACCTGTTATTTTCATTCAAAGAGTTGTCTGGTATAATAAGTATAGTATCTATAATCACATATTATAACAGGGTCATATATTTTCGTTTTTATCTTTTATTAAATGGTTAAACATCTAAAATAAAGATTAACCACCCCTGCTCTTCTAAGGAATGGGAATGGGAAAGGAAGGAAACAGCTTAAGCAATATACAGAAAGGGTGGGAGGAGGTTGCAATCTTATCATAATTTTGCAGAGTGATGGTTCCAGCGAAAAAAGCAGGTTGGTTTTCTTTCCAGATCTTACCACACTGTCAAGAAGAATAGCCGGGAGTGCTTCATGCTGTCTGCAAGGCCTAAGCAGGCCAGCAAAGCCCAGCTGCACTGCCATTGGGATGCCATGCTTGGAGGGCATCCCCGTCAGAACATGATCAAATGATCAGATAATCTTTGTTCTCCATGAAATGCAGTTAAATCAAGATGTCAGCAAGCAGCGCTGACAGATGCAGTTATGTAATTATAATTAAGACAGCTAGTGGGATGAGTGTGATTGAAGGTAATCTTTCAGTTGAAGGCTGTGCGAGGAAATGCAAGCAAAAGAGAAATCGCTGGAAAATCTCAGCAAGTCTGGCAGCATCTGTAAGGAAATGCAAGGCCTCCCAGGCACTGAATTTAAGCGAACAATTCAAGCACTTCAACGGAGTATGAAGGTGACTCCAAATGGCATACAATTAGTATGAGTGTCCTGAACAATTTTGTCCACTGATGTTGCCCTGATCTTTTTGTGAGCCTGCTCTAGTCCTTGCTAGACATCGTTTTCACCCTTTCCATGGAGGTTTAATGGATAATTATGGTTTTCTCTGACAAAAATAAAACTTGGGAGGTTACAGCTTCCTGAAGATTTGTCTATGCTTTCATAGAAGGAGGCTATTCAGCCCATGGCGTCTGCACTGACCACAATCCCACCCCAGGCCTTATCCCCACAAATTTACCCCGCTAATTCCTTCAACCTACACATCCTGAGACACTAAGGGCAATTTAGCATAGCCAATCAACTTAACCCACACATCTTTGGAGTGTGGGAGGAAACCGGAGCATCCAGAGGAAATCCCCAAAGACTCGGGGAGAATATGAAAACTCACATAGCCAGTGACCTAAGCCAGGAATCAAACACAGATCCCTGGAGATGCAAGACAGAAGTAATAAACACTGTGCCACTGTGCCACCCAATGTAGATGCAAGAAGCCCCCTGACATTATTTTGAAAAAGAGTACATAATTCTCCTGTGATCTTGATCAATCTTTGTCCTTCGACCAACACCTAAAATAAAAGATGAACAGGTAATTTATTCAATTGCTGATTATTGAAGTCAGCTGAGCATAAATTGGTTTCCATATTTCCTGTAAGTGCACAAGTTTGCAAGATTCCTGTCGGTACTTTAAAGTATTTAATTTTCTGTGGAGTGATTTTGGAGGTCTCAAAGTTATGGAAGATAATATTTAAATACAAGGGATGGAATTTTCCACACTCATTCCCTGCACTATAGTGCATATTGAAGCAACAGAAATGACCCACCAATAGCTGGTTTCCCATTGCTCATACCCTCTGCTGTTGGGAAATGCATGGGGAAGGGTTATCATCGATGAGACCAGAAGATCCCACTGGTGGGAACATCTGGAAAATCCCGTGGTAGACATTCCTCCTTTAAATTGTCCAGCAATTATCCAGCCTTTCAAGTTATGAGATATGTTATGATCTTGGTGGAGACCAATAATGTTTTCATTACTTTTGCTTACATCTGAAAACTGAGAGTTTTACCAGCAAAATGTAGCCACAAGAATTACTGTTAAAACCAACAAAGCTCTGTCTTTCCCTCTCTCTCTCTCTCTCTCTCTCTCACTTCCTTATCTCAGCCTGACCCTCCCAGGAGTCCTATTCATCACTCCGAAAGTCCTGACTTTTAAAGGACATTAAGCATTTTTGGCCAGTAGAAAGAATTTCTGCTGAATGGCATGCTCCCTGTAGCCACTTTGCTCTAAGCTTACCTGCTTGAAAGAGATGTTCCTAGCAATGAACCTCTTGTGTACCTTTCGCTTTTTTATGGTTCATCTCCCAGGCACTTTGGTCACATGATTAATGCCTGGAAAAAATTCTTTCTGTCATACAAAAGAAATTATCTTCCAGAAAAATCTAGTCCTCAAGGAGTCATAAGTTGTTTTTTTAATCCCAGAAGAACATGAGCCATCACATCCTATTTCTGCTGACCAAAGTAATACTGGAAACCAGGTATGATTGGCTAATCGTGGTATCCAATATTACTAAGCACAGCTGATGAGTAATACTTTGTAAGATGTATTGCTGTCATTTTATCTTGCTGGAGAAAACACACCCATATTTTGGGACTGCTGGGTGTCCTTTCTGTTAGAAAATTCTGTTAGAATTTGGAGAAGTTTAGGTTGATTAGAAATAGTCAGCATGGTTTTGTAAAAGGCAGGTCGTGCCTTACGAGCTTAATTGAGTTCTTCGAAAATGTGACTGAACACATTGACGAAGGAAGAGCAGTGGACGTGGTGTACATGGACTTCAGCAAGGCATTTGACAAGGTCCCACATGCAAGACTTCTTGAGAAGGTGAGAGGCCATGGGATCCAAGGGGCTTTGGCCTTGTGGATCCAGAACTGGCTTGCCTGCAGAAGGCAGAGGGTGGTTGTGGATGGCTCTTTTTCTGCATGGAGGTCGGTCACCAGTGGAGTGCCCCAGGGATCTGTTCTAGGACCCTTGCTGTTTGTCATTTTCATAAATGACCTGGATGAGGAAGTGGAGGGATGGGTGAGTAAGTTCGCCGATGACACGAAGGTCGGTGGTGTTGTGGATGGTCTGGAGGGATGTCAGAAGTTGCAGCATGACATCGACAGGATGCAAGACTGGGCGGAGAAGTGGCAGATGGACTTCAACGCGGATAAATGTGTTGTGGTCCATTTTGGCAGATCCAATGGGATGAATGAGTACACTATCAAAGGTAGGAGTCTTAGCTGTGTGGAAGAGCAGAGGGATCTTGGGGTCCGGGTCCATAAGACTCTCAAATCGGCCTCCCAGGTGGAGGATGTGGTTAAGAAAGCTTACGGTGTACTGGCCTTCATTCATCGAGGGATTGAGTTCAGGAGTCAGGAGGTAATGCTGCAGCTTTATAGGACCCTTGTCAGACCACACTTGGAGTACTGTGCGCAGTTCTGGTCGCCTCACTATAGGAAGGACATGGAAGCTATTGAAAGGGTGCAGAGGAGATTTACAAGGATGTTGCCTGGATTGGGAGGCATGCCTTATGAAGACAGGTTGAGGGAGCTGGGACTGTTCTCCCTGGAGAGACGAAGGTTGAGAGGCGACCTGATAGAGGTTTACAAGATGTTGAGAGGAATAGATAGGGTGGACTCTCAGAGACTATTTCCCAGGGCTGAAATGGTCGCGACGAGAGGGCACAGATTTAAGGTGCAGGGAAGCAAGTACAGAGGGGATGCTAGGGGAAAGTTTTTCACTCAGAGGGTGGTGAGTGAATGGAATCGGCTGCCGTCGGTGGTGGTCGAGGCGAACGCGCTGGGGTCTTTTAAAAGACTTCTGGATGAGTATATGGGATCCAATGGGATTGGGGGTTATAGATAGATCTATGGCTGGGTAGGTTTTGATGTGTTCGGCACAACTTGTGGGCCGAAGGGCCTGTTTGTGCTGTAGTGTTCTATGTTCTATGTTCTAAAATCCAGATTCAATTCCAGTTACAGATGACTGTCTGTGTGGAGTTTGCACGTTCTCCCCATGCCTATGTGGGTTTTGTCTAGGTGGTTCAGCGTCCTCCCACACTTCAAAGATGTAGGGGTTAGGTTAATTGGCCATGATAACTTGCCCCTTAGGGGATTAGGAGGGTAAATACGTGGGATTGTGGGGATAGGACCTGAGCAGGATTGTTGTCGGTGCAGGCTCGATGGGCCAAATGGCCTCCTTCTACACTGTAGAGATTCTATAATTCTATGGAATGTAGACCAATTCCCATGGAATTTCCTGATACAGTCCTCTAGGATTATAGCTGAGAGCAGGCACACTTTGAACAGAAAATCAAAGTCAAGTTTTTGAATCTAGAAATTGTTAACAATAGAACAGAACTGTTGAAATTCTCACTTTCTGTACATTGTGCTATGAATTAAAATACAGGGTAGCACCACAAAGCATATTTTAAAATATATTGCAATAATGGAATGAGTTCCAAATACTAAATTTTCTTGAAGTAGGTATATGCATAGACATAGATATTATAGAATATAATAGAAATAGGAATCTCAGCAGCTATTTGCCTCAATCATCACGTACCCCGTGAACCATTGTGGAACCAGATGCAAAGCCCCACTAGACACCCATGCATATAGCAATATTGTCTCCAGGAATTAAACTGAAGACTGAACAGCCCCATTCCAGTAGGAAAATGGAAAAAAACATATTTTCCAAAGACATGAAAGTGAACGAAATGGAGCCCTGACCATCTGCAACAAATATTACATTGCTTTTATTCTCTTCTCAAATAGACAATAAGGGCCCAATTTCCCATTGCCTCTGAAAAGCAACTGGTATCATAAGGGACCCCATGCTCCCTGGATATACTCTCTTCCAACTTCCTTCAGGAAAAAGATACAAAAGTCTGAAAATGCATACCAACAACTCAAAAACCAACCAACTCCCTGTTGCCTTCAGAGTTTTGAATGGACCTAGCATACATTAAGTTGATCTTTGTCTTCACCCTATTTGCAACTGCAATACTATCTGCTGTACCCTCTCCTTTCCTTCTCCCCTATGTACACTAAACAGCATGTTTTATTTGTATAGCATGCAAGAACAATACTCTTCACTGTATCCCAATACATGTGACAATAACAAATCAAATCAAATTAAATCAGTTTTAACCCATTCCAAAACACACACCTGCATAGAGTTAAAATCTATATGTTAACACCTGTAGCATTTTGATTGTGCTGCTCATGGTTTGCTGCATGGAGGGCAAATTTTTGACACCAACCTTTCAGGCCAAAAGTCAACTTTTATGTGGGTAATCTTTTTGAGGGATTGACATGTGTGCTGGATTTGATTCTGGAAGAGATCTTTGCAATGGAACTAAGCAAAAATGAACAATACTAAAGAATTCATATTGATTATCATTCATAATAACATATTTTAACCATTTAGTGCTGAGGTTCTTTTTCATTTGTCTATATATATTTACAATAAAACTGTCAATGTTTCCAGAATTATACTTTGGCTCTGAATTTGTTTGGACTAAGAAATTACTTTTTTAAATTAAGTTTTTTTAATTACTTTGGACTAAGAAACTGAAGTCTACTTTTAAAACAGGTCTATGTACAGAAAAAACCTTCATTCCCCCACCTCCACTGAGCCATTTGTCACTTGTCCTTACGTTTGCTACATCTTTGTTGCAATCTCCCCCAGCTCCCACTAATCGCTGTCCCAGCTATTCCACCCCGTCTTATAGATAATCTTATTTATTCCTTCTCTTTAATTCTGAAAAAGAGTCATGTAGACTCGAAACATTCACTCCAAACAGATGCTGCTGGACATGTTGAGCTTTTCCAGCTTTCCCTGTTTTTGGTTCAGGTTCCAACATCTGCAACATTTTGCTATTGTACATGAAAAACAATGTTTTGGATTCAGGCCAACAATTACGGGATCAACTTTGACATGGAATCAACTTTTATACAAGTAGATACAACCTACACAGTGATGCCATTTGGATATATTTGCTCATTTCTTTCTGAGTTACAATTTGCTTTATTGCTCCTATTCTAAGGAATTATCGTACATTAGACTCTGAAAGCATGATCTGGTGACCTGACGTTCTGTCCCTACTGATACTTTTCTTTTGAGTGTTGAGCTTTTGAATCTAGAAATTGTTAATAATAGAACAGATTTGTTGGAATTTTCACTTTTCGTATATTGCTCTATGAATTAAAACAGAGTGGCACCACAAAGTATATTTTAGAATACATTGCAATAATGGAATAAGTTCCAAATTCTAAATTTTCTTGAAATAGATTTATATATAGACATAGATATTATAGAATATAATAGAAATAGAAATCTCGGCAGCTATTTGCCTCAAACATCACGTACCCCATGGACCATTGTGGAACCAGATGTAAAGTCCCACTAGATACCCACATATATAGCAATATTGTCTCTGGGAATTAAAATCTTAGACTGAAGAGCCCCACTCCAGCAGGAAAATGGGAAAAAAATATTCCAAAGGCATGAAAGTGAACTTATATTTATTAATCTTCAATGTTGTAAAATGTACCAAAACAATTCACAGTATTGATAAATTAAATTTGCCTCTTTGAGCCGTAAAAAGACCTATTAGGACTGAAGAACAGAAGCATGTTTAAAGAGGGTAGGTTTTAAAGACTGTCTTCAAGGATGAGAGAGAGCTAGAGGGATGGAAAGATTTAGTGGTGCATAATATGCCTTGAGAAACCTGCTCTTCCAGGAACTAAAATAAGCAAAATAAAACATTGAAGGAAAACAGGTGGTAACAGGTGAAGAGAATCAGGAGGGCAGCAATATTTTGACTATATATGCCGCCTTGGAAGTCTTGTGGAACAGTAGATGGCATCCATGCCTCTGAGCCACACATTCCGTGTTTGAGCGCCACCCCAGGGCTTGATGGCCAAGGAAGGTGCATTCATAACTCGGCCAAACAGGTTGGGTATCAACCTGTAAATCCTTCCAAACATGCCAATGACTGGGGTAAGAGTAGGAATGACTTCTGGTCAGTCACGATTGATGTCGAGTGGTGCCCCTGAAGCTTTTAGCCCCCATTGACAGATGTGTGACCTGTTCCAGGAAATACTACCAGATAAAAGTCTGCACCACTAAATGTGGAAGAGAGTTGGAATTGAGAATATTTCCTCTGCTATTGCAACTTCATACATACTCCAACAGCAACCAGTGCACCTCAATAATCTGTATAAATGTTAGGACAATATTCTATTCACCTGTTGCTTCTGGTATCCTAACTCCCTTTGGGAATGCCTTTTACCTCTGTTTGACTCTTTAACCTTACGGCCCAAACAGAAAACTTGCTATTTGGTAAAACGCTTATGCGAACCACATTCAATGCTCAACAGCATTGAACTTAAATAAATCATCAACTTTTCATGTATGCATCACGTGATAATATTATTTCCATTACATGCACCTTCATAGAAATCATAGAAACCCTACAGTGCAGAAAGAAGCTATTTGATCCATCGAGTCTACACTGACCCATAATCCCACCCAGGCCTTACCCGATATTTTACCCGCTAATTGCTCTAATCTATGCGTTACGGGGCAACTTAGCATGGCCAATCAACATAACCTGTACATCTTTGGACTGTGGGAGGAAACTGGAGCACCCGGAGGAAACCCATGCAGACACAAGGAGAATGTGTAAACTCCACACAGACAGTGACCCAAGCCGGGAATCGAACCCAAGTCCCTGGAGCTATGAAGCAGCAATGCTCAATGCTAACCACTGTTATTGTGCCACCTTGTTTAATAGAAACTATCTCAGAACTGAGAATAATCTTTCCAATAAGGAAATAAATCATTTTTATTTGGCTTTGCAAGAATGAATTCAGAATCAGGATATTAAACTAATTTATACTTCAAATTAATGCACATACCTGTAATTATTTAAATTTTAGACGCATTTTTATGTTTATTAACTATTAAGCAAGTTAATTCATCACAAGTAAATCACGTCTTGGATTCTTTATTATGTATCCTTTATGTTTGGGATCCTCAGTTATATTCAAGTAAACTTAACCTGCCTCATTCACCATTCTCATCAAGATCTACATGGGAATGAATTCTAACTTTTATTGTATCAACAGACATGAATGTCAACTGACCTTAAACATATTATTTAAAATGTCAAATGCTGTTTTCTCCTACTGCACTTTTTGTTCATTCATTCCTTCCTATTTTTAATACAGCATCACTGCCACAGGAAAAAGGATGTAAATATAATAAGTTTATAATGGGCATGCCCATTATAAAGTAGATGGAGGAACTTAAAATGAACAAAAATGTTGACAAAAAAGACATGTAGATATAAGACTTCTATTATACTGCTGAGTTCTTTCATTCCATCAAAGCACCTACTGTTAAATGACATACATGGGGGCTAAATCAAGTGTAGTTTTTGGCTGAAGCAGAGCTAGAAAATCAGTAATGCTGTCCTTTCTCAGAACGTCATTATGAATCCTTCTGACAAGATTATAATGGAAAACAGGATCCTAATAATCCAAAGAGATTCTGGTGGATTCCTACTACTGGAGAAATGAGAACTTTTGATTTGATTTGATTTATTATTTGTCACATGTATTAGATTATGGTGAAAGGAATTGTTTATAGTGCGTTATACAGGCAAAACATTGAGTACCTATTGGCAAGACAAGATCATCTGGTCCTGTCAAAAGTGACCTCCAGCAAAACATTCTCTGGCATTGGGACAGTGAGCCATACAAAATGGCATTTATATCTGTCGGACTAGAAGATCCCATTGGCAACCAATGGTGAGCTGTCTTCCCTGCTGGAAAGCACACCGCAAAGTGCCGGAAAATCCCACTTTTGGTCTCTACCAAAATCTTCCTTCTCCAAAGATTAATTTTAATAGTAACTATCTGAGGCTGAACCAGAACTTCAGTATCATACTGGACTCAGATGAGCTTTTAGTCACAAATAAATGCCATTATTGAGATCGACGATGTCCAGTCCTCCAACATTGACTTTGCCTAAGATACCACAGCAGCATATCAGTGCCAGAGTGTCATGGGATAGTAGGCACTGCCAAGATGCATGGTCTGAAGGGAGTTAGAAAGACAGGGGGCGTGAGAGAAGGATCTGTGGTATAGGGACTGAGTGGGAGTTTTGGAGGAAGGGGGACTGAGTGGGGAGGAGAGCTGAGGGGGGTCTGAGGACAGGGGGCTTTTGTCGGGTTACCCTCAAACCTGCATGGTGTGGGGTTCGGGTTACCTGATATTTAGGTGGGTGGGGGAAGAATTCCTCTCTTTGGTGAGGGGTTGGTGGTGCTCCCTCGGTTAACTGGTGAAGGGAAGTGGTGGCACGCTGTTTCACTTTTTTAAGGGCCCGGTCTCAGAACATTTCAACTAATGATTGAAATGACCTCATAAGCATCATTCAAGTGAGTGAATCCCACCTGAGAGAGGCTGCCTGCGACAGTGGGAAACATCCATTTCCCCGCTGGCATGGGCGCTTGGTCCCACTTCATCATAGAACCCCTACAGTGCAGAAGGAAGACATTCGGCCCATAAAGTCTGCATCAACTCATTGGCAGAGTATCTTACCCAGGCCTTTTTCCCCCTCCGCCCAATCCCCCCTAACCCCACACATTTACAATCCAACCTACACATTTTTGGATACGAAGGAGCAATCAGAACTGCACGTCTTTGGACTGTGGGACAAATCCGAAGGAAACCCATGCTGACATGGGGAGAATACGCAAACTCCACACAGACAGTGACCCGAGGCCGGAAGTGAATCTGTGACTCTGGTGCTGTGAGGCAGAAGTGCTGATCACTGTGCCAAGCAATCCAATTCAGAATATTTGCAGCCAAGAATAAGCAAAACTATACTGAGTGAGGCTTACCTTTGAGGGCAGGCTGATACACAGAGACAAAATCAGTACTGAACATAATGGTTGACAAAATAAAAACAGTAATGGAGATAGTCTTTGTTACAAACATGAGTAAGAATTGTAATGTGTGGATTCTGCTTTTTGCACTATTGTGCAGTAAAATAACCTTGGCAGGTATTTCTCAAAGTTTCAATATTGTTACAGTTGGGGTTGTTTCATGATTCCGCTCCTGCTCAGTTCCTTACTGACACCTCATAACCAAGATAAGGAAGTTGAATATGACCTAGTTGTAGCAAAATGGATTTGTATTGTAATAGGTACTGAAAATGCCTTTGTATCTCAATTCCACACCATAATTACCATTTTGTCAATACTTTGTACTGTCTAACCTTTAAACATTTGAAAGCGCAAAATTCAACATCCATTAAGCTCAGTATAATTGCGCCCAGATTCTCTCATGGAACCCTTGTCTGCTTTATGAGTTACTTTGTATTCATGGAAATTCATCTCCGCGTGGACAGTAGAGGTGAAACATTTCTTCATTAGATTCTTAATGCATTGTAGTTTACCCTCGTCATTAAAAAGCAATAGAGAGAAAATTATGTAGCTGGATAGGGTGAGTAAATCTCCAGGTTCAGGCAGTTCTGGTGCCTAGAGAACCTTATCTGTTGCAGAGTTGTGCTGATCTGGGCATGTTGTGTTATGGCCACATAGTTATCTTTCTCAGAAACAAATCTATATACCATTTAAGCACCTTCACTGTTAGATTATCAAATCCAGATTTACATAGGCAGTCTTTTTGTTTACACAATTCAGTCTAGGATTAGTTGTACCACTATGCTGAATCTGTCAGGCTTGGAAATAAAAGGCCCTGAAATCAACAGTGAGTTATTTTTATTTTAAACTTAATTGGAAATCCTTCTTTCCTTTGTCTCTGCTTCCATCTGTCCCTCCCTTAATCCTTCCCCCTCTCTCCATCTTTGGAAGCGTTTGGGCTTTTGAATAGTGATTTGCCAATGTAGGTGCTGTGCTCACCTTTGAAACAAGCTACAGATGATAAGTACTATGATGATGGATGTTTCTAAAAATATTTTTGGAATTATGGTTATATTCTGTAAAGAAGGCTGTGTATGCGCGTCTGTGTATGCGGCCGTGATTAATTAAACTGGGGGAAGGTTAATAGAGACAATTTGTCTATGAGAATTGAGTGATGAAAGGATAAAGGTGTCAGATTCATGCAATTGTATCGAAAGTTTATGGTGAGTTGGATTTACAATATGTTGGGCTTAAAACTTATATTGTAGGCAGAATTTTCTGGTGTGCCCCAAAACTGGAAAAATCCCATCCAAGGTAAACAGACCTTTCCATTGTCCATCCCTCACCTGCTATGATTCCTGTGATGGGCGTGGAACAAGAAAATTCACCCCTATGAGTTAAGTAAGCTTTTCAAAGCTTTTTGAAAATTTTCAGCTGGTGAATTTCAATGGGAAGTTCCAAAGTGACAAGGAACATTCGCAACTTACAAAGATTTCATAAGTTAACAGGGGAAGGTATATTGAATTTTATTACCCAGAGGTGGAAGCAATTGGAAAACATTAAGACATTTTGGAAAAGCTGAGTTCAAAGAAGTGTTTAAGAACAATGGAATCTGAGAAAAAAATGGAAACAAATATTTAAGGAAAGGTGTTTACCTGAGTTAGGGTTGCTGTTTTGAGAAAATTTCCTGAAGCCAGATGTGTGCTGGGAGGAAATGGAAGATTGTGAATTTAAGAAGCTGTTCAGTCAAGCCAGGTAATTCTTTGTTTTTAGTATTATAAAACTGAGAATTAACGCCCAAAGAGGAGAACCTCACCTTATAATCTGTAAAAGGTGTGGGTGAAGTAGTGTGACCTGCTCTTCAGCAACCCAATGGCTAAAACAAAATAAATCGCTGACACTCTTAAAATCAACATATTACAATTTATTTATTTTAGTGTACAAATTAACTATTAACAAGCCAAATAAATCTGTTATAACTATTAACTATTCCTGAATAAACAAAGACATGTCCATTATAACTCCACCAACTTCCACAGATGACAGATGCACCATAGAAAGCATTCTTTCTGGTCATTTCATAGCTTGCTATGGCTCTCCTGCTCTATCCATGCCTGCAAGAAATGACAAAGGTCGTGAATGATGCTGTCTACACTTCTCGCTGCCTCGAAGAAGCAACCAGTGTGATTAAGGATCCCACGCACCCTGGACGTACTCTCTTCCACCTTCTTCCATCAGGAAAAAGATACAAGGGTCTGAGATCATGTACCAACCGACTCAGGAACAGCTTCTTTCCAGATGCCATCAAGCTTTCGAATGCACTTATTTAACATTAAGTTGACCTTTCTCCACACCCTAGCTATGACTGTAATACTATATTCTGCACTCACTCCTTTCGCTCTCTATGTATGATATGCTTTGTCTGTATAATGCACAAGAAGGAATACTTTTCACTGTATACCAATACATGTGACAATAAATCAAACCAAAATATTTGGTCATTATCTCCAGCTCCAGTTCAACTCCTAACTTATAAGTTCTTCTTCATTGACGTCAGCCTTGGGAGGAGTTCATCTGCATGATGGAGATATAACTTACTCATTCAGAATGTCCGTGGGAAAAGTGATAAATATTTTGCTTGAACAAATAAAGCAAGGTATATTCATCATTCATCTGAAAACTACTCATGGAGGAGCACTTTTTCCATCCCACCCGCCACAGGAATTTCACCAGAGATGGGGGGGGGTGAACGATGCAAAAGTCTGTTGACCTCCAACAGGATTTTCCAGTTTTGGGGCAAGCATGGCTGGAAAATCCGGCCATGGATTCTCAGATGATATTGCTAAGAGGCATATA
This sequence comes from Sphyrna mokarran, assembly GCA_024679065.1. Classification (NCBI taxonomy): domain Eukaryota; kingdom Metazoa; phylum Chordata; class Chondrichthyes; order Carcharhiniformes; family Carcharhinidae; genus Sphyrna; species Sphyrna mokarran. The sequence continues at coordinate 14,261,578 of JAGIQG010000010.1, read as the reverse complement.
TAGATGAGAAAAAAGAAGGGGCAAAGGATTGATCTTTGGTGAATGGTAAAGGTAACAGTGCGTGAACAGGATGAGAAAACATTGCAATTTTCTGGCTATGAAAAAAATAGATAAAGTTGAAAAGCAGTATGAGCATCCTCCAGAAAAGCAGGATGAGAGGGAAGATGCATTGGAGGAAGATGGCACTGTCAGCAATGTCAAAATTTGAAAATGGTTCAAGGAGGGATAGTTTACCTTTGTCCCAGGATGTCATTTGTCACTTTGATTAGAACAGTTTCAATACTGTGAAAAGTGGGAGGGATTGAAATATGGTGTTCCAGGAAAAATGAGCCAAATTTGGGAGATAACAACATTTTCATGGACATTGTAAAGGGAAAGGAGATTGGAGATGAGTATAGTTTGCACAGGGGGGTACTCAAGAATTGTTTTTCTTTTAGAAAGAGGGCTGAACCTGAAGAGAAGAACCAGCATCGGCTAACATGGGGAATCAGGAAGGAAAGTTGGGTGTCTGCAGTTTCATGGGAATAAAGTTGAGGGAACAGGAGTTATGTCTCATGGACAAAATGAGTTTGGAAATCACATGAGAGGAGATAGGAGAGAAACTAGAGAAATATTCAAGTTTGAGACAAGAGCAGAGCAACACAGTGGCACAATGGTACAATAGTTAGCACTGTTGCCTCACAGCATCAGGGACCTCTGTTTAATTCCCGGCTTAGGTCACTTAGGTGGAGTAGACTCCACTGTGTGGCATCTGCATGTTCTTCCCATGTCTACATGGGTTTCCCCTGGGTGCTCCAGTTTCCTCCCACAGTCCGAAAGATATGATGGTTAGGTGCATTGGCATGCTAAATTCTCCCTCAGTGTACCCGAACAGGCGGAGGATTGTGGTGATTTGGGCATTTCCATTGCAATGTTAATGCAAACCTACTTGTGACTAATAAATAAAACAAATAAACAAACTGCTGCCTCACTGCACCAAAGACCCAGGTTCAATTCCAACCTGTCACTGTCTGTGTCGAGTTTGCATATTCTCGCCGTGTCTATGTGGATTTCCACCAGTTAGTCTGGTTTCCACCTACAGTCCAAAGATGTGTGGGTTAGATTGATTGGACGTACTAAATTGATCTTAATGTCAGGGGGATTAGTTAGGGTAAATGTGTGGGGTTACAGGGATAGGTCCTCAATGGGATTGCAGTCAGTACAGACCTGATGGGCCAAATGGCCACCTTCTCTACTGAAGTGATTCTATGATTCAGGGGGAGGGGGAGCTTTAGACATGTGTGGCCAGGCTAACAACTGGAGAGGGGAGGGGGGCACAGGTGGTTTACAGGTAGCTGTTCAAATGGTCTTGACGTTAATGACAAGAAAAGTTCATCAGTTCCTCGCATTCATAGTTGGAGGTGCAGATGGAACAGACAGGTGAGAGAGATTTAAGAAGATGTCTTGCTGGGTATTATATTTGCATTCCAGGATGTTCCTGAAATATTGAGCAGTTTCAGTTGATGCCAGCAAGGCCGAATAGCTGTAATTTGAATGGTTCAGCCAGCTCTGGTGGTGAATGACTAAACCAACTCTATTCTTTCAAATCTTATTCACTTGGACTTAAAACAGCAGCGATCAAGTATATAAGTGCATAAGAATTTCATTGGAGACTCAGACTTCAAAAGTAGAGAGAATAGATAATGACATTTAATGACAGAAAGGGGAAGAGTAATGAAACATGACAGGAAATGATCAGTCAAAAGAAGTTGTTCTGAATTTATATGGATCATAAGTTGAATATTACTTTTGCATTGAAGAGCCAGGAGTATTTCAGGATTTTGTGTCTTATGCTTGGTGAAATTGTTAAAGAACTGAACCTTGCCTTGTTTCCTCCTTATTTTCTCAACTTTCATTCCTCCTATTCTCTTCCAACGGGGCCAATGATTTTTACAATAAAAAAAAGACGAACAAATTAGATATGTCGTAAAATGCATGTGTTAACCTCTACGGTTAGTATTCTAATATTCTGGAATTAATAATTTACTGATGACAATGAAACCATTGTTGATTGCTGGAAAATCCCATCTGGTTCATCAATGTCCCTCTAGGGAAGGAAATCTGTTATCCTTCACCAGTTTGATGTAGAGATGTGACATTGGATTGGGGCAGGCACATAACACCATGTTAAAGTACAACAGGTTCATATGGAATCACAGGCTTTTGAGGCACTGCTCCTTCATCAGGTCTGACGTGATGAAGGAGAAGTGCTCCAAAAGCTCACAATTTCAAAGAACCTGTTGGACTTGAACCTGATGTTGTGAATTTACCTCGTCTGGCCTACATGTGATTCCAGAGCCACAGCAATGTGATTGACTCTCAGCTGCCGTCTGAAATAGTCAAGTGAGCTACTCAATTTCAAGGGCAACTGGGGTAGGCAATAAATGCTGGTCCAGCTAGTGATGCCCACATTCCTTGAATGAATAAACAAAACTGTATTGCAATCTGCAGTGCTCTACGCCGGGAAGACAAAAGTGGAAAATTGACTCAATGGCCCTTTTGGATGCAGATCACTCTATTATACTTCTCCCAGTTGCTGGTCAGGTTGCCTGAGCCTCGAGAGTTGGCAGTCTAGTTGGCCATGAGCTGGCATTTTCGCCAGCCCAATGCGATATCCACACCAGTGTGCTTGAGCAGGGTTTGCGGGGAGCAATCAGAATTGGCCTGCTGACACTCATTTACACTGGCCAGTTGTAGTATAAGGTTTGTACTGCATCATCTTTTTCTCTTGTAAGTGTGAAAAGTTGTATTAAGTTTTCTTATTATATTTTAACTGTGTTCTTAAATAAACTTTGTTTGATAGAAGCTTCCTAGTTGCACACTTGAATCTGGCATGAAAAACCTTATGATACTTACCTGTGCCGATCTGAATACCTGACTGTGATCAACTGACAAAGGAAATAAAGCTTGCTATTCCTTCAGTTAGTGTGGCTTAGCTATGGACTGCTTTAACCAACAGATTCGTATCATAGAATCCTACAGTGCAGAACAAAGCCCCATTTATCCCATCAAGCTTGCACCGACCACAATCCCACCCAAGCCCTATCGCCATAACCCCACGCATTACTCTAGGTAGTCCTCTTGATACTAAGGATCAATTTAGCATAGCTAATCCACCTAACCCGCATATTTGAAAACCGTGGGAGGAAACCCACACAGACATGGGGAGAACTTGCAAACTCCGCACAAACCCCGCCAAGCAGGGAATCAAACCTGTGTCCCCAGTGCTGTGAGGCAGCAGTGTATTTCACTCCAGATGCTTCTATGCACCACCGTGCTGCACATTCATCAGGTGCCTGAACTTGTTTCTGTTAGATACAAGAAGGCAGGGATCAGGAAAGCATAATGTTGATGCGGATAAGTTGAATCAGGTTGTGAGCAGGGAGTTGGAAAGCAAAATTGCAAAGTCAGCCACAAGTAGGATTTGAGATTGATACTACAGGGATGCAGACCGAGATTTTCCAGCCCTGCTCGTGCTGGGAATCATCACAGGATGAATGGAAAATTTTACGGTTCAATAAAAAGTGCCTTGACTTTGACCGGGAGTATCTGGCCCTGTATTGGAAGTGGCCAGAAAGTTCCGATTCCAGGTAAAGCAGTTAATCACTAAATTGTTTACTTAAACCACAAGGAAAAAGCAAGGCATTAGAGAGATTTTCTTACTACTGAGGACAATGAATGTTATTAACTGGAGACAAAATTATCTCTGTGCTTCTACTTCTTTTGTCCGAGGCAGGCATCAAGCTTGAGGAGACTGCGCAAGAGAGCGAAGAAAAAACAGAGCAAATGTCTATCTAAATTAAAATAGAGATTGCTTTGAGTCAGACGTGTTCTGACCACATCAAAGTTTGTAAAACATTACAGGGGTTCTAATGTACTCCCAATGTGGCTATAGCTCAGATTTATCTCTTCCACAGCATGCTTCACCCTGCCCCTATCTGTTGAGACTGAAAATTTACAATGCTCAATTAATCTAGCACCCGGCTGGCTATCTCTGTTGCAAAGTGTCAGCAAACTGGTGGCCCTTACCGATGTGTAAGAGCTTCCTTTGAGTAATATCAGCATTTTGTCTTTTAATTGCATGTATAATTTCCAGGGTCTACGGCCAATAAGGGAATAGGGTCACCATTCATCACTGTCTCCTCCAACTCTTTATTGTAACATTACCCAGACGTAAGAGTGCACTGCAATTGTGTGATACACAACAAGCAAATTGTCTATGAAGAACACTGAGGAACTGGGATAAAAAATAAAGGTTTAATAGAGGCATCACAGAGTGTGGATTATATAGCTGTTCTTTACAGACTCTCTGAAAGCATAAATCAGCGCTTATGCCTGCAATTGTCTTTCCCTTTGGATGCACCGCGACATGTTCTAATCCTATTGTGACTTGATTGTTTCACAACAAAGTGCTCCACTGAGGCCTATAATTGGTACACTGGACCAAATTAGATTGCTGTGTGTTTAGGAAGGTAAGGGTCATTTCACATCAGCACCTCTCATTAAAAAGTCACATGCCAGACCTAGTGTAAGTTGGGGGTGGTTGCAAAAGGATCAGGTCTGGGGAGGAGAAGTAGATCGCATGTTAATAATTCAAATTATGCTGTTGCTACACAGCATTCTTCACATTTTAAATTTGTTCACACTATTCTCTTCAGTAGCACATCATTGCGTTGAATATTTAGGGTGGCACGGTTGCTCAGTGGTTAGCATTGCTGCCTCACAGAACCAGGGACCCGAGTTCAATTCTGACCTCGGGTCACTGTCTGTATGAAGTTTGTACATTCTCCCTGTGTCTGGGTGGGCTTCCTCCGAGTGCTCCGGTTTCCTTCCACAGACCAAAGATGTGCAGGTTAGGTGGATTGGCCATGCTACATTGCCTCTTAATGTCAAGGGGACTAGCTAGGATAAATGAATGTGGTTATAGGGATAAGGTCTGGCTGGGATTGTGGTCGGTGCAGAATCGATGGGCCGAAAAGCTTCTTTTTGCATTGTAGAAATTCTATGAATATCCTATGTCATAGTGCAACCACCTTGATATAATGCACCTTTTCAATAATTATTAGTAGAAACAAAATTCAATTTTCTACCGCCTTTAGAATTGCATGAAACAGACTGGTGGCGTAAATCAGTTTGACCTTCCCTTCTTCCAAGTCTTTGAAATTGAGAAGAGGGGACAACATGCTTTAAAGCACAAAAGAATGTATTATGCTCCCCAGAGGGTACCTCAGGAATCTTGTTTGTTTCAGTCCAGGTGCCAGCGCGAAGTTGTGACAATTTCAAACTTTTGGCAGCCCATTTGTCACCACACAGGTAAATGCTATGAAGGGGATCATAAGAGGGCCTTGTGAAAAGGAAGGGTGGAAATCTCTTGTAGAAGAGATTTAACCTTTTCTCCGGGTACTCCTGCTGCTCCTAGCCCCGACATCTTTGAGTAGAGGTATTTATGTCCATGTCTGCATCCTCTTCTAACATGTTTTGACCTGGTAGGAAAGCTTCAAGCATGAGTTACAATTGCAAGCAGAGCTTTGTACAATCATCAGGCTCTGATCTGTCCACTTAGAGAATGATGCCACTGCCTTCAAAGAATCACCTGCTGGGAAGGGCAGGTTAATATCAAGATTGCTGGGACCTCAGTGGTAAAATGATGGGTAAGTCATCCACCCTACACATCCATCCTGTATCTGCAAGGCAAGATAGGATTAATGCCACCCCGCCCCACACCACCCCGCCCCAAAGTATTTTGATTTACTTTGTCATTAAAAGTTGTTGACATCTCACCAATTGATTGCAGCTTTAAACGCAATTTGATATGAATCTATGGAAGTGACAGTTCTCTCCAGAGCTTACTAAAGCTGTAACATAATTATGGGAATTCTTCAAAATGTCCTTTGATATTGTCCACCTTGCAATTTTATTAAATTCACATGGGCAACCAACTCAGGACAGAAAATGTTCATTATGTACAATAAAGGATACAGGCTGGAAGCTATCTTCATACATTTCTGCTCAATATCAACCTGACCCTAGGTCTGGGTCATCTGCCATCTTACATCACTGCAAACGATACTGGGTTTCAGTTCCACATTAACTGTGCGTGTACCAGACCCTTCAACAATACAAGCCACCAATAGTTTACAAAATTACTTCACAAGCTTCCTCATGATCACCCCCCATTGAATATTCAAACCTTATCAATGTGATCTTAGGTCAGGAAGATTTACAACAGCTTTATAAAAATGGGCTTCAGTCAAGGGAATTCTGCTGGGGTGCAGTCAGTACACTGGTATTGCTGCCTAACAAAATGCCCATACACAGGTTGGCACTGCTAACTTGACAGTGAACTGGCAGTGCCAATCTGTGCCGGGGCCTAATGCCAGGGGCAGAGCCTCTGGGGAGTTCCATGATTGTGGGGAGTGGGGGGCTCTTCTATTTAGATGTGGTGGGCCGGGACCAACCTGTGATGGTGATGGGGGAAGTGTGGGGGGGGGGGGGGGGGGGGGGGGGGTTGGAGAGTTCTCCCAAAACTCCCTTGGTGGTGGGAGAAAAGTGAGTTTTCGCTACTTGTGAGGTTTTGGGGGCATGGGGGAGGAAGGGAAGAGAGCTCCTGATACTTGTGTGGTTATGGGGGTAGGCTTCCCATTGCTGTGTGGTGGGATGGGAGGGGGTCACCCTAATGCTGTTCCGAATCCATGGGGGTGACAGAGGTGTTTGATTCTAGCGCTGATCAGGGAACTAAAAGTTAGCGTTCCGACTTCTATGGAGCCGACCTAGCTAGCTCTATCAGGCCCTATCCCGCTACACGCCCGGAACACATCCCCAGATTTTCCCCTGTGTTCAGTGCCAGAAGATCTGGTCTGAAAAATCAGCTGTGCATTTACAGAGATACACATTGGGATATTTCAGTAAGAGGATATCACTGCCAAATTATGGTCAAATTCTAGCCATAATTCTTTTCAAAGGTTTCCTCGAAATGTGCAGCTGTTTTCTTCAACACTGCAGTCTCTTTCTCTTACCCCTGCTTTTCTGCCAATTGGTTCTTCAGGTTTTTTCAGAGTTGCAATAAATTCATTTTGTGTCACTTTGCAATATTTCAGAGAAACAAACTCTGATCTGAGGGATCCTTCTGGCACGTAAACATTCTACAACAGTTTCCCTTTTCATAGAAAGTTAAAGGCAAAATACTGTGCTTGCTAGAATCTGAAACAAAAACAGAAAATACTGGAAAATCTCAGCAGGTCTGACAGTATCTGTGGGGAGAGAATAGAGCCAACGTTTCAAGTCAGAATAATTCCTGACTTGAAACGTTGACTTTATTTCTCTCTCCATAGGTGCTGTCAGACCTGCTGAAATTTTCCAGCATTTTCTGTTTTTGTCCACTTTCATGCTCTTTATTTAGCTGGGATGGTTCTGGTTACTGAATGGTATCTCTTATGAAGTCCTTATAGTCTTCAGTAGGTTAACAGCAAATCTTTATTAATCATTTACAACAATGTACACATATACTGAGAAGAGTGCAGGTTAGAGTCAATATCCATGCCCAGATCTCAATGTCATGTGGCTCATCATATCATTATATGGCAGTACTGTATGTGCCATACCCTTCAACTACACACTGGCGATGTGATATTGTCTGTAAATATGATCCTGCTCTGTTAGAAGCTCTGAAACCAGCTGGAATTCTCTTGTGCATTTCTCAGTTGCTGCAATGTTAGCGTTTGGTTCTACAATGGAATGGGCTCTTTCAGTTTCCATAGGCTTAGTCCTAAAAGAACAGCAATATAGTTCCAATTATATCATACATATATTTGGACAGAATTATCTAATGGGATAATTGTTTATACATGTGAAAACTGAACATCAAATTACTATAATAAGCTTCTCATTAATGAACTTAAAACAAATTACTATCCACAGTTGAGGCAACTCAAAGCACTGGAGACATATCATCAATGCTGCTTGCAGAAGATCTTGTATGTTTAGTGCGAAGATAGATGATTCAACGTTAATGCTCTCTCACAAGCAGGCACCACAAGTATCAAAACTATAATCGTCTGTGATCAGCTTTTTCTGGTTAGTCAAATAGTTTGAACTATGCCATTATCAACAATCTGTCCTGGACCCCCATCCTGATATTATAGTTCACAAAGCCCACCGATGGCTGTACTTTCTCAGAAGACTAAGGAAACTTCACATGTCCGCTACAACTCTAACCAACTTTCACAGATGCACCATAGAAACATTATTTCTGATATGGCTCCTCCTCTGACCAAGACGGCAAGAAACTATAAAGAGTTGTGAATGAAGTTTAGTCCATCATGCAAACCAGCCTCCCATCCACTGACTCCGTGAACACTTCCCGCTGCCTCGGAAAAGCAGCAGCATAATTAAGGCTCCCAAGCACTCTAGACATACTCTTTTCCACCTTCTTCCTTCGGGAAAAAGATACAAAAGTTTGAGGTCACATACCAACCGACTCAAGAACAGTTTCCTCCCTGCTGCTGTCAGACTTTTGAATGGACCTACCTCACACTAAATTGATCTTTCTCTACACCCTAGCTATGACTGTAACACGACATTCTGCACTCTCTTGTTTCCTTCTTTATGAATGGTATGTTTTGTCTGTACAATGTTCAAACAAAACTATATGTTAATATATGTAACAATATTTCTCAGCCATGTTCCTCGTGGTGATACCTGACTAATGCAGTCCCTTCCCATCCATTAACACAAACAGAAATGTGACTCAGGTAAAGTGGAATTTTCCAGAAGCCATCTTTGTGAATAATTGCACTCTTTCATACAGTCCATGTTGGCCCTACTTTCTGCATCAAAACAGAACGTAAAATAAATTTATTGGAGGCACAATGCTTGAATGTGCTGACTGAACAAAACAAGTGGTTGTAATCTGGAAAAGAAAAATCCAACAACTGAAGTAATTTATGGCAAAAGAAAGTGTCATTTCTACAATGGAACACATTATTGCATCTGACAAGACCTGCAGTCATTTGTAAAGATGGGTCCAGCCTTTACAGGCCCTGTCTGATACAATGCATCCTGACAATTATTTCAAGCATTCCACAGTTATCAGCCCCAGTCACGGCCCAACATTTAACTATGGGATTTTATGTCACAATTAGAGGGACGAAAACAAAGCTGCAGCGGACCATATTAATAATAGCAATTAACAGTTTGAATCCTTTATTTACATACATGTTTGTCCTGAGGATGAATGACATGTCTTTCATTGAGAGAGAATGACTGGCTTGCAGCCAGCAGGACTGAAAGGAACATTGCGTGTACAATAATGGAGCGCGATTAGACTGTTCTGCTGCACAAAGACAAAAGTGGCAATGTGACAGCTCTTTTATTTATCTAAACTCCTGCACGGCAGATATACAGGGAAAGCACTTGGCAACTCTCCGGCTCCCTTCAGCACACAGCAGTGAGGCAGTTTGGACTTTTACTCTACCACCTCTCGAAGTAAAAAGGTGTGTCTTTACTGGTGTTTGATGTCAACAGCTTGCCAACACAAACATCTCCCATTACCTGTTTTCCATGTTGTAAAGACAACCTCTGGCAGGCAAGGCTTCCAAGCAGCCTAGCAGTAAACCACGACTTAATGAATGTTGACCTAGATATTAAGAACTGTGAACTGCTACATAACTTCTTTTAGTAGTTTAAGGTTCATGAGAACAACCTGCTATAACCAGCATGTTCAATGCAATTTTATAAACTGTAATAGCTTTGTGACATATCCAATCATATAGTAACACAGGGGTGTTCTGAGTCTCATTCAATGTATTTTGTGTACAAGTGAAGAGTTAGCACTGAGCCTCAGTACATAGGAATTAGGAGTGAGAGAATAGGTAATTCAGCCCTTTGAGCTTGCTTCGCCATTCTATATGATCATGGCTGGCCTCCATCTCATCCTATCTCCATATTTCCTACAGCCTTTTATCCTACTTTTAGCTGAATATTTATCTATCTCTTTCTTGAATCCATTGATTAATTCTGCATCCACTACACTCTGGGGCAGTGAGTTCCATAGATTCACAACCCTCTGTGAGAGGTTGCTTCTCTTTATTTCTGTCTCAGTTATCTCTTGGTATATCTTCAATATACCAAGTGATTGGATTCACTTACCAACCAACAATAAATGGTCAAACACTTTCGGACATTCCTGAATCCATTTTACAGGCAGTAAACAGACATGGCCAGGCCCAAAGTCTGGTTTCTGGAAGAAATTGAACATAAAATTGGGATGGGTTGTTTTTTAATCATCTCTGCGGGCTGCTTCATACAGCCATTATGTTTTGTGATGGATAGGGCATGCATTAATTATTCCTCTCTAACTTGAGATTCCTCAGCAGCTGCTGACACAAGATTTATTCTTTAAGGAGGCAACTTTCTGGGGACTCAAGAGGAGCAAGAATGCCCCACCATACCCCCTCATCTTCCCAGACCCCACCCCCCTCCAGTCACCCTCATAGTCTTTATCGTGATGCTTATTTTTTTTACCTCCATTCCACTTGAACCCCTCAACCAAGATTAATTCCTGGATGCTGTCTGCAAAACACCTCCATACTTCTTTGTAAGACTGAGCTGTCTGAAGAGGGGTGACTAAAGTTGGGGACTTATGTTACAAATGTTAATGAAATCTGAGACTCAAACTTAGGCCAATTGATGCACATCAATCATCCTTCAAGAGCCTGGACAATTTTTTATCTTAAAAGGGAGGATTGCATTGGCGCCTTGATTTGAAACCTAGTTCACAAATGGCAGCGACACCTTGCCAAAGCCTCTCTGTCATCCATACTTTCCACTATCTGACCACTTTGGTGATAAGTGTGGTCCAGATCATCATGTCATGCCTTGGTCACTTGCTCCAACTTAGCATCTTCTCCTCTTTGAAGCATCTTTCTTGCCTGTCCTTTAAAATCATTATTGTTTATCAATTCCATCCTCCCACCTTCCCCCCCTGATATCTTCCCTCCTATATTTCATTAGCAAATGCCAACCTTGATGATTTTCTTTGTCTCAACTCTGCTTTTTTTTTTTGAGTTCACCATCACCACACAATCATAGATCACAGAATCCTACAGTACAGAAGGAGGCCATTTGGCCCATCAAGACTGCACCGACAACAATCCCACCTAGACACTTTGCTTGTAACTCCACATGTAAATGGCCTGACATTAAGAGGCAATTTAGCACGGCTATTCCATCTAATCCACACATCTTTGGACTGTGAGAGGAAACCGGAGCACCCGAAATTGAAGGATGGATTAGTAAATTTGCAGATGACACTAAAGTCGGTGGAGTGGTAGATAGTGAAGAGGAGTTATAGTTTGCAGAGGGACTTGGACAAGTTGCAGAGCTGGGCCGAGAGGTGGCAAATGGAGTTTAATGTGGAAAAGTGTGAGGTAATGCACTATGGCAGAAATAATAAATGTGTAGAGTATAGGGCAAATGGTAGGATTCTTAGTAGTCTAGATGAACAGAGGGATCTTGGTGTGTATGTGCATAGATCCCTGAAAGTAGGCAGTCAAGTCGAGAAGGTTGTTAAGAAGGCATATGGAGTCTTAGCTTTTATTGGTAGGGGGATTGAATTTCGGAGCCGCAACGTCATGTTGCAACTGTACAAAACTCTAGTGCGGCCGCACTTGGAGTATTGTGTGCAGTTCTGGTCCCCACATTATAAGAAAGATGTGGAGGCATTGGAGAGGGTACAGAGGAGGTTTACCAGGATGTTGCCTGGTATGGAGGGCAGGTCTTATGAGGAGAGGCTGAGGGATTTGAGGTTGTTTTCGTTAGAAAGGAGGCGGCTAAGAGGGGACCTTATCGAAACATATAAGATGATTAGAGGTTTAGATAGGGTGGACAGTGATAGCCTTTTTCCTAGGATGGAGAAAGCTAGCACGAGGGGACACAGCTTTAAATTAAGGGGTGATAGTTATAGGACGGATATCAGAGGTAGGTTCTTTACCCAAAGGGTGGTTCGGGAGTGGAATGCCCTGCCTGCAGCAGTTGTAGATGCGCCAAGTTTGGTGGCGTTTAAGAGGTTAGTTGATAAGTATATGGAAGAGAAGGGAATGGTTTAGTTTGGAGGGGCATTGCTTTTTATATTGGTTGGTGCAACATCGAAGGCCGAAGGGCCTGTTCTGTGCTGTAATGTTCTATGTTCTATGAAAGAAACACATGCAGGCACAGGGAGAATGTGCAGACTTTGCACAGACAGTGACCCAAGCTGGGAATTGAACCCGTGTCCCTGGCACCGTGAGGCAGCAATGCTAATCACTGTTCAGAACCTTCCACATATCTGACGAAGGAACACTGTTTCCGAAAGCTTGTAAGATTTACTATCAAATAAACTGATTGGACTCTAACCCGGTGTTGTGAGATTTCTTACAATGCACAAAGGGCCAGTTCATCAAACTTTCATCCTTAATGGCCTCTGTGCTCCTGAGGTCTCAATAACCGATAAGGTGTTCTTTAATCATTTCATTGTATCCCTCACCATCTGTATCATGCCATCCACACCCAGCCCTTGTCCTGTCTTTATCCGACCCTTCAAAATCCTTCCTCCCATTCACTTACAACTACAGTTTCAAACTTTAAAGCGCCCATTTGTTGGTCTCCATGGCATTTCTGCAGCTGCCCCTTAGAAAATAGAGACTTGCCATATCGTACTAAAAAAGTATGATAAATAACTGACTTGTTTGCGCTGCCTGTTACCCCAGCCTTACTTACATTTTGATTACACTGCAGGTTTAAAGGAGCCATCACTGATCAGTGAGATGAAAATGCTTCCTTGGACGTGGTTTGTTAAACAGCAGGGGGTTGAAATCCAAACAACATCTCAAGCGCACGCCTCATAAACTGGGAGCTAATCAAGAAAATACAAATGGTTCTCTCCAGCCAGCTGTATCGTATTAATAGCATAGTTCATGTATGCTTCCAAGAACCCTGTAAATCTCTGAAACTCTCAGGAGTACAACATGCAGCAATACTTCATCTACAAGCATAATCACAAAACCTCCAACGTGAGTGTCTGTATGGAACGCCAGATATTGAAAAGAAAGGGATGGGCAATGGAATTCCTTCTGGCTAATATCAACCAGGGCAGCAGTAATAACTTATAAAGACCCCAAATTAGGGAAGGACACAGTTCATGCTTACAATTACTGTCTAATGAACGTACTTCTGATTAGATATTAGATGAGGACTGAGTTGAGCTGGGTTCCTACTATGCCAAATATGCTACTGATGCTGTCCCAAGATAATAGCCATTGGATTCACAAAGCCCAATGTGGAAATATGGAGAATGAATATGTGATGATAAAAATGCTCCACTGTGTTCAACCAGTATATTAAAAACACAAAGGTGTAATAAAAACAACTTGCAATTATATAGCGCCTATAAAAGAAAAGATGTCCCAAAGTGCTATGCAGGAGTGTAATAAGATAAAAACTGATATCAGGCCAAAGGAGATAGCTGGAGATGTTACCAAGAACTTTGTTAAAGAGTTTTTTTCAAGGCAAGACTTAAAGAAGGGGTGGAAGACTTTAATAGGGGCTTTCCAGAGCTTCAAACTCAGTTGGTTGACCAGTGATGGAACAAACAAAGGGAAAATGGGAAGGGCAGTAGGCTAGAGTTGGAGGAGAGCAGAGTCTGTAGAAGGGAGGATGAATCCCTGATGAAATTTAAACACAGGGATGAAAATTCTCACTTAGTGGCCTTGAGCCATTGCGGCTCAGAGTGAGGCTGAATGAGTGGACAAGATGTGGGCATCAGAGAAGGATACAGAAAGTGAAAAATGGGAGGATAGCCAGGGGAGCGTTGGAAGAATTGAATCAGGAGGTGAGAAAGGCATGGAGAAGGATTTCTGCACAGTGGGACAGAGGGAAGAAGTAAGTGATGTTACAGTGGATGACAAAATAACTTGTCTTTATAATGGAAAGTGTCTGGAGTTGGAAATTCAGCTCGGCTAAATCAGACACAAAGATTGTGAACACTTAAGTCTGAATAATGGCCTGGAATTGAAATAGGTCAGCAGTCTGGGAAGGGAACTTGTGCCAATGGTTTAAGGAAATGGAAGCATGGAAGTTGAGGAATATTCCTGCTTTACTGAATGCTCCTAATGCAGTTACTTTCAGCCGCAGGAAAAAGGAATGAAGTGGACAGGCTTCCCGCCACAAGAAAGCAAGCAGCCAATTTCTATAATCAAAGTCCTATTCAGAGCTACTGAACAACTTCCCGTAATATCAGATAGTTGACAACCAAATGGGGGCAGCTTCCCTGCATTAGGGTAGGGGTAAGAGTAGGGATAGGGTTTGGGGTTGGGTGAGGAAGACACAGGCTGAAGAAGGGGCCACAGGGCAGAGACTATCTTTCTCTTTTCTTCTTAATCCTCTCTCCGCCTTCTCTTCAATTCCATTCCCCTCTGTTCTCTTCTTTCCATCTTCTCAACTCCTCTTTGCTTTCTTCTTTCAAAACACTTTGCTTTTTGTCCTTTTGTTTTCCTTTTTTTTATTTTTATCCCATCCCTTTCTACTCCATTCTTTAACTCCTAATCTGCTGCCTCCCCCCTCTCTTGAATTCTGCTTTATCCCTCATCCTCCCTTCCCCATGGTCTCCCATCCCTTATGTTCCTTTCCTCCTCCTTCACTTCTCTGCTGTAATGATACACCTCTCACCTTCTTTTCTCTCTAATAATCCTTTCCCAATTCTCCCATCCACATTTCCTTTCCCATCTGTGTTCCTCCTCTTTTCTCTCATCTCTGATTGCTTTCATCCCATCTCCCCTTCTCTCCATTTCTCCCTAATCTCACCTCATCCCCACTCTCCATCCTTCACCTTCACTATTTCTCTACCTCCCTTCCTGTCTGCCATATCCCTCCACTCTCCATGCTCCTCCTCCCTTCCTCTCGTCTCCACTCCTGTGCAGCCTTCCTGTTTATATCTCCCTCTACTACCAATCCGCACCTTCCTTCCAACTTCTTCTTTCCCTTCTTTTCCCTGCTTCACCAGCCAATTTCTCTCTGTTTTCTCCAATTTCAACGTTCTCTCTCCCTCTCCTCTTTATCCTCTCCTTTCCCTCTTCCCTTCTGCCATATCTTCTCTTCTGTACTTTGGTTTTCAATTCTCTGCTCATCCTCAAACTGCATTCAACACAAAAGATATGTGATTTGGACTGTCTAAGTGCTATGCCACAAGAGATTGATTAATTTATTATGAAATTAAACCCATTTAAAGACTGTCAGGAATGCTGAAATATTCTCCAAATGTTTTTGAATTGAATCAATTTGCATATTAACCTTTCAATACTGCATTGCAAAACACACCAAAATTCCTTGAACAGCACATTCCACAACTGTTAACATAGAATCCCTACTGCGTAGAAGGAGGCCATTCAGCCCATCTAGTCTGCACTGACAACAATCCCACCCCATCCCCATAACCCCACATATTTACCCTGTTAATCCCCCTGAAACTAGGGTCAATTTAACAAGGTGTATCAACCTAGTGCACACATCTTTAGATGATGGGAGGAAACTGACTCATCTGGAGGGAACCGGATCACTTGAAAGAAACTCATGACGATACTGGGAGAACATACAAATTCCACAGTCAGTGATCCAAACTGGGAATTGAACCTGGATCCCTGGCACTGTGATGTAGCAGTGCTAACAGCTGTGCCACCATGCCACCTCAAATAAGGGCAGCAGAAACATGGGAACAGCACTTCCAGGAAGATGGCCCCAGCCACTCATCTCTTTGACTTGGAAATATATCGCCATTCCTTCACTGTCACTGGGTCAAAATCCTGGAGCTCCCTCCCTATCAAGTTATACCTATAGCACCTAGGCTGCAACGATTTACTAATATCCTTTAGGGAAGGAAATCTGCTGCCCTTACCTGGTCTGGCCTATACGTAGCTCTAGAGCCACAGTAATTTATTTGATTCTCAATTGCCTTCCAAGAGCAACTGGGGATGGGCAATAAATGCTGGCCAGCCTGTCCCACAAATGAATAAAAAAAATATGAGCTGGGTGCCACTTTCACAAGAGCAATTAGAGATGAACAATAAATATTGGCCTAACCAGCAATGCCCACATCTTATGAATGAATAAAATAAATACAAAAAGTAATGAATGCCCAACAAAATTATTACCTCATTTTGTTTGTTCCTAATGATATGCCCGAGTAAAATTGCCAACACATTCAATCTTATTTTATTCAATATCTAACGTCCATTTCCTTTGATTTGTCTAAAAACACTACTTTGCTACAAAACAATGGTTCATCATCATCATCGATGCGTTACCCAAAGGCAGAGCCTTGACTCAAAATCTATTCATGTCACTCCATGTGGTCCAATCATTTGATTTTTCAATAACTTACTTCAATTTTCAAGCCATCCAACACTAATGTTCTTTTCCTTCCACCTCCTCTTTTTTCTTGAAGTCTTTCATCCATAACACGTCTTATTGAACTGTTTCACAGAATTACAAAATTGTTACAGTGCAGAAGGCAGCCGTTTGACCCATTGGACGGGATTTTGTGAGAAAGATTCTAATTGCCTAGCTAGTGTGAAAATGGGAGAGTTCCTGATTCCTTTTTCGGGTGAACATAAGAAATAGGAGCAGGAGTAGGCCATCTAGCCCTTCGAGCCTGGCCCACCATTTAATAAGATCATGGAGGATCTGAAGTGGATCAGTTCTACTTTCCTGCTTTCTCCCTATAACACTTAATTCTTTTATCTACCAGAAATCTATCTACCCGTGACTTAAATACATTCAACGAGGTAGCCTCCACCACTTCAATGGGCAGAGAATTCCAGAGATTCACCACCCTTTGAGTGAAGACGTTCCTCCTCAACTCTGTTCTAAACTGCCCGCTCCTCCCCCCCCCCAACCCCTTATTTTGAGGCTGTGCCGTTTAATTGTTTTCTTTTCTAAGTGGAAAAAATCTCTCTACCTCTACCTTACCTAGCCCCTTCATTATCTTGTAAGTTTCTATAAAATCCGCTTCCAGCCTTCTAAACTCTAATAAGTACAGGCCCAGGCTATTCAATCTCCCCTCATAAGCTAACGCCCCCATCTCCGGTATCAGCCTGGTGAACCTTCTCTGTACTGCCTCCAAGGCCAATATCTCCTTTTGCAAATAAGGGGACCAAAACTGCACACAGTACTCCAGTTGCAGCCTCACTAGTGCCTTGTACAATTGCAGCAAGACCTCCCTGTTTTTATAATCTATCCCCCTCGCTATAAAGGTCTACATTCCATTCACCTTCTTGATCACTTGCTGCACCTGCAGACTGAGTTTTTGCAATTTGTGCACAAGGACCCCCAGGTCCCTCTGCACATGCTGCAGCTTTTCACCCTTTAAATAATAATCCCTCCTACCATAATTTGTACCAAAGTGGATAACCTTACATTTGCTAACATTGTACTCCATCTGCCAGGTCCTCGTCCGCTCACTCAGCCTATCCAGATCTCTCTGCAGATTTTCCCCGCCCTCGACGCAATTTGCTTTTCCACTCATCTTTGTGTCATCAGGGTGCGCTCTCACGCCCAATCTTATACACTTATTCAAGGAAAAAATTTTCCAGTTACTGCAGGCAGTGGGCTGGGCTACAGAAGGAGCTACTGCACATGTGCAGACCTGATTCTGCATATGCTCAAAAGCAGCAGATGTCTGACAGATAGAGAGAGCTGTCAGGCCCCTCCAGGCAACCTCAACACATCGCCCCCTCTCAGCAATTGTGGGGGTCCATAGGCAATTGCCAGCTCCATGACACAAGTGCATTTAACTCCCACCAACCACACCCCCTGCCCAGACTGATTGGGGTGCTCCTTCCACGATCTGATCACAAGCGCAGAATAGCAGCGGGCTCCCATCCCCTGTAGAGGGCATATTGAACTCCCTTGTTGGGCTGCCACTTCATTCCCTGCCTCAGCCCCCCATGGGCCCCACTCCTATAGACTTCACCTCCTGGAACCCACTGCGTAGTGCCAAGGTACCCAATTGGCATTGCTCAGGTGCCCAATGGGCAGTGCCAAATTGTTAGGCTAGCACTGCCAATGTGCCAAGCTGGCAATGCCAGGCTGGCTCTGCCTGATGTGCAACCCCTCTTGCCCTCAATCTCCTGGGGATTAACAAGGCCACCAGGGCTATTCCCCATTCATGGAGAGCAGGTGTTTTCCTCGCCAGAGTGAACCTCTGCCAGTGAGGCCATAAAGGCAAGTGAGCCCGGACGACTGAGCACTGGACTCACAAAACACATATACATCATCATGACAATATATTTAAATAAATTATTCATCCATTTCTGGTGAGAGATGCACCTCACTGGAAAACTGGCTGTTATAAAGTTGTGAGAGCCAAGAAATCGGGCACAATCCCGATTTCTTGGCTCCTGTGCAATTTTACCGGCTTACTCCGCCCATTGATGAGTGAGCGAGCAGGTAAAATTCCACCCATTGTCTGCATCAGCTCTTCAAATGAGCAACTCATTTAGTGCCAATCTCCCATCTTCTCCCCGTAACCCTATACATCCCGCCTTTTCAGTTAACAGTCTCATTCCCTTTGGGAAACCTCAGATGAACTTCTCACATTCTCAGGCAGGGCATTCCAGATGTTAACCACTCATTACATGATTTTATTTCTTTTGTTTCTTATACGAAATGCTTTAAATCTCATCCTTGGTCATTTCAAAAGCAGGAACGCTTTGTCCCTATAAACTCTATCTGGACCCTTCACAATTTTAAATACCACCACCAAATCTCCTCTTGGCCAATGAAAACAGTCACGACTGTTTTTTCCAAGGAAAACAGTCACGACTTCTCCAACCTTCATAAAGTTCCTCATGCCTGGAAACATTCTTATGAATCTTTTCTGCTCTTGAATGCTTACACATCCATCCTTAAAGTGCGGCATTTGGAATTGAACAAAATACTTCAGCTGAGGTTGAACTTGTATTCTTAAGTTCAACATAACTTCCTTGATCTTGTACTTTATGTCTTTACTCATAAAGCTCAGCATATTGTATACTTTATTAACCAGTCTCACCCTGTCCTGCCAGCTTCAGTGACTTATGTTCATATACACCCAGGTTTCTCTGCTCCTGCACCCTATTTGGAATTGTACCTTTTATTTTCCTTTCTGCTTAAGATATGACTGAATTATAGGCCCGATTCTCCCACTGCAATACGTAACATTTCTGACAGGTTAGGTTGGGAGATGAGCGTGTTGGCTCCCTGGGAGTGTTTACGATCCACGCCCATCTCCCAAACAGAAGAAAATGGCACCTCCAGGAATGCACAGAAAACTGGTGGGAAGTGAGGTAAATCATTTGAATATGTTTTACATATATTTTAAATGTATTTTAAATGTGACTATTGGGCCCAGCATGGAACTTGCTGGGCCCGATAGCATCTCCTACCCCTGCCAGTAGTAGTTTATTCCGGCAGGGTTCAGACCAGCTCCCCATGTTTGGGGAACTAGCTGGAAACCCCGCCGGAAAGAAGGGAGGGCAATCTGAACATCCCTAGGGCAAGGGGTGCCCCCTTGGCATGGGCACCCTGGCAGTGCCAGACTTTGCCCCCTGTTAGCATTCTCCATCAGGTAGTACCAAGAAGGTGGGGCTTATTGTGGGCCAGGTCTAGGTGTGATTGGTGGGGCTGAGGGATCCCACTGCCACTCTGCATTGGGATTGGTCTGGGATCGAAGGAGGCCAGTGGTTGGAGTGGTCTTGGGGTGGTTGTGGTCTGCCAGGGTGAGGAAGGGATTGGGGGGATCACCACTGCTGGGTGGGGGAGGGGAGGGGAGGGGGGGTGGGTTGGACATTGGGGCACTCCTCAGGACTGCCCGAGAGTTGTTGTGGGAGCTGCAATAGGACTGTGGGGGGTGCTGGAGGGGCAGCACTGTGGGGGCCTGGGCTGGTCAGCGATCGAGCTGGCCAACAAACAGGGAAAACTGACAGATCAGGGCCACTGTGCACGCACAGAGTTCTGGATCTGTTGGACTCTGGCGCAAATAGACCCTGACCCCCCGGATTTTCAATGATATTCTCAATGGTGACCTCTGCAGTGCACAGAGTGGGGGGATTCGAATGTGAAGCTGCACTGAAGGAATAATCATGATCTAGAACAGTTTTCCCACCAATTCAACACTTTCGGGAGAATCACTAACCCCCTCCCTCCACCCTCCATGTCTCTACATTTTCTCAATCAGCAAATTTTGGTATCCATTCACTTTCCACGGATCCTCTCCATTCTTCTTAAACCCACTTCTCAAAGCTATTTAGTAAGTTGGTTTCTTCTTCTGCAGAGTCGGAGTCTCACACCTCCTCAAAACAACTCTCCATTATGACCTCTTTACAAGACACTTCTTGAATTGTTTATTCAGCTTTCTGATGAGCAACTATCTCTTCTTACCAAAGATGGCCTTTCCCATTGCAAATCTTTCTTTGTGGCACCATCTCTCTGCAGATTTATGTTTCTTAAATTCTTGCATCTTTCTAATTCTTCCTTCTATGAATATATAAATATTTCTTGGTGATTTTGAGATGCGCATCACTTTGATTTTGCTGATATTCACTTTCATTCCAAGGCTATTGCTTGTTGTTACTTTTCTATCTATTAGTTCTTGCAATCCTCCTTCTGTGCTTCTACAAGTGCTTTATCATTAGCAAATCTAACTGATGTCATCACCCCCACAATCGTAACACCAGATTCCATATCTTCAAAAGCTCCTTTGATCATTGCTTCTGCATAGACATTGAAGAGGACTGTTGATAAATAACACACTTGTCAAACTCTTGGTGCAATTACATTGGTTCCAGCTCTCAGGGACTCTCACTGTTTTTTTTCCACATACAGATTCCTTTTGAGTAGTCTATCACGACATCAATGTCTTTCAGCACCGGCAAGAGTTTAAACCAGTCAACCTAACCAAATACTTTTTCAAAATCTACCATAAGCATATGATTTCTGCCTAAACGCTAAACTGTGTTCACTCACTGCCTGGAATTTTACCACTCTGACCATTATGGAAATTGGAGCAGGCTAGGAGCGGATCATGAGAAGGTCCATTGATCTCGGGTGGGATTTTACAGTTTCGGGACAAGCGAGGCCGTAAAATGCTGCCTGCTATTCCTATAATGCTGACTGTTTCCCCTTTGCCACTTCTTCCCAGGAATCCAAACTGGTCCTTGCCAATGTTGTTCTGCTCTTTCCCACCCATTTTCTTTGTTACAATTCTGAACAGAACCTTGTACGAAAGTCAAACCATTGACTTCTTTTTTTAAAGTGATCATTATTGTCTACATGAAATCCTCTGGCATCCTTTTGTCAAAGTTGTAGAACTACTGCAACAGGTTTCAGCTGGACTAGTATCCAGGCAAGATGGCTCAATAGATAATCAAAGTTCAAATCCCATCATGGCCTTTAGTGCATTTCAGTTCAGTTCTAAAAAGAAACGACAACTAAATCTAGTATACAAAGTTAATATTGGTAAAAGTGACCATGAACCTGTCAGATTTTTATAAACACTCATTTGGTTCATTAATGTGCTTTAGGGAAGGAAATCTGCTATCAATAAAAAGGCAAAAAACTGAGGATGCTGGAACCTGAAACAAAAACGGAGAATGCTGGAAAATCTCAGCAAGTCTGATAGCATCTGTGGAAAGAGAACAGAGCCAACGTTTTGAGTAAGGATGGCCCTTCATCAGAGTTGACATCATTGTATGGTCCTTACCTGGGGCCTTAACTGCCCTCTGATATGGCTAAGTGAGCCATTTAGTTATTTTAAACTATTACAAATAACATAAGAATACAATGGGATGGATGATTTGGCTGTTACCTATTGATCCAAGACATAATGAAGGCACAGTCAAACCCTCCAATAACTTTCTTACCTAGATCTGAGAATAACCTGACACGCTTCATAATCAACATATGATGAAGAATCTGTCAATCAGACCAAGTGATGCACAGCCTGAATCAGCTATTGACAAACATCAGGAGATGTAATCTTCTACAACCTCCAGGCACTCCAAATCCCATGGCCAAAGGATTGACATTGAATGGACAAATCCCTGACTCAATGACTCAATTGCATCCTGCAGGTGCCAAGTGCTACATTACCCAAAACACAAAGATAGCAGGAAGGTGGAATTGAGATGAATGATGAACAATGATATTCTTGAATGGTGGAACAGTCTTGAAGGACAGAATAGTCCACTTCTTCTCCTGTTCCTTATGTCCTTACTGTCCATTCTGATTCTCCGGTTGGAACTTTCCATCCATTCACTCCAGCTGGATCTTCCAGTCCTGCCGATGGCCTGTCTCTGCTGGGAATGTCACAGCGGCGAAAGGTACAATTCAGTTGGAAATCCTTTTGACTATGGCAAGACCAGAAGATCCCACCACTGGCCAATAGCAGGCCATCCCCAAAATATGCAGTGTGTTGTGTGGAAAATCCCACCCTCAATCTTTATTCACTCCTCTCCCATTTCACAACATTGTGGGTCTTAAGCCTCCTGATGAGGAATAACTTCAAACTGGCCCAACTAGTAATTTTATTTATCTATTTAAGATGAAAAAATTATATAGGGCACTCAAGTATATATCTGCAGGTGTCTGTATCTATGCCATTATTCTGTAATGTAATCCTAAACTAATTTTAAAAATCAGAAACAATTATCACTTAACACGATAAGTGATATTTGTTCATTTTATCACTGTCTGGAGAATTTAGCATGACAAATCCACCTAACCAGCACATCTTTCTCAGTGTGGGAGAAAACTGGAGCACCAAGAGGAAGCCCATACAAACATGGGGAGAATGTGCAAACTCCACACAAATAGTGACCCAAGCAGAGAATTAAACCCAGGTTCCTGGTGCTATGAGGCAGCAGTGCTAACCACTATGTCACTGTTATTTGATCAGCTTATCTGGGATGCATGACATTTGTCTCAGTGTTAACTAACTTTGGATATATCTCCATTTTTGATGCAGCTTCAAACACAGAGCTACTCGGCATCAGAAAAGTCAACATAGCGCAAAATCTATCAATGCAAATGAGCATAGAATTGAGTGCAAGGACTATGACATTTCTGGCTGCACTTCAGAACAGAAAGAAACAAAGATTTTACATTTCACTGACCTTGTGTTTTGAGGATCACGGCCGAATATATAAAATCATTGATATTGATAGGCTAAAGGGACATGTGATCTCCCACATTGTCTTACTCTGGACAGATAAAAGAATATGGATTTTCCCAATATCATTGCAGCTTGTTGCATCCTTATTCTCTATTCTCTTTCTTTCTACTTATTTCTACCCGCTCCCTTTCTCCTTTTGGGTTTCACACATTCTGTATACTGTTTCTTACGCTTATCTTTTTCTCTTGTTTCTGTCTGTTAAAGGACACTTAATCTATTTCCTGGAAAAATTCTGATCAATACAGTGCATCGCTATGAAATGCAATATGCAGGAAAACAGATCTGTGCTGGACAGATTGTGGCTACATTTAGGGTAACGATTTTATGGCGTAAATATTTGTTTTATAAGACCAAGTGGGATCTCACACACATCGGTAAGAACGCAAAGAATTAACTCCGCCATGATAGGCAAATTGCAATGTTGTGTCAAGCTGAAAATGTTCATAACCTTGTGATGACCTTCCGCTGGTCATATGAGTAAAATAATGCATTTGCTTGCATCATAACATTTCTACCATGCACAAGCTAAAGCCAATTTACAAAACAGAGAAGGCTCTTAATATAAGATGCATTATGCTCATTTTTCTTAGCCAAATTAGACTGACAATAAAAGTAAAACTAAACGATTGCAGCCTCCGGAGTCTGGGAAAAAGAATACAGAGAATTACATTGACATTACACTATAGACACCAGCTATTCATCCAAACCACTTCATGCTCATATTTATTAAACCATACGTGCTTTAGTCCGAATCCTTTGTTCCTCTTCTCTTCCCATAAAGCTCTTATTTCTCTTTCAATCACAAATCCAAATTTCCACTGTCTGAGTGGTACTCGGGTGGAACTGACTGCCTGACCGTTGTATAACCCACCCTAGTTCCATCCAGGGTAAATCAGCCCTAGTCCACGAATATCGTGTAAACAAAGATATATTTAGGAGAGCAAGGTACATTTTCGTCTTTTTTTATATTCATTCACGGAATATGGGTGTCGCTTGTTGGCCAGCATTTATTGCCCATCCCTAACTGCCTTTGGAGGGCAGTTGAGAATCAACCACATTGCTGTGGCTCTGTAGTCACATGTAGGTCAGACCAGGCAGATTTCCTTCCTTAAAGGGACATTAATGAACCGGATCAGTTTTTATGTCAAATGGTTTCATAGTAATTGGTAGATTCTTAATTCCAGATACATTTTATTGAATGCAAATTCCACATCTGCAATGCCAGGATTCGAACCCAGGTCCCCAGAACATTAGCTGTATTTCTGGATTAATAGTCTCACAATAGTACCACGAGGCCATCATCTCTCCTTTATTTGTTAATAAGATGTGGGCCTCCCTGGCAAAGCCAACTTTTTTGCCTCTCCCTAGTGGCTCTTGAGAAGGTTGTAGTGAGCTACCATTTTGAACCTTCTGCAGTTCATGTTGTGTAGGTAAACCCAGTGTACTGACAGGAAGGGAGCCCCAGGACTTTTGACCCAGTGACAGTGAAGTCAGAATGGTGTGTGCCTTGGAAGAGTACTTGCAAGTGGTGGTGTTCCTAGGGATCTGCTACATTTAGGTAACAGGTCCCTAGATAATAGAAGTTGCAGGATTGGAGATGGTGTCAGAGAAATTTTGGTGAGTTGTTACTGTACATTTTATAGATACTGCTGCCACTGTGGTGGTGGAGGATGTGGGGGGTGATTGTTTAAAGTCGAGGATGGATTGCTTTATCCTGAATGAGGTCCTATGCTGCTGGAGGAGCATTCATCCAGGCAAACGGAGAATATTCCATCACATTACTGACCTTTGCCTTATAGATGGGGAACATCATTCAGGATAAAGCAATCCATCCTCCACTTTGACCTTTGCCTTATAGATGGGGAACAGACTTAGGAGAATGAAGAAGCAATTTGCTGCAGAATTTCCAACCTCTGACTTGCTCTTGTAGTCACAATATTTGTAATGTCAGTCCAATTATATACCTGGTCAAAGAAAGTTCCCAGGATGTTGTAGTAGGAGATCTGGTGATGATAGTGCTGCTGAACATTAAGTGGAGATTGCCTTTTGTTGGAGACAGTCATTTTCCAGCACTTGCCACTTATCAGCCCAAGCCTGAATGCTATCTAAGTCTTGTTGCTCATGCACAGACTGCTTCAGTATCTGAGCAATAATCAACAATATATATCCCAACATCTACCAGAGTCATTGTATCTGCCTTTTTACTTGCCTCATGAACTCCTGTTCCTGATTTTGATTATGCAAGATATCCAGAGATGCCAAAGGTACACAAATCCTTAATGCCCGTGATCATATCAAACAGAAAGCTCAAATGATGGCAAGTATTTGAGGGCAGAAAAACACAAAATGGGAAAAACCAGAACAGAGTTCATTCCAACTGATACGAACAATATCTGCACCAAAATACAGCCAAAGAAATATAAAAAATCAAGAAGTTATTATTTTAAGAAAAGTCTTTTTTTTTCCTTCCAATAAGCCTCCTGACATTTCTGCCCTTTTTTTGGTCAGCAGAGCTCATGCTCCCCATTTGGAAAATGAGCTATATGACTGTTTTAACATAGCTTGCACAGATTTGGGAAGACCATACATGCAAATAGCATCCAATGTCTATTAAAAGTCATTGTACCACGTGTCTGCCAGATTGGCAGATTAACTTTGGTCTTTTTGTTCAGCAGTTCCGAAAACAAAAATTCCAGTTGGGTAAGATCAACCTCTGACACTCCTCGGATCTCAGTGCGTCAGCATGAGAGCACCCTCTACAGTTACCCTGCAAACCTGATTGCACCACAAGCTGTTAAGCTGCGAACATTTCTCATTCATTAAAATTAGATTAAATAAACCGATCAAAATAAATAAGCATATTATATTCGAGACCAGTAAAGCAGATTATGGGTTTTTTCATCATCAGTTGTCTGCTAAAACAGCCTTGTCGACAATCACGCAATGCTGCACAAATCAGTTGCCCATTAAAGCTATTAGAAAAATCAAATCACGTTATTCATGCATCATTATAACCTACATGGCATTTTATTATAAGTAATCAATTATTTTGTGCGTTGTCCACAGCTTGAGGATGAAGCATCAAGATTTGAGCTCGAGAAAATAACAGTCTCTCATCAGCTCCAACCCATAAAGCTGAATATGGTATAATTTATTTGGCATATGTAAGGACTCTTGACTGTGATATTTCTCTTGTGTGATGCTGGAATCATATTACAGGCATCATTTTACGCTATTCCGTCCAACTTCATTGAAATGTAATACAGTGCTGTACCTTCCTTGCTGTGCAAGAAACCGACTAATGCTCAGAAGACATTTCAGTTTGGTGTACTCACATTTGCCAGCCTGTATCAACATTTTTCAATGTTGGTATTTAGGATGACTAAAATGAAAAAAAAACCTTGCTAAAGTTGTGTCATTTTACGCTGTTTATAATTTATTATTTATAATTCATGATGGGAGACAGGTGTAGTGGTATTGTCACTAATAATAATCCAGAGACCTAAGAGAAGTTCCTGGATCTAGGGTTTGAATCCCACAGCAGGTGGTGAAATTTGAATTCCAAAAAAAATCTGGAATTAAGAATCTCCTGATGACCATGAAACCATTGTTGATTGTTGTAGAAACCCATCTGGTTCACTAGTGTCCTTTAGGGATGGAAATATGCCATCCTTCTCGTGGTCTGGCCTGCATGTGACTCCAGATCCACAGCAATGTGGTCGACTCTCAAATGCGCTCTGAAATGAATAGAGGACAGGGATGGGCAATAAATACTGACCCAGTCAGGGTCACCCACATCCTTTGAGTGAATAAAGAAAAAAAATTGCTATTTTGAAATCCATAAGAATTCAACTTTACTATAAAAGTCATGAGAACGTGCAACCCAATCCTTCAAGAAGTAGTTGAAATGAATAGCATATTTGCATTTAAGGGGATTCTGGATACAAACATGATAGATCTTGTTAGATGAAATGGCGGATGCCTTGGTAGAACCCAAACACTCATGTGAACCAATTGTGTCAATGGTCCAATTCTGTGCTGTTAAGTTCTATGTAATTACTTGATACAAATTATTGGAAACCTTTTGAAGAACCAATTTAGAGTCTACAGCTTACAAGCATGAAATTGTCTAGATGTTGCATTCTAATATAGAAAGGGAAAATCATTTTTTTGTTTAAACTTTTCTTTAATGTCCTTGGCAATGGCTTTGGAACAGAAAGCTGCCAAATCAAATTGCCTTGCTCTTGTGGTATGGTATTGGATATGAGAAAAGTGTAAACTCAGTGCTGGGCCCTGTTTTACATGACATCTTTTCCTTCACAATCAATTTTCATGGTGGTGTATCGTGAGAAGGTGATTGTGGAGGTCACATGGGAAAACTGGCGCTGCATCCGACATTTAATTCTTTTCTTAAGATGTCATTCTGTTGAAAGTGAAAAATGCTACTACAAGGAAATGGAAGAACTTTCCATGTAATATCGACATTAACCACTTTCAAATCTGATATAATGCAGGTTAAATGCAGAGCAAATCTTCCGCTATCCAAACCCCATTATCATGTCTTATTCCAACACTGGAAAATAACTATAATACTTTCCATGCTGGTCAGCCTTTTGACTTCACTAACTGAGAACGCCACATAGGTTTTTGTGTTATTGATTCACAGTTATTGGGTTGAAGTTGGACTGCTTCATTTAATTTCATACAGGATGCTTGCAAGTCATTATATTTGCTGAAAACAGGACCATAGCACAGTGGTTAGCACTGCTGACTCACAGCTCCAGGGCCTTGGGTTTGATTTTAGCCTTTGTGATTGTCTGTGTGAAGTTTGCATGTTCTCCCCGTGTCTGCGAGGGTTTCATTTGTGTGTTTTGGTTTTAATCCCACAGTAAGAAGTCTCACAATACCA
This sequence comes from Sphyrna mokarran, assembly GCA_024679065.1. Lineage (NCBI taxonomy): Eukaryota > Metazoa > Chordata > Chondrichthyes > Carcharhiniformes > Carcharhinidae > Sphyrna > Sphyrna mokarran. The sequence goes on along the minus strand of JAGIQG010000010.1, from coordinate 14,233,394 downwards.
GGTTAAAGTCCAACAGGTTTATTTAGTACCCCAACCAAAGCTTTCGGAGCACTGTGCCTTCATCAGATGAGTGGGAGTTCTGTTCACAAACAGGGAATATAAAGACACAAACTCAATTTACAAAATAATGGTTTGAATGTGAGTAAAAGTACAGACAATGTGAGTGGAGAGAGGGTTAAGCATAGGTTAAAGAGATGTATATTGTCTCCAGGCAGGACAGTTAGTGGGATTTTATAAGCCCAGGCAAGTTGTGGGAGTCACTGATGGTGTGACCCATTATTTTGTAAATTGAGTTTGTATCTTTATATGCTCTGTTTGTGAACAGAACTCCCACTCACCTGATGAAGGGGCAGTGCTCCAAAAGCTTGTGGCTTGTGCTACCAAATAAACCTGTTGGACTTTAAGTGGTGTTGTGAGACTTCTTGCTGAGCTTATTCCAATCCAGTGCTGGTATCTCCACATCATTAATCCCAGAATGCAAAGATGTGCAGGTTAGGTTGATTGGCCATGTTAAATTGCATCTTAGTGTTAGGGGGATTATCAGGGTAAATATGTGGCATTACGGGTATAGGACCTGGGCAGGATTGTTGTTGGTGTCAGCTTGATGGTTGCATGACCTCTTTCTGTGCTGTAGGGATTTTGTGATTCTATGAAGACCAGTTGGTAAAGGATAAAACTGGAGTCATTCACTAAATTAAGCATTTATTTACGGAATTAAAAATTATGAGTAAGCACCACTAAAAGCAAAAATCATTATTTCTCTCCGTTTATTTATATGGGCACAATTAACACTGACCATCTGCATACAATTAAACACAATATGCAGCAATGCCTTAAAAGATGTCTTAACTGTCATTCCATCAGTCTGGCTGGTTCTAATTCTAAAATCAAGAGGATAATAGACACAATTCTGTTCCACTGTTTCATCCCATGACCTTGAGGTTGCTCTGCCTGACGTCTGTCATTTAAAGATGCGAGTTACACTGACCTATCTGTCATTTTGAAGCCATCTGAAATGGTGCATGTCTGTCTATTATGGTTAAATCAAGGGAGGACATGTATACAAAATATGCCAAGGTCATGCCATGTCAACTTATGCCATACATAAAACATGACCTGCTTCCTGGTTCAAGTTTTCGGCATTCGTTCCATTCCATGTGGCAAAGCCAGCATGAAAGTCTTCAGCATGAAACAAGTAGATCCTGAGATTATTGAAGAAAAGATATTAATTTGTTTGTTTCACAGTCAGTCTCATTTAGGGACAGTTTTGAGAATTATCTTATTATTTCCATATTCATTTATTTACTGGTTTCAGTATATGATGGTTGACAGGGCCCAAGTTGTTCTCCAGTAGCTATCACTGATAATGACAACAACATGAAGCACTACGTTAGTGTGCTTTCCTAATCATTAATCATCTACCTATACCTGGATAAATTCTTCAAAAATGAACAGAATAACTTACGGCCCATTTAATTGTTTTTTATCACTCATTCTTTTCTGTGTGTGACTATTGGTGTAATTACTTCATCATCTGGCCAGTGTAGTGTAAATTAAGAAGCCTCACAATACCAAGTTCAAGTCCAACAGGTTTATTTGGAATCATGAGCTTTCGGAGCACTGCTCCTTCATCAGGTGAGTGGGAGGGGGGAATTCACAAACGCAGCAATGATAGACAAAGACACCTTTCACATTCCAAACTATTTCTCTAGTCTTTGTTGATATATGCCATGTTTGTGAAACCTACTTCTCCACTCACCTGATGAAGAAGCGCTGCTCTGAAAGCTCGTGATTCCAAATAAACATGTTGGACATTAACCCTACTGTTGTGAAACTTCTTACTATGCCCTCCCCAGTCCAACACTGGCATTGCCACATCATTGTAAATTAAAGTGGACTTCAGGAAGCTTGAGATAAAAAGCAACTTTTTTTTCTCAATGGAGAATTCCTTGTATGGAGTGTGACTTTTCCTTCACTGACTATCAATGAGGGAAACATCAACACGCTTATAAGAAATGAATAGCCCAGATGTTGTGCTCGGCAGTGAAATGATATTGCTCAATGGTGACCTCAAGGAAGCTGTCCCCAAGACGTAGTGATTGCTGTGGCACGAATTTCACCTTCCCCATAGTTAATTGAATCCTCCATCTGCTGCAGAGGATTTCCCAGTACCCAGAAGCCATAAAGTCATCAAATCACATTTTAGATTTCTCAGAGACAGCCAAACAGGAAGTCAAAACCATTGATTGTGCTGCGGTTTTTAATCATTTTCCATAGAATGAAATAAATATGGTACGAACACACTAAGGTAGGATGGCTGGACAGCTGGTTTGTGATGCAGAGCAATGCCAATGGCACAGGTATAATGTCCGCTGAAGGTATTTCTTGGTACTTGCTATAGAGGGAGTGCAGCAGAGGTTTACCAGGCTGATTCCCGGGATGGCAGGTCTGTCATATGAGGAGAGGATTAGGTTAGGATTATATTCATTAGAATTTTGAAGAATGAGAGGGGATCCCATAGGAACTTATAAAATTCCAACAGGGATTAGACAAGGTAAATTCAGAAAGAATGTTCCCAATGGTGGGGGATCCAGAAGACGGGAGTATAGGTTCAGCAAAAGGGGTAAATCTTTCAGAATCATAGAATCCCTGTAGTGCAGAAAGAGGCCATTCAGCCAATTGAGCCTGTACCAGAACAATCCCACCCAGCTCCTATCCCAGTAACCCCATGTTTTTATCCTGTTAATCTTCCTGAAACTAAGGAGCATTTGAACATGGCCAGTCAATGTAACCCACACGCTTTTGGGTCTTGGGAGAAAATTGGAGCACCCAGAGAAAACTCATGCAGACACAGGAAAAACATGCAAATTCCACACAGGCAGTCAAGATTGGGATTGGACCTGGGTCCCTGATGCTGTGAGGCAGCAGTGCTAACCACATAAAACTGAGGTGAGAAGAAACTTCTTCACTCAGTCAGTGGTGAATCCGTGGAATTCACTACCACAGGAAGTGGCTGAAGCCAAAACATTGTGTAATTTTAAGAAGAAATTAGATACAACTCTTGGGGCTAGAGGGATCAAGGGATACTGGGGGGAGGACGAGGCAGGTGGGAGGATGAGGCAGGTGGAATCCGATATTGAATTTGATGATCAGCTATGGAATAGGCTCAAAGGGCCAAACAGCCTACTCCTGTTTCTATTTTTTCTATCATTTTCCTCCTTCATTATCCTCGTATTGTTTGGTGCCATTGTGATGAAGAGTGGGTTTTCTGTCACAAACAATGCATCAGTCACTCGGTTAATCACCTCTGGCAAACCGGAAGGAACTAGAAGTGAACATGTTTAATGTCAGCACTGACTTTGACTGCACGGGCAACACCAAGCTGGTTGTAACAGTTAGTTGTAGGTCTTCTATTAAAATGTGATACAACACATTCACCGTTTCTTCAGAGAATCAAAACATTCTGATGTACCGCTCCCCAGAGTACTGCAGGGATGTTGTTCTGGTTCTACAAAATCAGCTGGGAGGACAAGGCTTCCTTTGAATGGGATGCATTCAATTTGCTGTCCCATCACCTGTTTGTCCCTTTTTCCTGATATATCCCTTTCTCTTTTCCCCAAGAGTGATGGTAAAATGCCACAAGAAATGCCTGCAATATCACAAGCTCCAGGGTAGTTCATAATGTGTACTAGCAAACTCCTGAGTTGGGGATTTGGGGAGTTTAGGGTTATCCTATCAGAGTAAGAAAACCAAAAGCAAATGCAAAATAAAATCTACAAAATCTCAATGCTGCCCTAGACTCAGCAACTGAGAATTCCTGTAGGTAGGATTTGAAATGGCTGCCTCTACATTTGCACAATTCATGGATGGTGGGCAAAAGCAGGAGGTAATATTAATCAGCCAGTGAAGTTGGAAAATAGCTTTGGTATCACACTGACCACTTGATATGCTGAACATATCTTAAACCACATCGACATTGGCACAGCCCCAACAAAGTTTTGACTTTAAACTGCTCATCCTTGGGCTTGATTTGCAATTGCCCATGGGGTGGGAATAGGAGCGGGCGAGTTTTGAAAATGAGGAATGTCGGTGTCCTCAATCTTTCAGGACCCTGTCACCATTTTTAAATAATGGCCCTGGACAAGGTGTGCAATTGTCTCCAATTAACAGCTCGCTTGAACAGCCTGTTAATGAGCAAAGGAGGGCCTGAATGCAATTTTCTTCACTAAACTGAGCACTCTAGTGCATAGTTGTTGGGGTCAATGCGGGCAACCAAGTAATGCTTCTGCTGAGGGAACAACTTCAGCAACATTGTTATTGGGCAGGATTTTCTGGCTGTGCTCACCCCAAGATTGGAAAATCCCACCCAAGGACAAACGGACCTTTGCATGGTCTGACCCTGCAACTTCAATGGCAGGCAGGATGGGAAAACCCTGTCCATTGTGTCAGTTCGGGTTCAGTGCTGTTTTGTTGGCTGTTTAGCTGCTTCTCTGTGCCATGAGGCTGCTGGCCCTCAGATATCCCATCACCTCTATTCTGCAAGCCAACAGCGAGTCCCATTATGGGTGCCATCTGCCTTGTGTTCAGCAGTCAGTTCCCACCTCCAGGCAGCGCTCCTGTCACTAATTTGATTCTGAACTCGCCATCGGTCCAATTAGGGTATGAGCATGTAAAGATAGCATCATGGGAGTGACTCAGCCTCAACGGTGAGAAAGACAGATTTTTATTCAGTCAGGGGATCAAAGCTTATGGGGCTAAGGCAGGGAAGTAGAGTTGGAGGATTATGATATCAAATCAGTCATGATCATTGTATGGTGGGAGCAGAATCGATGGGCTAAATGGCCTACTTCTGCTCCGATGTCTTATGGACATGGATTCAGGGCCTGGAAACTATCTGGATCTCAGGTTCCTGGGATTGAAAATCCAAGCCTTTGTGTTCACATTTCTCCATGATCTCATCCCTCCCTATTTCTGAAACTTCCAGTCCTACAACCCTCTGAGAATTTTGCATTCCTCCAATTCTAACCTCTTAAGTTTCTCTTACTTCCTTCACCCCAACACTGGCATTCAGTGTTACAGCCATCTTTGCTCTGGAATTCCCCTTCTAACAACTTGACATTTATTTCCTTTTAAACACTTCTTAAAACCTAGCTCTTTGACCAAGCTTTTAGTCACCTGTCCTAATGTTTCCTTTTTTTGATACTGTAATTAATGAATAAGCTCTTGTGAAGTGTAATTTTACTGCTGCAAAGGCTATATATAAATGCAATCTGATGCTGTGTTCTTTGATGGATCATCTGCCTGCTTAGGATAGGAATTCTGGTCACTAGGGGTAATGTCCCTGGAAATTCTGACCAGCTGCAATAGTGCATAGGTGGGTGAGTTGGAGACATCATTCATCTTCCCTCCACTATCACTCTGTTTTACAGGCACAAATGGGACAATGAAGAAATAAAAGTTGCCCCAGATGATTTCTAAACAAATACATATTTAAAATAATTAATACCACTAAAGATATAGGGGTTAGGTTGATTGGCCACACTAAATTGCCCCTTGGTGTCAGGGGTTCAGCAGGGTAAATTCATGGGGCTATGGAAATATGGCCTGGATTGGACTATTGGAGTTCGATGGCGTGAATGACCTCCTTCTGCACTATAGGAATTTTATGATTCACCACAACAGACTAGACTTTTTTTTGTCTGAGCGTTCATATGTCGCGTTGACTTTTTTGTGTTTTCTGGTTCATTTCTATCAGAAATCTACCCTCACTGTTTCACAAGGAGCACGTGTTTTCAAGAAGAATGACTTTGCTACCCATTCCCCATTTATGACTCAGGGAATGTTCGTCAATCAATTGTTTAGTGGCCTCCTAATGCCAACCTCAAGTAAATATCTGAGCTTTTAAGCTGCCTTTGATGAGATTCTAGCTGGAAATGTAAAACAGTTGCTTTTGTGTGCATATTAGTTATTGTAATATTACATGTATTTTATACAAACACATCTTAAATGTGCACCCCTGATGTTGTTGAACATTATGCAAAGAACAGCTATGCCCTTACTGGAGGTGTATTATAAGAGCATATGGCTAGGAGGACACTTGAGGGCTTTTTCCACACTAAAAACTTTTAGTAGTTGCAGCATTTCTTAAGCTCTGTTTATGCTGACAGCTGGAGTTGGATGGATATAATTGGCTCCACGTACTGGCTGCAAAAACTTTAATGCTTCAATTATAGTGTAAATATTATCTGAAAGGGGGTTGTCACTATTTGACTGCTGAAAGCTGGCAGTTGTGAGTTATACTGCTAGTCTTGTACCAGCAGGGCACGCAGGGAGGAATAAGGAGCTGTGTATCCTTTACCACGTGGGAAGTGCTCCACACACTTGTTTAAATGCCAATAACCTGTTCAGCCTGAACCCAGAGTCTGGCAATTAGGGGATTTTCACAGTAACTTCATTGCAATGTTAATAAAAGCCTATTTGCAACACTAATAAATAAACTTTAAACTTTAAAATATTGGGGCTAATTTTACTATCTAGTCTACCAGGGAATTGGAGCGGGTGAGGGCTGGATTATGGAAAGGTCTGTTTGATCTTGGGTGAAATTTTCTCTATTAAAGAGACCAGAAAATCCCATCTGTTGGTTGAAGTAATTCTTCACCTTTTGTGTTCTTGAAATTAAAAGCTGGATAATGGGAGTGGACAATAGGACATGTAGCTAAGTTTCCAATACACTTTCCCAGCAAAGAGTTTAATAAAAATCAAAATGTATGCACTGCAGGTCAGATTAAAAGTTAGTTTGGGAACAATTGTGATCTGTGGTCACGTGAAATCAAAGGAAACTCCAACGCAAAATTGCAGTCCTCATTTCTTGTTAGTTTGGCTGAAACAAACAACTATGGCTAGCCTTTAATTGAACTTAAATTTCACCAGCTGCCATGGTGGGATTTGGAACAACTTCCCAGGTCTTTTAGTAGGTCTCAGGATTACACAGTAACATTGCTACTATTATTAACATAGTGCAATTTTCACTGTAGTACTCAACTAGAAGGCTAACTGGCAAAGTTTCCAAGTGAACCAATGGAAGGAAATGATTCACAATGCCCTGTATTTTGCAAACAGCAATGAACAAATATTGCTCACCATTTATTCTACTTACACTTGAGCTTAATCCCTTACCCAATTAGTTTTAAGTAAAAAAAAAATATTATTAGTCACAAGTAAGACTTACATTAACACTGCAATGAAGTTACTGGGAAATTCCCCTAGTCGCTACATTCGTTGTCTGTTCGGGTACACTGAGGGAGAATTTAATATGGCCAATGCACCTATCCAACACGTTTTTCAGACTGTCGAAGAAAGCCAGAGCACCCAGAGATATCTACACAAAATGGGAGAATGGCAAACTCCACGTAGACAGTGACTCAAGCCGGGAATTAAACTTGGATCCCTGGTGCTGTGAGGCAGCAGTGCTAAATACTGTGTAACAGTGCCACCTCTTAATTAACTTGAATTAGCTTAAAGAATTCTGAGGGGAGATAGGGTAATTCGAATTTAATTCACCAGGTGGGAAATCCACAGGATTAATGATTATAAAGGGCCCAATGGAGGCAATTTTATTCTATTCTCTGTGGGTGTAATAAATCTTCGGAGACAGAAGAGCCTTCACCAAAATCCTTTTATTTACGAACTCTAAGAGCAATACACAGAGTGCTAGCAGTCTATCTCCAGGGGTGTCAGAGGAACTGACACTCCTAGTTAAGCACAAAGCAAAGGCTCCCTGATTGACTCAACAGGGATTTCACACTCCAGTAGGCCAATGGAGAGATTGAAGCCATTACAATGGGACTGGATGGTTTTACAGCTGCCTGACTTTATTCTCCTTTTGAAGTTGATAAGTAACTTTGGACAGGGTATAAAATCAGTTTTCCAACAAATCCCACGTGTTTCTTACTCATTGGGTGGAATTTAATGTTCCTGCACACTCCTACCGTCCACCCCAGAAGGGGTAGGTTTGAATGAATTGGGGAGCTAATTTGATTGGGCAAGAAGGCACCTCAGTGCATGGGAGGATTAGTGGGGAGGAATCCCACTGCATCTCCACCCAATTAAGTCCAGGGTAGGAAGGCATTTGGGTGATATTAAAACTCCAATTAAATCCCTTAAGTGGGCCATTAATAGTGTCATCCTATCAATGGCAGGCAGTTAAACTCAGCATAAGGGGAGGTCAACAATCAAACCAACCCAGGTCTAATTCAGGCTTTGATGCAATGCAGAAAGGGACCCTCATTCAAAGACTTATCAAGATCCCCAACATTGGGGGGTGAGGGGGGGAGTTTTTGCTGAGAGCCAGCCTCCTGCTTTGTCCTCAAGCACCCAACTCTCCATCAATCCTCCTTCTTGGGACCCCATCCCACCATCACTTACTTTTCTTTAGATCGTTCACCATGAACTTTGGTGAAGACTCAAGTGAATTACCAGCTGCAGCCATTGCCCCTGATGGTACTGACCTTTGATTAGCTGGCGGCTCTCAGGGGTACCACTTCCACCCTACTGGGGGGGGGGGGAGTGCAGCAATCAAATGTTTCCTGTGGAATTTGGAACCAACAGCGAGGTTCCAGCTGACAGTCAGCGATGTAATTCCCTCAGAGTTCCTGGTTTTGGTAATGAATATTTGCCACTGTCACCACTATTCCTCCACCCCATTCTCCCCACCTTCTCATGCCTATACTGAGTCTAAACTAGTAAGTGTAAAGTAAGTTACAACAATTAATTACAAAGTCATATCCAGAAAGAGAAATAAAGAGAGAAAAATGAAAATATTCTGAGTACGCTCTATGCCAGGTCAGATTTCCTGACACTGACAGCATTTCATTTCTTTTCTCTCAGTCTAGGTTAAGAGATTATGAGTTTGTTTTTGAGATGTTAACATTAGTGTGACACAGCAACCAAGTACAAGCATTTGGCAAGGGGAACTGCCTTGGATAATTCCTCTGGGTTTCATTTATTTTTTGAAATAAAATTAAACAAATTAAGTCATGGCTCTGTTCTTTTATGTCTTAATGAGAATGAGCCATCCTGAAGATGAAGGAAGGCGAAATGGGATTCATATATTTTAGGCAATTCAAAATCCCTCTTGTACAGAGGGCCTCAGCTTTTTATCAACTTTCTAAGTCTAAAAATACACTAATTTCCATGGAGTTCATAAATTATTGACAACAAAAACCATATTTATATTTGACGGTCAAATTACCGACTACTGATATATCGAAAAAGAACAAGCGAGGAACATATTGAAAACATATTTTCAAAAAGGTGAGCAATAGACGGATTTCTGCTGTGCAAAAATGTGTATTGTAACTTCTTTCTAAAAGCTCCAGACAGAGGTGAGCAGAAATGAGACAATCTTACTGACATTTATCAACATTAATATTCGGGCAAGAGAGTGCCTCTTCTTCATGCCTCTCTCTCTGGCTCACCGACAGAAAATTGTAGCATAATGCATAAATAAGTATTAAGCCTAGTTCAGAAAGAAGCATAATGGCTCCTTCCCATTTGAACCAGAATTCTTTTTCATTTTGATGGCACTATTTTATTTAAAGCATCAATCTGATGTGTGGGAATGGTGATGAATCGTGGCAGCAAGCTATATCTCCTCTGGAAGATGAAAGTGGGAACAGCCAGCATTATGTGATACAGTTTAGAGGCTGCTTCGAGCTTCATCCATCAAACACTGATGCTGCAGACAGCACTACACTAAAAACCAAGTCCGGGACATTAGAGAAATGAATATAGAGATGTTAACAGTGCCCTCGTGGAAGTTACAGATGTAAGATGACAGCCATCGCTCAAGGGCATGCTAATTACAATGTACTTAGTAGTCAGGCACCTAACAAACACCTGCCAGAGGCGGGAGATAGGAGAGATATGACATTCCCTAGTTCATAGCCTTGAACACTGGGACCAGCTGGAACACATGTACTGTGAAATCTGGTGACTGCTCACTACCATATGCTGTCAAGTCTCCAGTTTCTTTAAGAAAGTCACATAACACCGTGAAATCTGTCTCGGGAAATAGTGCGCTAAAGCCTTTGCAATTCAGTCAGCTTGTTTAACACAGCTCCTAGAAGCTGTGATACTGACAGCAGGGGCAATCCTATTGTTCTTTCACTGCTGCGAAAGGCCTTCAACTTACCAAGGCTGCAGGCATGAGTGATATATTAATTTATGCTGCACAAATGTAAGGGTGACACCCCATTTCCCCAGTGCAATATCTAATTTATTCCATAGGAGCTGATGGACTGGGGTTTCAAGTTGTGCCAGGGCTTCCCATATGCTAGCAGGATTTACGGTATATTTTGCATCTATACGATGCTGCTTTTGTAATAGAAATAGTTCCCTTCGGAGCCCGAGGCGCCAACCAAATTATTAAAGGATAAATTCAATTGCAGGATCAATGATGAAACTTTTGACAAATGTACAGATATTGTGAAATATGCAACCTGTTTCTATCCAAGCTGGTTGCTGATTACTTGTGAAAATAATTAAAATTCCAGAAACACGAAGAAGGGTGAAGTATTTTAATGAGTGTGATAGTGATTACTGATGGACACAAAATTGTACAGGCTGCAACAGATTCAGAAAAAAGTCATACCTGGATCTTTTTTGCAGAATAATTCAGATTTTTTTTTCTTAATTCTCTATATTAGTTTTTAATTCATTTATAGGATGTAGGTGTCGCTGACAGGACAAGCACTTATTGCCCATTGCTAACCGCTCTCCATTACAGAGGAGATTTGAGAGCTGGCCAAATTGCTGTGGGTCTGGAATCACACGTAGGCCAGACCAGATAAGAATGGCAGGTTTCCTTCCCTAAAGAACCTTAGTGAACCAGATGGGTTTTTATGACAATGGGTCCATGGTTATCAATAGACTTTTTAACTTTAGATTTTTTAAAGAAAAATTGACAAAACAAGGTATGCAAAAATGATTTTAAATCATCTTGCACAAATCATAGTTGAACACATGCACTCTTAAATCCATGACTTGTTATTAGCCACCATTTGCCAATGCTCTCCCACCCATCACATACATTGTACCCTCCTCAGCTTCATTCCTGATTTCTCCTGAGGATCACGACTTGCACCCAAATCAGCCAGTCTCGCTGCCCATCCCCCTCCCCTCTGTGAGGGGGGAGTTGCCTCCAGGGCCTTGGATGGCTGCCACGGTTCAATTGTACAATGTTAAAGAGAGCAGTGTTCCAGTTGACTCTGATCCTGCTGTTGGCCATATTAGAAGAGCATTGCACTGAACTGGGATTGCACCCTGAGTCAGAACCAACCCAATTTCTAGGCCATAGTTTATCTGAGAATTCTATTACAAGAAAGCGAGATAGAGAACCTGAGCGATTGAGGATGTGTAGACTTGGGAGATTGTACACATCAGAGACTGTGAAAATGAACTCGTGATAAGTGCATACAAAACAAAATTGAAACTAAAATATAGAATAAAACAGGATTACCGATGACAGAATAAGATAGTGTCAGCGCACATTTGATTGCAGGATGTAACCTGCTTTTTCTAAAATTTAGTAGAGCTATCTGTACCTGGAGCCTTTGCTCGATTACAATTTCTTTTATGCAGTTGCCATTTGCATTTTCAAAATCATATAACCGTCAAAAAAAAAGTTTGAGGAAAAAAATTTAAGCACAGGTTGCATTCAGCGCAATTTAAGGCTGAAAATTTCCCATCTCGCCTGCTGCAAGAATCATAGCAAGTGAGACAGAAAATTTAGCAGATGAGTGAAGGTCCATTGAGCTTGAGTGGTTTATGGTCTTGGGGCCTGTGTGATTGGAAAATCCTGCCCAAAGTTTTTATGTTTTGAGTGAGTTTAAAAATTAGAAGCAAGCACAAAATTAGCAATGTCGTACACAAAGGGGATTAATCACCATTGGAGGTTTCCACAAAGTTAACACTACTGCTTTGCAGCGCCAGGCAACCAAGTTCGATTCCTCGCTTGGGTCACTGTCTGTGTGGAGTTTGCACATTCTCCCCATGTCTGCGTGGGTTTCCTCCAGGTGCTCTGGTTTCCTCCCACAGTCTGAAAGACATGCTGCTTAGGTGCATTGATCTGAACAGGTGCCAGAGTGTGGTGACTAGGGAAAATGTTACAGTAACTTTACTGCAACGTTAATGTAAACCTTACTTGTGACAAATAAATAAACTTTAACTTTGCCTACAGTCTTTGAAAAGAAAGGAAAATGTCTTTCATTTCTATAGCACCGCTCATGGCCAAAGGCTGTTCCAGGATATATTACAACCAAAGAAATACTTTCAAAGCATTTTCACTGTTGCAATGTTGGAAACACAGCTGCCAATTTGCCCATAGCAAACTATCGCAAACAGCAAGAGTGGCAATGACCAAATCATTTGGCTCAAATCTTCTGCTGAGAATCAGAACTCCTGTCAGCCAAATCATTACTCACTTACCTGCCTCAGATTTTTCTGGCCGGTCTTCTGACGGAGGATCTTTCCAAACTAGCTCAGCACAGGAAACCCCACAGGGAACAGGGGAAAAATATCCATGCAGAATACCCCTTTTTACAGTACTAGCTGCCATATTCTGGTGAGTAAAGAGTTCATTGTTCCAAAGCATCTTTAAAAAGCTATGGTGGGTAGAAAAGTGGGTGAAGAGTGGCTGAGGCAATTTTTTTATTCGTTTGTGGGACATGGGCATTGCTGGCTGGCCAGTATTTATTGCCCATTCCTAATTGTCCTTATTCAGAGGGCAATTGAGAATCAGCCCTATTGATGTGGCTCTGGAGTCAAAGGTAGGCCAGACCAAGTAAGGATGGCAGATTTCCTTCCCTATAGGACATTAGTGAACTAAATGGGTTTTTACGACAATTGACAATGGTTTCATGATCGCTAGTAGGTTCTTAATTCCAAGTTTCTTAGTATAAGATGGTGAGCGAGGTGAAGGGATGAAGGGGTAGGATGGTTGCTTGGTAGGGTGGTAGGTGAGTAAGGTTATGAAGTCGGGTCAGACTTCAGTATTGGGGGCAAGTTGGGTGTGGTTGGATAGGCTATGGGCGAGGATGTTAGATGGTGGAGACTAGTCAGGTCGGATCTAGTAGTGTCAGGGCACCGGGGGAGGAGGGGCAATGGTCAGGTAGTGGGGGCTAATCAGGTCAAGTCAGGGGGAGACAGAAGGTAAGAGGTGGAGTTGTGAAGGAGTGAGGAGGATTGTGGGATGTCAGGTCAAAAATCAGGAAGTCAAAGGGACAGTCGGAGAGCTAAAGGTTGCCATTTGTACAGTTTTCAGGAGTTAGAATAGAATCTTTCTGTCTAATATTACTTCGGTAACATTCCAACTTCTCTAGAATTCCTGCACAATTGTTGCCTCGGGATGTCTGAGAGGGTCAAGTGGATCACCTAGTGGGATATGTTCCATCTCTGTCTATCCAGAAACTCAAAAAGCTGGATGTCTATTTTTTTTTACCATGCCGATTGAGAAATAAATTTTGGCCAGGATTCCAGAGAAAACTTCACTGATTTTCTTCAAAATGCTGCCACAGGATCTCCATCATGTGGATTGCGCATGAATTTAATGTTTTATCTGAAAGATGGTATCTTGAAAGGGCAGCACTCTGTCTATACTGCATTGATACATCAACCTTGAGTTTTTTGAGGAGGTTTCAAGTCACAAACTTGACCTTTAAGTGTAATTACCTTATTTAAACTTCTGAAGGAATTGATTATTGCACAAAACTGTAGCGTTTCAAATGTCATTTTCAGCAATTTCAAATTGGATTTTTCTCACACAAGGTGGATCAACACTGGCCGGGATATTCCAGTACTCCTTATGGTTGGATATATCACAAACAGGTTGGAAAATTCAAGAGAAACCAAAAGAACAAAAATCAAAAAAAAATTACAGCATAGGAACACGCCCTTCAGCCCACAAGTTTGCACCGACCAGACTGCCCAACTGAACTAAAACCCTTACCCTTCTGGGGAACATACGCCTCTATTCCCATCCTTTCATGTATTTGTCAAGACGCCCCTTGAAAGTCACTATCATATGAGCTTCCACTACCTCCCCCCACCAGTGACTTCCAGGCGCCCACCAACCTCTGTATAAAAAATTTGCCTCGTGCATCTCCTTTGAACGTTGCCCCTCTCAGCTTAAACCTATGCCCCCTAGTAATCGACTCTATCTCCCTGGGAAAAAGCTTCTGACTATCCAAAAGGCTGTAAACTAATGTTTTACTTGTGTATTTTTTGTGATAAACAGCTTTTCAGTTGCATTGATCAAATTCCACCACACTATCGCTCTTCAACGTATTTTTTAAAGCAATTCATTTTTTGAATGACATTTTAAAACCTGACCCAAGTGTATAGCAGTAGTTGATTTTACCAATAAACAAAAGAGTTTGAGTGTAAGCTTCGGGAGAAAATGCAATTTTCAAAGTGGCACACTTTCTGACAGAATTGATGATTGTATTCTAAGCAGAAACTTAGATATTTACTGTTGATAATAAATGTGGGAAAAAATTTCTGCTTCCTGTTTTATAGCAGACTTATAAAGACATGTGTAAAGGATGCCTTCATGATTCTGCCATAAATAGCAAACAGGTTGGGATCTTGCAGCTTCTCCTGCCAGTGGGATTTTGCAGTTCCAATGAAGGAGACCCCTCTCCCCCAACTCCTTATGGCGGGCTGCATGACAGAAGGTGGATGTGTAACGCAAAGTTGAAGGGACTGGAAGATCCAAATGGCAAGCCACCTCCACTGCTGGAAAACATAGCCTGGGTGAGGCATTCTGGAAAATCCCACCCTATGGCCAGAATTTTTTGGTTCCTCTTGCCAACGGGATCTTCCAGTCCCGCCGAAGTCAGCCAACATTTGAATGGCTTGCTGCCTCCACTATGGGAGTACCCGTCCCACCGAGGTTGGAAAATCACAGGCTATGTCTCATCTTAGGGAGATGGCAGTGTGTTAGTAACTTCACTAGAATGGTAATCATGAGGCTAAGGCTTATGATCTGGGACGTGGGTTTTAATCCCACTTTGGCAGCTGATAGACTTTGAACAGAATGAACAATTCTGAAATTATAAAACTTGTCTTGTAAAAGCCCATCCAGTTCATTCATGTTCTTTAGGGAAGAAAATCTGCTGTTCTTACCTAGTCTGGCCTACATGTGACTCCAGACCCAGAGCAATGTAGTTGACTCGTAACTGCCCCCTGAAATGGCCTAGCAAGCCACTCAGTTTCAATGTCAATTAAGGATGGGCAACAAATGCTGGCTTTGGCCATGATGCTAACACACTGTGAAGGAGTAATGAAAATAACTGTGTCTGAAGTTAAAGGCAAAGATACTATGAGTCTAGAACGGGCTTTTAACAGCACTAGCAGATAAAGAAAGAGAGGCTTGCATATATAAAGTGACTTTCATTACCTCATGTTGCTCCAAAGTGCTTTACAGCAAGTACCTTCGCTATTGTAATGTAAGAACTGCGATAGCCAAATTTAACACAGCAAGATCCCACAGATGACAGCAAGGTCATGACCTAATAATCTGTTGGTCATGGGAAAACTCTAAAGAGAGAACTCCCTGCTCTTTTGCGAATTAATACCATCAGATATTTTCTGTCCACCTGCGAGGGCAGACGGGGGATTCTATAAGTGGTAGCACCTCTGACTGTCCAGCATCCTGGGCTTTGAGTTTAGAATCCTCTAGAATTTGTGTTCAAGTTGAACTCACAGCTGTCTAATTGAGAGGTGAGAATGTTATCAATTGGCAACATGATCATTTGGTACTTACTGTAAATCTGTCAATGCTGCATTGAGCAGAATGTTGGCTTAAATCTGCCCTTCAGATGCAGGCTGGCCTGTTGTTCATTTATAGCATTTTCTGCATTAATTTCGGTTTTCCAGCAAATCACCTCCTTCTTTTTAACTTCAATCCAATTGCCTGCTGACATTGTACATTTTATCAGGGGAAATCCATAGTCAGGCAGAAACCTGTGCTCTTCCGTGTGGCAAGATTAGTGGTGAGGGATATATGATTAGGTGAGATGTTCATAACTGGAGACTGTGTTACTTTCCTGCCTCCAGCCTGCTTGAGTCTGTGGTGGGATGTGTATGGACTGCCTTTCCTTGACCTTGCTGCAGCCTATAAGTGAGCAATGAGAATCAATTTAAGGGTCTCATCCCATCACTGCTAGTATTAACCCAATGGTGAGTTGGAGGGGGCAGTGGGAGAAGTGGGGATTGCTAGGTGAGGCACAGATTAAGGAAATCCTGGCACATTTGCTTGTAAGCCCCAGGAGATCAGGATGCGGGGACTGGGGGGGGGAAGCTTCCTTGTACAAAGCTTCACTTGCCTGATGAAGGTGCAAACCCCCAAATAAACCTGCTGGACTTCAACTGGTGTGGTGACACTTCTTACAAAAGAACTTTAAAACAGATCACAGAACCTGGCTTTAGTCGCAGGGCGGTGGGAGGATCAGCGCGCATCATGCTGAGACCAACCATCTCCCCTTGTTGTCAACTTCCTCACTGCGACTCCCATCTCTGACCCCTTTCCCGCTCTCACTTACTCTTGTACCTGGATCCCTCCTGGATCCATGGCCTTGGGTGGATGTAGAACCAGCAGTGACCACCATCTTCCCAATGGCGCTGCTCAGAGCAGAAGAGCTGCCAGCTGGCCTCCGTTTGGCTGGCTGCTTTGGGCAAGCAAAAAAGGCTACACAGGACTCTCACCCACTCTCCAGCCAACATGCCAAACTTCTGTCAGCCTCCCCAAAATTTGGCCCATCACTAGGAAAACTCGAGACTTGAAAGTGGCTCTGCCTAGGGCCCAATCGCTTTTTTTTTCAGAATAGGTTTCACGTTATTTGTAACATAGGACAAACTAACTAACTTGCCTATATTAGCAGAGAAAGACAACCATTGATAAAACAGACAAATTCTTTAAGAACAAACTTCTATGAAATGTTCACTGGGCTCGATGGCACATTGGCACAGTGGAGTGGCACAGTAGCACAGTAGTTAGCACTGCTGCCTCATGGCTACAGCTATCCAGATTCAATTCCCGGCTTATGTGACTGTCTGTGTGGAGTTTGCATGTTCTCCCTGTATCTGCATGGGTTTCCTGTGGATGTTCTAGTTACCTCCCACAGTCCAACAATGTGCAGATGAGGTGCATTGGCCATGTTAAATTCTTCCTCATTCTATCCAAATAGGTGCCGGAGTATGGTGACTTGGGGAGTTTCAAGTTTCATTGCGGTGTTAATGTAAGCCTACTTACGACTAATAAATAAATCTTTAAACTTTAACTTGACCAGAGTCCCACTGTAAACATGTTAACATGATATATAAATTGTGAACGGGACATTAAAAGAACCTGATTCATTAGTTAAGGTAGAATAAGTGTTACTGCGTAATTGGACAAGGCGCTTCATTCTTTCACATCTACCTGCTGGGTTAAATTGCCGGTGAATAAAATGGTAATTAACCCACAGCTCTGTGTCAAGTCTGTGCTGTTTTTTTTTCTGCAGCTGATAGGGATCATGTGACATGAGACTGGTCCAAGGTCCATTCGCCAGCTGCTTATCATCTGTTCTGCTTTTGCCTGGAGGATGTCAGCAGGGAAGAGCTGGCGGAGGATTTGAGCTTTAAACAGAAATAAATAAAGTGGGGGTGACACACAAAGCAGCATTGTCGCAAACAATAATTTACAAAAAAGAAAGTCCAAGTGCCTTGGATTGGCATGCCACAGAACAGGGCAGAATCAAAGCAGCTAAGGTTAAAATTCATTGCTAATTGTAATTTTATATGCAAATAATTTATTTACATGGAGATCTTCAGTGTTGAACACTCCCCAAATAGTATATCAATAACAGGTTGCACTTATATGTCACGATCATTTATTGGATTAAATAAAGTGATTAAGAATCTCCCACAGATCCACATTGTTAGTCATATGTTAAAAGTTGTCACTTAAAAAGGGTGAGTGGTGTAATTCCAGGCGGGGAATATGGAACTGCCACTTTGGAAAGATTTTTTGAGTGCTAAGAGATGCATTTATTCTCCTTGTGGCATGACTTAAATCAATACCGTAACTGAATTTCAGAGTTTTTTTTCTCAAAGAGGTATGTGGTTTCCCCTTTTGAAGTTGCTTAAAGCTCCTTTAATCCCAATTTGAATATTTTAATAGTGTATCAGGTAAGAATGTGAACTGCTCATTTAGGTGTAAATTGAGTTCGCCGGCACTTTGAATGACCAGTGGGCAATGGATTTCTTTTTCAAGAATTTTGTCTGCCTATTGCTTTGATTTTTGAGTGTGAATGTGGAGCTTTCACTGCAACTTCATTGCAGTGTTAATGTAAGCCTTCTTCAAAGAATCTTACAGTGCAGAAGGGGGTCCATCGAGTCTACATCAACCACAATCCCACCCCGGCCCTATCCCCATACATTTACCCTAGCTAGTCCCCCTGACACTAAGGGGCAATTTAGCATGGCCAATCCACTGAACCATCTTTGGGCTGTGGGAGAAAACTGGAATACCTGGAGAAAACCCATGCAAACACGATCTGAGGCCGGGAGTCAAACCTGGGTCCCTGGCGCTGTGAGGTGGCAATGCACTGCCCTTGTGACACCAATAAATGAAGAAAACAAAGGTAAAACAAAATTGCTTCCATTAATCTAAACATTGATGAGTTCTCTTTAAAATAATTCCTTAAACTAAAGTGAGGCCTCCTAATAATAAGAGTACCATTGCCCATCTATAAAGGAACCTAACACCCTAACCATCAGGGAGATTGGCAAAGTCTCGGTCCTGATTTTTCAGTTGTTAATCAATGTTTCTAATAATGTCACATCAAATCATTGCATGCTGGCACAAATAGGTTGAGGCAGCACGGTGCCACAGTGATTAGCACTGCTGCTTCACTGCACCAGTGACCTGGGTTCGATTCCCGGCTTGAGTACCTGTTTGTGTGGAGTTTGCACATTCTCCCTGTAACTGTGTGGGTTTCCTCCGGGTGCCCGGGTTTCCTCCCACAGTACAAAAATGTGCACATTAGGTAAATGGCTATGCTAAATTGTCTCTTTGTGTCAGGGGATTGTAATTGATGCAGGCTCGAAGGGCAAAATGGCCTCCTTCTGCACTTTAGGATTCTATGATTAACATGAGTAATATTTTGTACTTGATAGTGTCTTTGATACGTTTGAACATTGCGAGGTGCATCAAAAGAGTGTTAACAAAGAAAATTTGACACTGAATGAAGGGAGGACAAACTTGGACAAGTGACCAAAAACTTGGCCAATAAGTAAAGTTTTAAGAAGCATTTTAGAGGAAAAAGGGAGAATGTGGTGATGTGGACTCATTTAGGCAGGCTATCATTTTGGGGTCTTTTGAATTTAATGCACAGATTTTCCCCAATAGCTGAAGAGATCAATGGCCAAACTATTGAATTCATTTGTTACTAAAGAGAGATTGTATATACATATATTGTACTCTATGACAGGGCAGCAACTGATGTGATTGTTTAAAGTTTAAAGCTTGTTTATTAGTGTCTGAAGTAGGCAAGCTTACATTAACACTGCAATATAGTTACAGTAAAAATCACCTAGTCGCCACACTGCGGCACCTGTTTGATTACACTGAGGGAGAATTTAGCACAACCAACGCACCTAGCCAGCACATCTTTGGACTGTGGGAGGAAAGAGGAGCACCTGGAGGGAACCCATGCAGACACAGGGATAATGTGCAGACTCTGCACAGGTAGTGACCCAAGCTGGCTTGATCCTAGATCACACCTGGCCCCAGCAAAGAAGATCCCGCCTCTGCGAGCACTTTCTCCCATGGTTGGCGAGCTAAGCATAGTTCTTTTCTGTGACTCCCCTGACCCACCTCAAGAATGAAAATCCAGACCAATTACTTGGCAAATTTCATTCAGTATCTAATTGAATAATGAAGTGTGGTTAGCTTTCTCTTCATGTCTACTTTTAAAATCTCTGACTTTTGTAGCCTCCCAAAAACAATTAACATTCATATGGTGTCTAAATAATGTCTCAAGGCAATTTGTGATGAAAAATAGAAGGAATTTGTGATAGAAAATGTAGAAGGTGGGGGGGACAAGGACAATAAAGTTGTGCGAGTAAGGCAATGTCTGTGGAGGCAGGGGGAGGCATTATCTGACCTGGGAGCAATGTGGCAGGGAGAGAGTTTGTCTATTTTTTTACTGTGCATGCGCAGTTGAAAGCTCTGATCAGAGCTGCAGTGTTTTGGGTGTGTTAAGCCCTGCCTACAAGCATCTTCAGCACGATTCAGAATCGCTGCTATTTTTTCAAGCAGTGTGCATATGGGGGCCCCTGAGAAAGGGTCCAGAAGTTCGATCTGAAACACTCCCAGTTTCAAGTCTGCCCAGCACTTAGAATTAAATGTTAAAATAGGGCCCAATGAGTGGAGAAGGGCCAATAGGCTGAGCGGCAGTGAAAGTGCAGCAATGCCATGAAAATAAGCCCTTGTGCAATGCTCCTGCCTCTAGTGGAGAGGAAGTGGAAGAACCAATCTGCTCATCAATACATCATTTCTTCGATGTCTTTGGGTCAGCACATTGATTGATAGTGCAGATAATCCTACTATAAAACCACAAAGGGGCAATGAGGCAGAATTTGTTGATACTGATCATTCTGGATAGGCAGTGGAACAGTGGTATTGTCACTGAACTAATAATCTTATATATGGCCTATATGTGTCCCTAGATCTACAGCAATGTAGTTGACTCTTTAAGGCCCTCTGAAATAGCCTAACAAGCCACTCAGCTAAGGGCAATTCGAGATGGACAACAAATGCTGGCCCAGCCAGCAATGCCCACAGCCGCTGGACAAATAAAAATGAATTACCTTGACTGCCATTGGTCGGGCTGTCTGTTTGGTATAGTTTGGCTTTTTGGGGCTTTGTAATGGTGTAGAATCTGCCAAAGAACAGCTTGGCTCATCTTCAATCATTATATACTGTACTTGGGACAGTTAAAAATCACTGCCCCATCATTTATTTAAATTTGGTTAGTTAATTAGCATCGGATTCTGGAACACACAGCGAGATGCTTTGTTGCTCTGTGAGCTGCTGTGAAAGTCTACACACTAGTTCCCTTCTTCCTTTGAATCCGTCCCCCTCTCCTCTCTCTGACTTTCTTGCTTGTGGAACCCTAGTAAATGCTTCTGGTGCAAATAGTCCTGTGGACAATATTTTGCTATTTTCATTTCGACATAAAGATTCGTTCTCCCCCACAGTGTTGTCACCAGAAAAATCAAGCCATAGGAAAAAGAAAATGAACTAACGCTCGCACTGAACGTCACTGAGAATACAGCAATTAATAAAACATATAAAATGGCCTCTGCCCCTTTAAGAGCTTTTTTTTTTGCACATGGGGCTCCCCTCTTTGCCAGATGAGCAAGCAGCAAGAGCACAGTGTGAGCCTTTTCTGAGCGGATGGGAATGCATGCTGGGACCTCTTAGCATCCATTATCATTTCAAAATGAAGCTCTTGCACATTCTGTGCATGCTGCAGTAATCAGGGCCGGGATCTGACAAAAGGTATTCCCTGCTGCATTTCCTGGCCATCTCCCACACATTCCGCTCCAGTGGGACTGATCCCACCAGCTGGAAAATCCATTCTGTGCTGCCAAATAGGATAGAACTGATTACAGGGACCTCTGCAATATTGTGCTCTTAGTAATACTGCTGTGGTGCTCTCTGACTGTCCACCAGTGCCACACGAGAGCGTAGTGGGATGACATTCCCTTTGATTTTCTTTTCCTCTCAGTGCAGAAGTCCCTTGACCGTATCTGGCAGTTCCCATTGACATCGCAGCTGAAATCTGAAAATTATTTCTTGAATCTTGCCCACTGGGGATATGTACTGGAAATTCAGACAGCAAAGGGAAAAAAAAAATTCCATCCGTTTCAGATGAATGGTCAAACTGTGTGATTGTGGCTGGCATGACACCCATCAAGGGCACAGAACAAAAAAAAAAGAATCCCCTCAAAGTTCTCTATATGAGAATTACAGGTTTGAGTCTACATGCTCCCATTTCATGGAACTACCCATCGGAATATCAATAGGCTGTGCTAACCACAATCAGAAAATACTTCTCAGTTGACTTGAATACTCCAAGATAGTTGTTCGAACATTAGCTGAACTGACCGTTTTGAAAATGGCCATTAGGGAAAGCAGTCATTGCCCAAGGAATTTGGTAGAGAAAGACTGGTGGACCCCAGAGGTGCAGAATACCCCAAGTGTACCCCAATGCCAACCCATGCCTTCTCCAATCTCAGCAGCTCTGTGCAGCCACTTTCTGACCAGCCCTTGCTTTGGTGAAAACGGAGATAGTTGTCAATCTCAATAGTGTGTTTGGTGCTTGTAAAGTGCCCATTAACATGATACAGTGTTGTTTCTTAGAATGAGCTTTCCTAGGACAGTGCAGGAGGCTGATGTCATAGAGGTAAGAGTGGGAGTGCAATGGTGAATTGAAATGTCATCATGTACCATACCTGTAGAGTCTAGGAAAATGATCACCCAGTCTGTATTTGTTTTCTGCATCACAGTGAATGGAGTATGCTACATTTGGGGAAGTTGCTACTTTGGCCAATACGTGTTTGGGACTCTGGACTGTGGGAAAGGAGGAGGTGAACAGATAAGTATTGCATTTGCAATGGCTGCATCTGAACTGTTAGGATTTGAGCAGCAAAACTGGTGCTTAGGACAGTCCACACGATTAGATCTATCCACTTATCTCTGCCAAAACCCTAGACATTACTTTATTTTTCCATGAGTCCCTCCACTGTTTCCATTACACCTTCTGTGGAACCATAAGATTTAATGGGGTGGCATGATCCCCCCTTCTCCCCAGCTAAAAGATGAGGGGGCGGGGTGGGGAGCCTGCTCCCTCAAGAGTAATGACGGCCTTGCAGCCATTTAGCAACTGATTGGCCACTAGTTGAGGTGGGATCTCTAGCCCTCAGCCACAGGAAAGCCCACCTCTGAGAGGTGCCACACAGTCAGAGGCTGATAAATCCAGCAGTACTAGTTTGACGGACTGCCAATGCTGGGAATGCAGTGAGGCCTCCAGCAAAGTGTATGCTGGAGCTGGGACTGGAAATAAGTGTGTGGTTCACGATGGAGCCAGGCTGGTAAGTTCCAGCAATGATGCAAGAGGGAATGGCGGAACTGAAACGATAGAGGAGAGTTACCCAGGGGGAGATACATCTCTGAGGCAGAGGGGTAGTGGTATGGGGGAGTGAGGACTGGGGGAGAGAGGTGAGCATCTCCAATGGACCCAGTGTTCCCATTAAACAGGGATGCTTTTCCCAGTACCCACCACCAGACCATTCTGTACAAGATATTTTCCAGGTTATTTATTGATCCAACCGCTTATGCTCCCAAACAGAATCACACAAATAGCCCAGACACTGACAGTTCTGAGTTCATGTTTTCAGTTGAAGCTTTGCTATGCATGAGCTGACCAACAAAAAAAAATTAATATTGCGCATACCTACAACAGTATATTAGCGTATTCTTTCTGGAATGAATGAAACACTGAATCATAGCAACATCTTTACAAATACGCGCAAACCATAAGGTGGATTTTTCGATCTCTGCCTTAGTCCTTATTAACAGTGAACCTTCAGACCGTGTTATGAATTCTCAACATTGTGCTGTGTCATGTTTTGAGTGCATCGTGAATTTTTGATAAATATAATTTGTGCAATGATTCCCCCTCCCCCCCTCATCTCCTCCATCCCCTCCAATATTCTCTGCTATACAAATTGTTGGAGAGAAATAGTTAAATTTATCAGGCACAGGTTGGTTATAATGCTTTATGCAGATTCAGTGGCTGCAGAACATTTAATATGTGAAATGAAAATGTGCTTACATGTATCCCATGGCCCTGATGCAATTGGTTATTTTTTACAAAATTGGCCAATGGAGATAACTTGTCATCAAGTGTAGAGTTTAAAATAGTCTTAATCTATGCAAAGCAGTTAAATTTAAGTTTATTTATTAGTGTCACAAGGAGGTTTTTATTAATACTGCAATAAAGTTACTGTGAAAATCCCCTTGTCGCTACACTCTAGCACCTGTTCAGGTACACTGAGGGAGAATTTAGGAAGACCAATCCACCTAACCTACACATCTTTTGGACTGTGGAAGGAAACCCACACAGATACACGGAGAACATGCAGGCTTTGCACAAACAGTGACCCAAGCCGGGAATCGAACTCCGGTCTCTGTCTCTGTGAAGCAACAGTGCTAACCACTGTGCTACCATGTTGCCCTAAAGATTCTATCCTAAAAATGCTAGCATCACTCGAGAAAGCCAAAAATAGTTTACTACTTTTATTAGAAAACCTAAATGCAGATATCTTGATACCGCTGGAAGTTGTTCATATGAATGTGTGTCCAGTTTTGCTTAATATCTGCACAACAGCCGGCCAGACTCCCAAATTCAATAAACATTGTCAAATCAACTGTAAAAGATAATGATAATGATAATGAGCAACACAGCACGGGAAACAGGCCCTTCGGCCCAACAAGCCCGCGCCGCCGTCATAACTATATAGTAGCAATTCCATTATCCTATTATAGATTTAGGTTATTCCTAATATGGAAGACTCTCACTATAGGGACAATGTGTTTCCCAATCAGCCTAAGAGCGAATTTTTGGGTTGTGGGAGGAAACCGGAGTGCCCGGAGAAAACCCACGCAACCACGGGGAGAACGCGCAAACTCCCGCGGACACCGGCCCAATTCCAAGTGTCTGCACAGCCACATCGATAGTCTCTGAGCTGTCATGGTGCCCTTCAGATGGTCCACATAAAGCACTCATTTACGACATGAGGTACCAGGCAACCCATGAATCAACATCCAAGAGCTGTACCCACACCACCTGCCGAATGCATGCTCAATGTTGGTCAAGTATGGACCGAATTACCTGTGGAAAAAAGCCGTAGTTAAACAGTCCTAATATATACCTCTATCTGCATACCGCTCATGTGGCTGTCCAAGAGACCCTTAAACAGCCCCAGCGTGCCTGCTCCCACCACCTTACTCGGCAGTGCATTCCACACCCCCACA
This sequence comes from Sphyrna mokarran, assembly GCA_024679065.1. NCBI lineage: Eukaryota > Metazoa > Chordata > Chondrichthyes > Carcharhiniformes > Carcharhinidae > Sphyrna > Sphyrna mokarran. Next base: position 14,208,247 of record JAGIQG010000010.1, on the reverse strand, counting down.
CCCTTTGTGTGAAAAACTGCCCTCTAATATTCGTCTTATACATAGCCCCCCTCACCCTAAGGCCATGACCCCTCGTCCTATCCATTTCTGAAGGTGGAAAAAGTTTACCCCCATTTACTCTATCTATACCCCTTATAATCTTATACACCTCTATTAGATCCCCTTTAAGCCGACGTCTTTCAAGGGAAAACAACCCCAGTCTATTTAATCGTTCCTCATAAGACAGTCCTTCCATACCAGGCAGCATCCTGTAAACCTCCTCTGCACTCTCTCCAAGGACTCCACATCCTTCCGATAGTACGGCGACCAGAACTGGACGCAGTATTCCAAGTGAGGCCTAACCCACGTTCTATACAACTGCAACATCAAACTCCTACTCTTGTATTCTATACCCTTTTCTATGAAAGCTAACATACTATACGCCTTCTTTATCACCTTCTCCACCTGTGAGGACACCTTCAGAGATTTGTGAACCTGCACCCCCAAGTCTCTCTGCATCTCTATGCTCCATATAGTTTTACCTTTTATCCTATAACTCTCTTCTACATTTTTCCGGCCAAAATGCATCACCTCGCATTTATCCGGATTAAATTCCATTTGCCACCTATCTGCCCAGTCTACCAACCTATCTATGTCCTGTTGTATTGCCTGACACTGCTCCTCTGTACCCGCCAATCCAAGCATCTTGGTGTCATCAGCAAATTTGCTGATCTCACCACCTACCCCTACTTCCAAGTCGTTTATGTAGACCACAAATAGAAGAGGACCTAGTACTGAGCCTTGTGGCACTCCACTCGTGACAGGCTTCCAGTCGGAAAAAGAGCCTTCCACTACTACCCTCTGTCTCCTCCTCCCGAGCCAGTTCTCGACCCATCTACATACCTGGCCCTGTATCCCATGCGCCTTCACCTTATCTCTATCAGTCTACCATGAGGAACCTTGTCAAATGCCTTACTGAAATAAGATCTGCACTGTTAATCTGTACAATTTAATGTTGACCATCCACTCCAAGCCTTACATGATGCACAAGATATTATTTTGTAAACAATTCATTTTAAAATGGCACATACATGATTTGTGTGTCGTTCAGTAGATCTCATGAAGAGATTCTGATTCTTGTACATTTCAACAGAAAGTGTTTTTTTAAGTATTTGTAGCTGTGTAAATATATATAGTATAAATTCTAAACTAAAATTTCCATGCTTGCCTCTACACACATCTCTGTCCAGTACACTACTGCCCTCTAGACTCGGGTCATGTGTTACTTTACATTATAGTATGGACGGTAGTGTATCTAATTCCACGTTACTCCTTTTCATGCCAACACCTTATATTACAAAAAGCTGCCAAGTTTGTCTAGTCTGCTTGTTTGTAGTTGACAGAATCCAAACCAAATTATGCTAATCACACTGTTGACTTCTTATCTCATAGCAGAAGAAGTTCTCTGTGAAATGAGTTTGTGTGTCTCAGCCTGTTTATTGCAAATACTAAATTGCCACAAGATACTGCATTTAATCTAAACTTGGGGCATAATGGAAAGTTGTTGCATAATACTGAAAAATATAGTCCGGTTTGTGGAGTGCTCAATTCTTGTATAACAGCCTTCATTATGTTCTAGTGTTGGGTGAAATTAGACTGAGTGGCACTGAATTTCTGCCAAATTTGTGAGGTGAAGCTTGATGTAATTGGCAGCAGTTAAAAGTAAACATATTTTTCATACCCAGTACTAACATCGCTTAGCATAGTCAGCACAAAGATTCACTTTAAAATAGAAATTCATGTTCATAGTAGCAAGTGCTTATATGTCCAAATTGCTTTGAAGGTAGGCTAAAAAGGAGTTGTAGCCTTTGTTGAATGTGATGCTTGGGGACCTGATTGGGTCTGTGTAGAGAGAAATGCTGATAAACATGCACTGCAAAATGCTTGTACATTATCAGAATGCCTCTTGCCATTTGCCAGAAGCACAAAGGAGTCTGTCTCCAACTTGGCACAGGGAAGAGATTGGAGTCTGTCCTTTTCAACATAGAAACGGTGGCCAACTCCGAAACAACACCGGCGGATCCAGCCTTGATATAACATCAAGTGGACAATGTCTTACATCCCATTGTAGCTCAGGCAGAAGCCACCCAATGTCTGAGTGGAAGCTCAGGCTGAGGCCATGTGATGCGTGATTAGTGTCCTCCAAGCTCAGCTTAGAGCCAGATTGCTGCCCTCATGTCCAAGGATACAAGTGCTTAAGGACAAGCTGGAACTCCCTGTTGTCAGCAGTCTGTGCTCCAGAGGGACAGATGAAGTGCTGCCCTGGAGGGCAGTGGCAGTGTCTCTGTAGTGCACAAACCTGCTGTACGCTCTAAGGCTAGCAACATTAATGTTACCACCATTGCCATTCTGTCAGTCTTCTTGCTGTTCCCTGTCAGCCTGGCATCCCTGACTGCTCAGGCCAGGTTGGTGCAGTCTGAAGCAGGGTCTCCAAAACCTAGAGCTACTTGAGGCCTTCCTGCAAGACCATCTCCCCCAGTCAAAGTCAATTGTTATCTACCATCTTTGCTGCACTTACTGGGTAGCCCTGTGTCAGAGTTTTGTGCCTTAAAGGTAGCCAGGGAATGGGTAATGAAGATTCATTCAGTTTCGTATGTATTATTGAGATCATTGATGGATAAAATTGATGCTTCTGTTGTACAGGCCACATTTGAAGTATTGTGTACAATAATGGTCTCCTTATGCAAGAAAATGTAAATATGTTAGAAACAGTTCAGAGAAGGTTTACTAGCCTAATACTAGGAATGGGCAGGTTGTCTTACGAGGAAAGATTGGAGAGGTTAGGTTTGTACCTATTAGATTTTAGAAGAGAAAGAGGCAAGTTTAAGATCCTGGGAGGTATCAGCAAGGCCGATGTGAAGTGGATGGTTTTCTCTTGCTGGGGAATCTAGAATTAAGGGTTAAAATTTATAAGTAAGGGAATCACTAATTCAATACAGAGACGAGAAGATCTTTTTCTCTCAGTGAGTCTTGCATCTCAGGACCTCTCTTTTTCTAAAGATGATGAAAATAGCCTTTGAATATTTTTAAGGCAGAACCAGCTAGCTTAATTAACAAGGGAATAAAAGGTTTTCTGGAGTCAGCAGGAATGTGGAGTTGTGTTCAGCTATGATCTTATTGAATGAGGGAGCAGGCTCAAGGGACTGAGTGGCCTAATCCTGCTCCTAATTCATGTATTCATATATTATTTTGGGAAAAAAATCAGAATGCTTTTCATTTCAAGATCTCTGTCAGCATTCGATGTGACCGTCTATTGCAGAGAGGATGAATAGGTAGGGAATTGTGGAGCTGAGGAGACGGGGGGGGGAGTGATTTTAAGAGAAATTAACTGCTCATGGATAATCTCCTTCTCATCTTTCATCTCCTCATTTCCCTCTCTTTGCTGAAGGTTAGTCTGTATGGCACACAGCCAACCATCTTTTGGAGATCTGCTTCGATAGCTATTGGAGGGCTTTCTGTTAGCGGCCCAATCAGCAAAAATATTGCTTCAGGACTCCCAACTGTTGGCTCCACAATATTCCTGATGACATCTTGTGCAGTCGGGTGACAGAGGGGCAACCCATGAGTTATCAGTGGAATGGGTGGCCTCTTTTGTCACTAGTCAGCTAAACTTTGGTTTGACATTGCAGCTGAAATACGGAGGGAATGATGGACTGGCACAGAGCCTGCTGCTTGAGAATTCAGTGACATAATCCTCTGTACAATATTGAACACCAGCTGCATATTTTTTAAAACTTTTACTCAATTATTAAAGTTACAAAGCCAATGCTCAGAATGGACTGGACAGACCCGAACCCATCTCCTTGCTTGTTCCAAAAACAAAATTCAAAATTCCAACTGAATCTAATTCAAAGTCACCATAAGATAGACAAATGAGATCCAAGTTGACAAGATAAGGAATTTCATAGTAACTTCATTGCGTGTTAATGAAAGTCTTACCTGTAATTGATAGATAAACTTTTCTTAAAATGTTGCACCCTATCTTGGGCTTGATCCGATGATGCTTACTCGTGGCCAAAAATCTGAGGAATACATACTGCATACAAAGAGTGCTGTATCCCATATGGTTCCAGTACATCTCTTTGTTGAGTTTGAGTGCTTGCAGAGTCACTTGAGTACAGTCAATAGCTCCCTCACCATCAGGGACTATATTACCCTCGCAAAGCCATGTGCCTTTCCCTCCTGTTCCACCATGATGATGATACCCTCTCTTCTGGGATACAGGACCTCTGTTATATCCTTGATGCAGTGATGCACAACACACTGAAGTATCACCAGCTCCTCTCTGGACAGATAATCTTGTGGAGAAACCGAAGGCCACAATGATTTTCCCAGCCAGCTGCAATGGCAGCTTCAACTTGCTCTGTGGCTGCAGATCCATGGGAGAAGTTGGCACATTTTGGTGGTCAACTGCTTGGTGAATAATCATCATCGGTGCCTCAGAAGTTGTTTCCTATGGAGGCAGGAGGAGAAGATGGCTCGCTGAAAACCATTGGTGTGTACGGCCAGCTCCACTTCCCAGTATGTGAACTCTCTCCTCCCTGCTGCCTGTTCCCCTGCTGTGCTACAGCCCAAGAAGGAATGGACAGATGGCAGACTTTCATTTCACCGAACATCCAGGAAAAGTCCAATGTCATGCCCCTTCCGGCTCCAACTCCTTTCAATACCTCCTGCAGCATGATGCTTACACTAAAACCACAAAACAGCAAAGGAGAGTCAAAGGCCACAGACTGGAATATTCACCACTGATCCCTTTATACATCATGGGTTTTTTTAAAGTTTACTTATTAGTGTCATAAGTAGGCTTTGAAAATCTGCATTGAAAATCCCCTGGTCGCCACACTGTGGCACCTGTTTGGGGGAGAATTTAACATGGCCAATGCACCTAATCCCCATATCTTTCAGACTTTGGGAATTAACCAGAATACTCGGAGGAAACCCACGCAGACATGGGGAGAGCATGCAGACTCTGCACAGAAGGTGATCCAATCTAGGAATAGAATCTGGGTTCCTGGCGCTATGAGGCAGCAGTGCTAACCCACTGTGCCACCATGCCATATGGAAGAGAGAAGGGTTTTTCATGCTGCTAGCTGGATCAATGTTCAGCTGGGGGTGTTTTAAGTGGCAGACAAATTCAGGACTTGTGAGTTGAAAAATGGCAGGTTTTGTGGCAGTAACTCCAAATTAGGTCACAATCTGCCATTTGTGTATGCTTCCAGTGCATGCTGGTGCTGGCACACATACAACATGGCACTCTGTGCAAGCAGCTCCTTAAGTGGTTAGGATGGAGGGGAGGGCCTGGGTGGAATGTTCTTTCAGGGGGTCAGTGCAGACTGAATGGGCTGAATGGCCTCTTCCTGCTCTGGAGGGATTCTATGCCTCTGTTCTGTGGTTCTAAGTGAATTGGCAGTCATTTGCAAGAATCCTGGGCTCCCAGAAAACTGACGCCATCGAGCTGAATTCTGCAGGTCTTCCAGTCACCAAAGGAAACAACAGCTCCTGCAATGCCGAGGTTTGAACAATGGAAATTATTTCCCAAGGGGGAAAAGACGGCCAGAGTTCACACTGTTGGGATTCTCCATACCCTCACCCCTGGGTTTCCTGCCGGCATGGGGTGACATCAATGGGAATTTCCTTTGACAGTGGCTAGGCCAGAGAATCCTGCCACCAGCAAACAATGCACTGCCTCCGCCAATGGGAAACATGCGGCTGGGAGGCTTGAGAATCTCGCCTACAGACTACCTATTTGAGTGGAGTGAGTTTAAATCTTGCGATGTGCCACACAGAGCAAAGCTTCAGCATTCCACAAAAAAACAGCTGCCATTGGGAATACGTTAGACTTGACAGGTCGAAGAATGCGGAAGGTAGTTAACATGTTAGTAATTCTCAACAAAATAATTTAGGGTCCCACTTGTCAAATATGGCTTTCATTTCGAAACCAGAGACAGAACTGACGACTGAATCTGACAGGATATATATAGAAAAATCAGCATCACAAGTCCCGGTGGTGCTTCCAGTAACACTAAGCTCCTAGACAGAAGCTGATATTCTCTACTCATCGAGAAAGGTAAAATTGGTTGCATTTTGGCATGACGTATCAAAATCCACCAGTAGTTTGTGAAAGACTATGGTCAACATAGGACAGTGTTCAAAAACCCATCTGCAAAAGTTCCATATATAATATTATCATTATAGAATTTCAAATCCGGGAGGGTGAGAGGAAGGACTTAAATAAGAAAGTGGTTGTAAAAGAGCAATGGCCAGCATTTAGAAGGATAATGGTATGTGTACATTTTCTGTGTGTGTATGTGTAACATCCCAGGGTCAGCGTCCTGCTCATTACTGTTTCTGATCTGCATTTATGACCTGAATTTTGCAACTCAGTAGAAACTGATGAAACTTGCAGGTGGTGGAACATGAGAAGGGTCATTGGAATCAGAGGAAGGAGGCAGAAACAACAGAATGGTCTCGTAAAAATATACCAGTTGGTCAAACAGTGACAAATGGTTTTAGTATACCCAAAAACTGCAGCTCACTTGATGTTGAACAGTAGTTTGACAATACAAAAGCAGAGGAGGAATTTAAATATTTAACTCTTTAAATATGTTGTAAAAATATATTCAATTGCTTGTCATCAGTGTATATTAGAATTTGACCCCACATGCAGCATCTTAGTTATCTCGTATCCTGATGGTTTATCAGATCCACCCATCTGTGTAATGTTATCGGAGGATGCCTATTAATACGTTCCCTTTGGAAATCCCAGCCAAACAAGTATGATGGGTGAGCTCCAGAAAGACAAGTGGGAGCATCTGAGGCTTGAGTAGCTGGTGGTCCCTCTGGAAGAAGGAGCCAGATGATGGAAGCACCTTCTTAACACTTAAAAATAGGCTAAATAACCTGTGGATGTATTAATAGGGAACCTATTAATAGGCGTCCTCCGATAACATTACACAGATGGGTGGATCTGATAAACCATCAGGATACGAGATAACTAAGATGCTGCATGTGGGGTCAAATTCTAATATAAATTGATGACAAACAATTGAATATATTTTTACAACATATTTAAAGAGTTAAATATTTAAATATGTGAGCATATCTGTGGCCCTCTCGCATCCATATTTCCAGGGAGCAGAAGGAGGCAGGGGAAGCTACATTTAAGGAGGTTTTGTTGCTCCTTTCCCCCACCCACTGTTCCTGACCTACTACCAAAAGGCTGCCTCCGGGCACCTATCAAGCTTTGGTTCAGTATGTGTGTGTGCGTGTACGTGCGTGTGTGTTATTGCATATACGTGCATCTACACATGCAAGCAATAGTTTCTGTCCAGACCACAACTGAATTTTTCTCACACGTCTATTTCAAGCTCACTAATGCCTGCACATGTTTGTGCAAGTTTTTATATGCATATACGTTGAGAAGATATCTATTGCCCTTTTAATTCAGTAATAGTTCACCTATTTCGTCACTAGCTGCAGATTTTCTCAGACAGTAGAGCATTTGTCAGTACTACAGACCTGTAAAATCGACTATAATGGACTAGACAGTGTGTCCAGATATCCAAAAAGCATCTCCCTGCCAGGTCCTAGTTTCTCAACTCTCGAATGATCAGCATTCCAGGGGAGACAAAGAAAATGCTTCAAATACACTTTGACACATTCCTCATGTGGCAGTGTTGACCCTAATGCTTGCTACCAATTATTTAGAACAGCGACAAGTTGTCTACTGAACTGCATCAGGCTTTGAGTCACATCTTAATGAAGAGGCAGGGCGGTGAAAGGGAAGGAAAGAAAAGGAAGCAAACCCTGCTTCCAGATCCCACTGTCTCATAGGGTGTTCTACCCCAATCTGCGGGTGGAGAATTGTTCTGTTCTGTCACATAAAGTGGAGGTGCCTGCGTTAGACTGGGGTGGCACAGTGAAAAGTTTCAAAACACCAAAGAGTCACCTGATGAAGTCCTCTGAAAGCCGGTTATTCTAAATAAATCTGTTGGACTTTAACCTGGTGTTGTGAGACTTCTGACAGCTGCATGAAGATACTGGAAGAAACCTGGGACCCTGAGTAAGATGTCATTCTCAAATCGAGGGACAAATGCCAACAGCCACTGCAGAAATACTGTAAAGCAGTTCCTCTGAGGCAGGACGTTCAAACACCTCACCCAGTGTTTACAGCTAAATTTAAGCCTATTCACTCATCCTTCAAATGACAGATATCTTATTTGCGATACTTTGCTTCCTCCCAAAGAGAGTTTTAAGTGGTGGACGAAACTATTTATACAGCATAGTATTATTTAAGCTGTAACGAGCACTTGGCAAGAGCTTAATGACCTGAAAAATAATCAATACTGCTGACCAATAATTGTGCCAATTTGAACAGTTTATTTATGATGCTTGCAAATGAATTTTTGAATGCTCAAGCTGCACATAAGGATGCATATGTGAGAAATATATTACAGTCAGAGAAGGACAGTGCGGTAATATTAGTGTCCTGTTGCAGCATTTGACAAATGCTACCTTTGTTGATGAGCTGGGCCTTTTAGTCTGCTATGGATTATCACTTGATCCTGCTCAAGCACTTCTGTAGTGGAGTGCATTACCCTTGGAGCCATACTGGTCTCCATGCCTCATTAACGTGGGTGTTAGATAAATCAAAGCCAACCTCTGCAACAAAGATAAGCCCACTCCAGGCAAGCAAGACGATGATGTATGGATCCATGAGGCTAATAGGAAAGTATTGACCAAAAAATGGTGTGCTTATCCTGCAATCACTGAATATTGCAATGAGAGCTCCCAAAAGCAGATGGGATACACTTTGGGGAATCCAGCAGCGTTGAATGTGAAGCATAAATGGATCCTCTGGTTTTCAAGTTTAACTAGTAATTATTACTTGCAGAAATCATTGAGAAAGTTAGCTAAGATGGAATATATTGTTAATTTATTATGAAGCATTAATACATGCAAGACAATTAGTGCTTACTCCGTACAGACTGATAGTCACGTAGTCATAAATTAGCAGAGTATGCTTATGGGGGATCAGGCGATAAAGTCACTTGCAACACAATTTTATAGCATGACTGACTATTAGATATTCTAAAGCTGAGGTAAAACTTTTTAGTTTTGTGCTGTGATGAAATGAGGAAGCGTTTCAAATCTTCTCCCCCCACGCCCCCTCTCATAGCCCCCTTTCCCTCACCCCATCCTTCTGCCCCCGGTTAGCAAATAAACATGATAAACACACTGTACAAAATGACCTCTGCCACTGAAGCAAGGACTGATATTTTGTAGGGCTTGTGTCCCAGACTTTCATTGAAGTCACATCAACAAAGCAAGGATATCTTTGAGGGATTTGTTTGAAAATGATGTTTTGAAAGAAATTGTGAATTACCCGAGAGAGAGAGATTCTTGCAGTTATTGGCGACTCAGTTTGACTTCAGCGGGTAGGCACAATGACATCTACCTACATCATGGCTGTTCTCCTTATATTACACAGAAGGTAGATGCCTGTCATAGTATTGACAAGAAAGCCTTAGGGAGGTGAGCTGCTGGCATAGTGTTACCTTGAGGCTCGGCATGAGGATGAGTGACACATGCAGCTTTTTCTGTGTGGCTTATCATAGTGTTGTGTGGCTGAAGCCATGCAGTTGGGTAGATTGTTTCATGGATATATCTATGTTGTGGTCAGGACAATGGTGCCCCACACTGATCCACAAGGTATTGGCCTCAATGCTGTTACAACCCTTTGAAATTCACAGATGCTAGATCTGGTTTGGACTAACATAATGTCTTTCTAATTTGATTTATTCAATCACAAAAAAAACTGCATCAATTTCTGATTAATGATCTCAGATAAGGCTTCAATCTCAAAAACATGCCTTTGCTCTTCAGATTTTTTTCACGGTTGCTGCTGATCCATTTTCAGAGGTGTAGGAATAGTACAGTGGTTAGTTCTGCTGCCTCACAGCTCCAGGGACCTCAGCCTCAGGTGGCTATCTGTGTGGAGTTTGCACATTCTCCCTGTGTGGGTTTCCTCCCACATTCCAAAGATGTGCAGGTTAGGTGGCTTGGTCATGCTAAATTCTCCTTTAGTGTCCCACGATGTGTAGATTAGATAGATTAGCCATAGTAAATGTGTGAAGTTAAGGACTGGGGAGGGGGCCTAGGTAAGACGGTTTGTCGGAGAGTTGGTGTCGACTTGATGGGCTGAATAGCCTTTTTTGCACTGTAGGGATGCTATGATTCTCTGAATTGGAAGCATTCACGTTAATCAGGGAGGGATGGAGGGAGGTGGGGAAGGAAGAAAGGATGGTTGGACAGATGGAGGGGTGGATGAATGAATTTTTCATACACATCTATTTCAAGCTCACTCATTCCTGCAGTTACCTGGAAAGTACATCTGTCACTTCACCTGTAAAGATTCCATTCTGTTTTCTGTAGTTTCTCCAACTCCACTTTATCCTCACTTTTAAGCCACCTTTTGTCATTGTGAAATGCCTTCCTTTTGTCCTCAGCCAAGTTTTCCCTCCACTGTTGTTAATAAGACCTTTAATCAGCACATTCCATTACAAGTGCTTCTGTTTCCACAGCCCTTTCCTCCTCATTGTTTCCACATTCACCACATCAGCTTCTGCCACTTCCAGCAATTCTGGCAATCTCATAAAGAGGCCCTGAATCTTTTTTGGTTGAACATTAAGTGTGTATTTATTGAAAACACTTATACACAGGGTATAGCCCAAGCTAAGCATTACCTCCATGCTTGCTTCTACGCAAGTGTCTGTGCAGTCCACAACTGACCTTAGTCTCAGGTTGTGTGTCTCTTTACATCACACTGTGAGTGGTATTGTTTCCCGCTCCTGCATTAACCCTTGCTACGCCAGATATCCCTACCCCAATCAACAAAACCCCATCATCAAATCCATTTTCACGACCACTCTCCTATCTGAGGTTGGAGTGAGCCATTAATTGGAACTGATAACAGTAAATTCTGCATTTCTGTTAATTCGTCTCAAGTTGCTGTTATACACAAAAGTGGCTTAATGATTTGTTCAGGTAGTTGGAATTTCCTTTGGCTAGTGGTCCATGGAAAAACCCACTTGTTCCACTGTTGTCTATTCAAAGCAAGACACTTGACTTTGTTGTAGCATCATTTTGCCTTCAATTTGACAAAGTGTGGCTCTCCACAATTGAGATATACATTCTCAAATAGGTAACAGTCTCATCTTGTCCTTGAGCTGTTCTGGGGCAATAAAGGGCAATTCTACATTACCCCTATCAGAGAATGATAGAAACTCGTCAGAGCAAAAGGAGGCCATTTGGCCAATCAAGTCTGCACCAACAACAATGCCACCCACGCCCCTTTCCTGCAATCCCACATATTTATCCTACTAATCCTTCTGACACGAAGGGTCAATTTAGCATGTCCAATCAACGAAACCTGCCTGATGAAGGAACAGCGCTCCAAAAGCTCATGACCCAAATAAACCTGTTGGATTTTAATCTGGTGTTGTGAAACTTCTTACTGTGCCCAACCTAGTTCAACAGTGACATCTCCACATCTTCACACATCTTTGGAGTATGGGAAGAAACCAGAGTACCTGGAGGAAACTCACGAGACACAGGGAGAACATGCAAATTCAACACAAACAGTCAAATGAAGCTGGAATTGAACCTATGTCTCTGGCACTGAGAGTCAGCAGTGCTAATCACCATGTCACTGTGCCATATTTGAAATACATGGATTGTTCTCCATGAAAAATATTCAACTAACCGTTCATTTCTTCTTTACTTTTAAATGATGTTAGCTGACAAATTTGAATATATAATTGTAGTTAAATGGCTTTCCTTTCTTCCCAAAAGAAAGATTTCAAAATAGTTTCTTCATGAACACATTGCCTCTTTAAATGAGTCTTCTGTGCTAAAATCCCCAAAGATGCATCATATTTCAAGAGTACATTTTCAGAAGGCTATGAAGTTCATTGCAATATTGTCAAACCTGAAGCTGCTTCCAAGAGAATGCATTCTAGTCATAAAAATGCTATTTGTGAAAAAAAATTGTATATCCCAAATGATCTCGCAGGATTTTTCTGAAAATTTGCACTATACGTCAAGTTGAGTGAGATCATTTCTGAGAATGGGATACTTCTTTCATTTCCAACATCCAGAGAGTAATTTTGATGTCAGTGGAAATAGAAGAATAAAACAAGATAGTCAATTGTCCATTACCTGTTTTACATACTCATACATAATCAATATTTTCCAGGGGCTAGCAGTGCTGCCTCACAGCATCAGGGACTTAGGTTCAATTCTGGCCTTGGGTCACTGTCTATGTGGAGCCTGCATATTCTCCTTATGTCTACCTACACCTCTAGGTGCTCTGGTTTCCTCCCACAGTCCAAAGATGTGAAGGTCAGGTTAATTGGCCATGCTAAATTGCCCTTAGTGTCAGGGAGACTATCAGGGTATAAATGTGGGGTATCAGTGATAGGATCTGGGTGCAAGTGTGGTCAGTGCTGGCTCGATGGGCCAAATAGCCTCCTTCTGCACTATAGGGATTCCACGATTTTCTTCCCAATCCCCAGCACAGCTTCTGTATCAGACACTCCTAGATCTGGTGCATCACAGGTCAGATATCGAGTGAAGTTCTCACTGTTTCTTCTCACATTCCTTGGCTGAGCCCTGGCTGCTGAAGACGATCTCTGTTTAAACCAGTGTTTAAGTCACGGTTGGTATTTCCCACACTGGCAATCTTTGCCTGAGCTGTTTCCTGGGAAATGGACAGATAGTTGTGCTTTCCGACCTATTCATGGACTGTGCACCCGATTGTTTACAGTTTTACAGAGCATACAGAGGAGATTTAACAAAGATTAATTATCATGCAGAGACAAGAGAAACTGGAAAATTGTTTTGTCAGCAGTTAACATGTACGTTATGTATATGTCCTGATTGAATAAACTGGGATAGTTCTCCCTGGAAAGATGGAGGCTGAGGGTGACCTGATAGAGGTTTATAAAATTATGAGAGGTATAGAGAGGGTGAACAGTTGGAAGTTGTTCCCAGGACAGAAATGACAATTACAAGTTCAGGAGAAGGGGAGAAAGGTTCAGTGGAGATGTGGGGGAAAAGTTTTTTGCACAAAAGGTGATGGGGGTCTGGGATGCACTGCCAAATGAGTGGTTGAGGCAATTATATTAGCCACGTTTAAGACTTATTTTGATAGACATGTGAAGAAATAGGGAATCAAAGGATACAAGTGGTTAGTCCAGTTACGACGACGTGATTGGTACAAGCCTGGAGGACCGAAGGGCCTGTTTCTGTGCTTTACTGTTCTTTGTTCATTGTTTTTTTTGTGTGAGTTTCAAAAGATGTTCAGTTCCTCACTAAACAGTCAATCTGCACTGTTTCATTTCAATGATGTGAGAAAATGACAAAAGATTTGCTTCAGATTTTTTTTTAATCATTGCTGTTGTGATTAGCTCACATTAAACAATCTCTCTTACAGAATCTGACTGCACATTAGCAATTCAAGAACTTGAACATGAGCTCCTTGGAACAGAGAAGGAAGACTAATGGAGATTTGTTAGTGGTGTTGAGAAGGCCTGCCTGCATCCTCTGCAGTCTGACTCACCATCAGGGGTAGCACAGTGGTTAGCACTGCTGCCTCACAGCACCATGGACCTGGGTTCGATTCCCAGTTTGGGCCATTGTCTGTGCAGAGTCTGCATGTTCTCCCCACGTCTGTGTTGCTTTCCTCCAAATGCTCTGGTTTCCTCCCACAATGCAAAGGTGTGCAGGTTAGGTGGATTGACCTTGCTAAATTGAGCCTTAGTGTCGGGGGATTAGAGGGTAAATACATGAGGTTGCAGGGATAGAGCCTGGGTGGGATTGTTGTTAGTGCAGGTTCGATGGGCTGAGTGTCCTCTTTCTGCACTGTAAGAATTCTATGATTCTATGCTCTGGTTTTCTCCCATAGTCTGAAAGATGTGCTGGTTGGGTGCATTGGCCATACTAAATTCTCCCTCAGTATGCCTGAACAAGCATTGGAGTGTGGCGACTAGTGGATTTTCTCAGTAACTTCATTACAAGTGTTAATGTAAGCCTTCTTGTGGCACTAATAAATAAACTTTAAAAAGAGTTCTTGTTTGGAGAGGCTTGTGTCTCTCAGTGGCAAGAGGAACTCTCTCCTGTCTCCTCCCACACCAGAACCTTCCATCATGGGAAAATCTGTAAGCCCCTGTTCTGCATTATTGAACAATCTTTACTCTTCTGTAAGTCAAAGTACTTGCTGTTCCCCTTTAACAGGTGAAGATTTGCTTTAAGTAGTGCTAAAGTGCGTTGAGCAAAGAATTTGATGCAAGTATCATGGAAGAAGCCATACTAAAGTTTGTGCACTGCCTCAAATATAATGAGTAATTTTTTTTAGGCACTTATCCAATTTTTAGCCCACTGAATTATATACATAGCAGGGGATAGCTTGTTATATAGCAGTCTTTGAGCATATTCAAAATTCCAGCCAGGATTTTATCATTATGCAGTATTGGCATTTTGATGCTAGTCTATTGTAAATTTGGAACATAAAGAACAAAGAAAAATACAGTACAGGAACAGGCTATACTCATGATGCCCTAACTAAACTAAATAAGACCTTCTGTCCTAACTTAGACTATATCTTCTCTATTCCTTCCCTATTCATGTACCAATCCAGATGCCTCTAAATGTTGCAAATGAGACTGCTTTCACCACAGGCAGCACATTCCAGGCACCCACCACTCTCTGCATGAAAATCTTCCCTTGCACATCTCCCTTAAACTTTCCCCCTCTCACCCGGGAACCTGTGCCCCCTTGTAACTTACAATTCCACCGTTGGAAAAAGCATCTGACTATCCACACCGTTTGTGCCTCTCATAATTTTGCAGATATTGGAATTTTGATGTCTAACAAGTCTCTGCCCAGCCTCTGTCTTACCAGTGAAAACACTCCTAGTTTATTCAACCTTTCCTCATTGCCATCATTGCAACATCCTGGCAAATCTGCTTTGCACTCTATCCAAAGCTTCCATGTCCTTCTGGTAGTGTGGTGACCAGAAATGCACGCAAAACTCTTAATGCGGCCTAACCAATGTTTTATACAGCTGTAATATGATTTGCCAACTCTTGTATTCAATCACAGCATCATGGAAACTCAACAGTACAAAATGAGGCCATTCAGCCCATTGAATTTGTACTGATAACAATCCCACCACGGCCCAATCCTGTGATCCCAGATATTTACCCCACTAATCCTTCTAACCTATGCATCTTGGGACACTAAGAGGTAATTTAGCATGGCCATTGTACCTAACCCGCACATCTTTGGACTGTGGGAAGAAACCAGAGCACCTGGAGGAAACCCAATCAGACATGGGGAGAATGTGAAAACTCCACACAGACAGTGACCCAAGCCAACAATTGAGCTGTGAGGCAGCAGTGCTAAACACTGTGCTGCAGTGCCATCCACAAATGCTCCAGCCGATGAAGGCATTGAAATGGATGTGATAATAAGAAGCAGAGATATTGCAACATGATATTTTCCTATTCTTGCATTTGCTATCTTTTGTTGACTATTTGATGGCATTTGGAAATAGTATGCTATCAATCTGAATTTACTCAAATAAGCACAAACGGCAGAACAAGGGTGAATTGGAAAAACTCCCTTCAAAGGTATGAGTTGCCATTAACCAAATTACCAAGCAATGTGATAGCCCGACGGAGTTAGTACAGTTGTCAGTGCTGAGTAAGGTAGAATCAAATATGTTTAACTTTGGTTAAAACCTGAGGCGTGCTACTGAAAATAAACATTACTTATTTGGTTCAGAACCCTGCTGTATATCTGCTACATTGGTTTAGTGTAGATCTCTCTTCATCATTTTCATGGGGAAAATGAGCTTCCTCATCCCTGATAGTCATAAGGTCCTAACACTCTATTTATCTTCTTTTATCCAGAAGCTGTGTTTTCACAGGCATATTCACTTTTCATTATGATGCCTTATTTACAGCAGCTTCTGGCTAAGTACTGGAGTTGAGTACATGTTCAAGGATATAAGAATAAAGTGTGCTCCAAAAACCTCCATTATAGCGTAACTGTCTGACCAATCTCAAAATAAATACACGCCATTGTGCTGTAGATACTTTGATGGCATTGGTCATGGGAAAGTCAGTCCTTTTATAAAATGTTATTTTAAACTCACAGCAAGGAATGGTTACCATAATGTAAGCTGAGATCTGACATATAAGAACACTCCTCATCTCATCAGATTATAGTGTAGTATTTATTGTTCAATGTTCTTTTCTCCTTTCCTGATTGTTTATTCATCCACTCTTTCCTTGCCTCGGTTGGTGGCAAAGTATTACTCAATCAACAATGTGATACATTTATAAAGTGACCATTTTACATGTATGAACTTGTGGTTCACATGAACCCGTAGGAGGGAATTTTCCAGCCGAAACTAGAAAATCCCACCCGAGATCTATGAATTGTATGGTCCATGTCCTGCCCGCTACGATTCCCGTGGTGGCTGGGACGAGAAGATTCTGCCTATCTTACCAGAGGAAGTAGCAGCACTCCAAAAGCTCATGATTCCAAATAAACCAGTTGAACTTTAACCTGATGTTGTGAGACTTGTTGCTGTGCCTACCCCAGTCCAACATCGGCACCTCTGCATCATTTTGATCACGGCTGATGATCAAGTTCAATATCCTGATCTCACCTTCCCCCCCATACTCCTTGATCCCTTTAGCTCCAAGAGCTACATCTAATATAAAAATTATAGGCAGAATCTCCTCATCTCAACCATCACAGGAAGTGCAGTGGGCAGGGCTGTATGAAAATCTGTTGACTATGGGTGGGATTTTCTGGTTTCGGAGTGAAGATGACTGGAAAATCCTGCTGTTCATGTGAACTACAGGTTCATACATGCAGAATGGAGCACCACTGGCCAGTGGTAGGATACTCTGGTGCCACCACTGTCAATGAATTTCCCATTGATTCCACCCAATGCTGTCAAGAAATCTGAGGTGAGGATATGCCATCTAAGGAACTAGAAGATCCCACTGGAGCAGTCAGAAAGTTACAGCAATACTGTTGTTCAATACTCAACTGTTGATTATCATTGGATAAAGCTGCAGACTTTGAGGAACATGGTAAAAGAGTAGGCAGCTAAAAAGGAAGGGAGGTCTCAGGAGGGAATTGCAGAGCTTTGGCAGCTGAAGGCAAAGCCACAAATAGAGGTTTACAGCATGGAAACAGGCCCTTCAGCCCAACTTGCCCATGGCACCCTTTTTTTAAAAACTCCTAAGCTGGTCCCAATTGCCCGCATTTGACCTATATCCCTCTATACCCATCATACCCATGTAACTATCTAAATGCTTTTTAAGAGACAAAATTGTACCTGCCTCTACAATACCTCTGGCAGCTTGTTCCAGGCACTCACCACTTTCATCAGTTTGTTCATTCTTAGGTGATGAAAATCAGAGACGCACAAGTGAACAATATGTGGCCAAAAGAGCTAAAAATACTTTTTGGACTACTTCTGCAGCTGTGGGAAACTCCGCTTTAGCATCACTATCACACAGTCATTCGTCAAAACCCAAACTACTATCCCCTCTTCCCCTTTAACAAGTCCCAGCTGCAGGGACATTTTCGATTTAAATCCACATATATGTAAGAAAGCTGGTTTACCCTTGCTGAGTATCTCAGGATAAACTCAAAATTCTTTCCAACTACGTAATCTCTCCTCTTCTGTCTTTCTTACTGGTTCAAGTATATTCCCACAAAAATTTCAGGATAATGCTTTTTTTCAAACCTTGCAGTATCATTCCGTGGGGCGGTTTTGTTCTGTGACTTTTTTTTATTCATTCGTGGGACATGGGCATCACTGGCTAGTCAGCATTTATTGCCCATCCCTAGTTGTCCTTCAGAAGGTGGTGGTGAACTGCCTTATTGACTCGCTGCAGTCCATGTTGACCCATGCCGTTAGGGAGGGAATTCCAGGATTCTGGCCCAGCCATTGCGAAGGAATGGCGATATGTTTTCAAGTCAGAATGGCAAGTGGCTTGGAGGGGAACTTGTAGGTGGTATGTTCCCATTAACTGCTGTCCTTGTCCTTCCAGATGAAAGCAGATGTGGGTTTGGAAAGTGCTAAGGATCTTTGGTGAATTGCTGTAGTGCATCTTGTAGATAGCGCACATTGCTGCTACTGAGTATCGGTGGTGAATGAATTGAATGTTTGTAGATATGGTGTCAATCAAGCAGCTGCTTTGTCCTAGATGGTGTCAACTCCTGAGTGTTGTTGGAGCTGCACCCACCCAGGTAAGTGAGAATATTCCATCATAGTTCTGACTTGTGCTTTGTAGATGGTGGATAGCTTTGGGGAATCAGGAAGTGAGTTCTCACTGTGGTATTCCTAGCCTCTGACTTGTTCTTGTAACCATTGTGTTTATGTGGTGAGTCCAGTTGAGTTTCTGGTCAATGGCAATCCCAAGGATGTTAACTGTGGGGGATGTAGTGATGATTACACCATTGAATGTTAAGGGGTGGTGGTTAGAGTGTCTCTTATTGGTGATGGTCATGGCCTGGTATTTGTGTGGCATGAATGTTATATGCCACTTGTCAGCCCAAGCCTGAACATTGTCCAGATCTTGTTGCATTTGAACATGGACTGCTTCAGTATCTGAGGAGTCACAAATGGTGTTGAACATTGAGCAATCATTGGAGAATATCCCCACTTCTGACCTTATGATGGAGGGAAGATCATTGATGAAGCAGCTGAATATTGTTGGGCCTAGGACACAATCCTGCAGTGATGTCCTGGAGCTGAGATGACTGACACTCCACAACCACAACCATCTTCCTATATAGCAGGTATGACTCCAAGCAGCAGAGAATTTGCCCCTGATGATACCCATTGATTCCAATTTTGCTACACTCAGTTGAATGCAGCCTTGATGTCACTTCAACTCTGGAACTCAGTACTTTTGTCCATGTTTGAACCAAGGCTGTAATGAGATTAGGAGCTGGGTGACTCTGGTGAAATCCAAACTGGGCACCACTGAACAGATGCTGCTTGATAATACTGTTGATGACCCCTTCCATCATTTTATTGATGATCGAGAGTAGACTGATTATTAGCTGGGTTGGATTTGTTCTTTTTATTGTGTACAGGACATACCTGGGCAATTTTCCACATTGTTGGATAGATGCCAATGTTGTAACTGTGCTGGAACAGTTTGGCTAAGGGAGCGGCAAGTTTTGGAGCACAAGTCTTCAGTACTATTGCCGGAACGTTATCAGGGCCTATAGCCTTTGCAGTATCCAGTGCCTCCAAACATTTCTTGATATTATGTGGAGTACTGGCATCTGAGATGCTGGGGACCTCTGGAGGAGACAAAGATGGATCATCCACTTGGCACTTCTGGCTACGTTTGCTGCAAATGCTTCAGCCTTATCTTTTGTACTGGGCTCCTCCCTCATTGAGGATGGAGAGATTTCTGAAGCCTCCTCCTCCAGTGAGTTGTTTAATTGTCCACCACCATTCCTGATTGGATGTGGAAGGAATGCAGAGCTTAGATCAGATCCATTTGTTGTAGGATTGCTTAGCCCTGTCTATCACTTGCTGATTTTGCCATTTGGCATGTAAGTAGTCCTGATCGGTAGCTTCACCAGGTTGACACCTCATTTGTAGGTATGCCTGATGCTGCTCCTCGCGTGTCCTCCTGCACTGTCCATTGAACCAGGGTTGATCCCCTGGCTTGACAGTAAGAGTTGAGTGGGGGACATGCTGGGTCATGAGGTTGCAGATTGTGCTGGAGTACAATTCCACAGCTGTTGATGGTCCACATGCCCCGTGGATGCCCATTCTTGAGTTGCTAGGTCATCTCAAAGTCTGTCCCATTTAGCACAGTGATAATGTCACACAGCACAATGGAAGTTATTTTCAATGAAAAGATGGGACTTTGTCTCCACAAGGACTATGCCATGGTCACTCTTACCTATACTGTCATGGACTGATGCAACTGCAGCTGGCAGAATGTTAAGGATCAGATCAAGTATGATATTGCCTCTTGTTGGTGTCTTCACCAATCGCTACAGACCCAGTCCAGCACTTTCGTCCTTTAGGACCCGACTAGCTTAAACAGTAATGCTGATACTGAGCCATGCTTGGTGGTGGACATTGAAATCCCCCATCCAGAGTACATTTTGCACCCTTGCCGCCTTCAGTGCTTCCTCCAAGTGTTGTTCAACATAGAGTAATACTGATTCATCAACTGAAGGAGGATGGTACGTAGTAACCAATAAGAGATTTCCTTGCTCATGTTTAACCTGAAGCCATGAGACTTCAGTGAAATTGATGTTAAGGATTCCCAGGGCAATTCCCTCCCCACTGCACCGCCACCTCTGCTGGGTCTGTCCTGCCGGTGTGACAGGACGTATCCAGGGATGGTAATGGTGATGTCTGTGGTGTTATCTGTAAGTATGATTCCGTGAGAATGATTATGTCAGATTGTTGCTTTTCTATTCTGTGAGACGGCTCTCTAAATTTTGGCACTAGGTCCCAGATGTTAATGAAGAGGATTTTGCAGGGTTGAGAGGGCTATTTGTCTTTTCTGATGCCTAGGTCGATGTCAGGTAGTGCATCTGGTTTCATTCTTTTATTGCGACTTTGTAGCGATTTTAAAAATGAGTGGCTCCCTCCGGCATTTCAGAAGGCATTTGAGGGTCAACCATATTGCTGTGGCTCTGGAGCCACATATAAGTCAGATCAGGTAAGGATGGTAGATTTCCTTCCCTAAGGAACATTAGTGAACCAGGTGGGTTTTTCCAACAATCAACAATGGTTTCATGGTCATCAATAGACCCTTAATTCCAGATCTTTTTCCTACTCAATTCAAATTCCCCCATCTGCCATGACAGGATTGAAGCCCAGGGCCCTAGAACGTTATCTGGGTTTCTGGATAACTATTCGAGTGATAATACCACTACGCCTCCTCAGTATCTAATATAGAAACATAGAACCTAGAAGAAGAGTTGGCTATTCAGCCCTTCGAGCCTGCTCCACCATTCATGCTGATCATGACTGATCAGATTAGCTAATTTATTGAAGTATTTCCTTTTATTTTTATATTTCTCAGAACTATTACTGTAAAATTTGTCTCTTTCATTATCTAAGATCCTTTCTCTGGTACGTGACCATTTTCTGATGCCTGAATCATTTCACTATCTTTACTTATACTTGGAAAATTTTGATACCAAATAATCATTAAGTCTGCTCTTCTTTGTGTCACCACAGAATGCTTAATTTTCTTCCATGACGGTTGAAATAAATGACTTGTTTTCCCAGATTATTTTAAGGCAATGGACATTAGATCCAACAGTGTGTCTTTCTAGAAGAACGGAACACCAGTTGGAGTCGTAACATAAAAGCAAAATATCACAGATGCTGGAAACTGAAATGAAAACAGAAAATGCTGGTAAATTTCAACAAATTTGACAACATCCGTGAAGAGAGAATAGAGCCAATGTTTTGAGTCTGAATGACTCTTCATTGGAGCTGAGTTCCAGATAGAACTATTTGCCACTACATTTCAGATACTTGGACATAATTCAGTAATTGTATTATCTAGAGATCCCAAAATTGTATTTATTAATTTCTTATACCATTCAAATTCTGTGATATATTCTCCCTTGAAATGACCACCTGTTTTTCAAAATCTATCAACTTTTGTCCATGCCTCAGAAACGTTTTTGCAGATCAACTTTCTGATCGATTTCACCTAAGAATTTTAATGGAAGGTCCAAATAGTCATCACCATCCAACTGTCAGAGATCCATCTCACAAAATACTTCACTTCTGATTACTTCCTCTAGGAAGTAACAACATCAAGACCATAGCTTTGCTTTGGTAGGTTCTTAAGTCACAGCCATGTATCCATATCATTCTTCCATGGGTTATATGGCTCAGATTCTAATTACCTTCTTTTTGCAGTAAGGCACAATGAGGTCCACTGTGGATTATCCTACTGTTTTCTACCTGGCAGTCTTCTACCTTTTGTTTACTCACAAATGAGACTTGTTGAAGTCTCATCTCAACAAGCTTTCCACATGGCCAATGATGAGATTAGTTCTTTACAGCGCAGTCTATTGAACTGCCATTTATTCTCTCAGCAAGCTGGAAAATGCACAAGTTTCCAATTAGAACTAAAATCCTTCTCAGCAAACCAGAGAATCTCCTTCAGCCCCATCCATCTCCATGATGACATAGCCTGCTCGGGGTTTGTCCTCAAACAGATCTTTATGTTGCTTATCCCTCATTTACAATTTATTCTGGGATCTGGTGAAGTGAATAGATATTAAAAACTTTTAGGACTTTCTAAATACTTTGAAGCTAATTTGGTTGTTGTTATGTTTCAGGTCAGAAACTCCAAGTATTTTATGGACCCCATCTAGATTATATGTTCTCTTCTTGAATTTGATTAGGATAATCATGTTATGTTTCTCCTCAAGTATGATTAAATGACTCAATAGGGAGCTTTTATCAAACAAATCTTATTTCAGAATATAGTTAATATGTATAATAAGAAAATTAGCAAGAACTTTTATCAATTACAAAAAAAAATCAATCACAATAATGTATAACCTTCATCAAATATATCTAAGATGTTCCAATCAAAACCAATTCATAAAAAATCTTTTAAACAGGTTGACACAGCAAATACTAGAATTGATGCCTTGGGATGAATTCTGCAGTTCTCTTGCTAGACACAGGACAGTTTGAAGTCAGAACAGTTTCCCAGAGAGACTCTAGGCAAACCACCAAATTCTCCCTTCAGAAAGGCAAGACCTTGCTTTCAGATAACCAGCAGAATTTCTAAATAAAACAGGGAGAGAAGCATTTCTTTTCAGTTTGCTGTTCCTTCTAAAACTAACCTGCAGCTCAGAACTAAAAATGAAAGTGTTCCTGTCACTTGACCTGCCAACTAGGTTCTCTCCTAACAAAGCAGAGCTATAAAAAATCTCAGTCAAAATAAACAAACCCTGTTTAAGCAGCAATTGACGAATATCTCCAACAAGCTGGTGCCATAATGAAAAAAACAACTGAAGCTAAAAAGGCCTGCAGAAATACAATGTGGTAAAAACATCCCTCACAAGGCACACTAACTTCCAGAGTAAGAACATTCATTTGGACTGCCATTCTTGCAAGCTTTGCAGACATCACACCTCCAGCTCTTTGGCCAAGTGAAGAGCTTGGTTTTGTAGCCCTATCTCTTTAGACTTAATTAACAAACATGGTTCATGTTTTGAACAGCCATTTCCTGAAGATTTTTTGGAATTTTTAAGATGTAGCATTTTAAGTACCTTATTTTTCTAGTTGTTAGCCTCTTAAGGCAACATAGTCCCAACTTTCTTAGCATGAGAGGCCCAAAGCTTTCTTTAATTGAATTATCTCATTTTCTGCACTTGAACTTTAACTCTTAAAACAAAAAGGTATATTCTAAAACACTTAATACCCAGCCAGATATTCGCAACACAAGGTGATGTTAATGAAATTAAAACATTCAGGAAACAGTGGTAGGACTTTTCTCTCTCTCTATGGTGTGTTTCACAGAGATGGGAGGTGGCAAGCCATTCCCTGGCAGCAGAATATTATATTCCTGCCATTGTCAATAGGACTTCCCACTGACCTCACCCCTTGCTACTGGGAAACCCACAATGGGAATGCACTGTCTGCAGGACCATAAGATCCTGCCAGTGTGAACGGCAGCAAGATTATGAAAAGTATTTTAGCTTTGATTTCTCCAATTCACTGTTCAAGCACAAAAAATTTGTTTTAAAACTAAGGATTGAGCGGGATTTTCTGGCCTCATGCGCCCCAAGATTGGAGATTCTCACTTGGAGTCAAAGGACTTTTAAATGGTCCACCAAATTTTCTATCCCACCCGCCACGATTCCTGCAACAGGCAGGATGGGAAACTTCCACCCATTGTAAAACAGCTTTGGTGAAAGGCTTTGATACTACACAGCAGTACGTCACTGTGTGAAGCCTAATCAATGCCTATATAAATGCAAGTGTTTATTTTAATTTTAAATAAGGATTATGTCCATTTTTTAAAACTTATACGGAAGTACTTCTATTACATGAAGAACACATTCTCTCAACTGTCTTACACAATAAATATCAAAGATTTATTATGGGGGGAGGTGCTTTTGTATTGTTAGCAAGAATGTGAATAAAGACAGCATCAAATTCTAGGTTGATTGGGGATGATGCTAAATATTCTATAGTTAAAGTCATAAATATTGCATTTGAAATTTACAGGACAAATCTTTTGCACTTGTAACATGAAGTATTTAATCAAGTATGCAAAAAAAATCAAGACAGATGCAATAATGATAAGGCTGAAACAAGAAACTTCCACTGAAGATCCCAGAAAGATGACACAGCAATGGTTAGGGCATGTTTTAAGAATGGAATCAGGTGTAATACATTTCAACAAACTGAGGAAGAATAAGGAAGCATTGGATTGACAATGTTAAGAGTGACTTGTTCCCATAAGAGATGCTGGTGACTGCAACTGCCAAGACCTGACAACGATGGAGTGAATTAATTTGCTGCTGAGCTGACAGTGGGAATTTAGTAACAATAGTAATAGTGGGAGTAGATTAAGCGCAGAAGTTGAATTCGAAAAAAAAATCATTCAATGCAGAAGTAAATTGTCAACCTTTCAACAAGTCAACTTACATTTCTAACTAAGTCTATGATCTGCTAAGAATCACTTATGCAGCACTCAAAAACTAAATAGTTTGACCAAAAAAAACCATTAAATCTGCCACCGTCAGCTGCTTTCTACGACGGGAACTATTCTCTAAAAGCTTATTTATACAGGGAATTCACCCTGAACAGAAAATTTATAAAGGCAATTTATCCAGACAACTGCTTTATACAGTGATTTATCTCAGTCGATTTACACAGAGGAATTTGCTCAAGAAAGCCAATTTACCTTGGGGATTCACCCAATTCATACTGGGAGTTTTGTTCCAGGAAGCTGATTCATTCCAGAGGGTTGACCTCAACGGAGTATTGATATAGGGTGGAGGGAATTCACCAACCCAATGCCTTGCTTGAATATATAATTTTCAGTGATAAATTTTCAAAATCAAGTGTGATGATCAGCACTGATTTCAAAACATCAGTTGCACACAAAGCCCATTCATTAGTATTAATCTTTTTTTCATCTTTTTAAGCTCACTTTTGAAAAATTTAAAAGAGATACTTGGGCATGATTGGAGCTGCATAATTAACCAATGTTCTTCTAACTCCATTACCTAAAAATTGCAGGCTTGGAAGTTACTAGTGATGATATTGTGAACAGATAAAGCATCAATTAAAATGAAGGACACAGGGCTGTATTAAATGTTCATTTTCAAATATTAGCAATTTATATTATTTATTTTCTATAATGTAATGCCACCGAGATTGGAGTACAATGTAATTTAGTGTAGGTGAAATTTTACCCGCTGAGTCCATTTAAACTACAGCAATAACAATTGCACAGCCTCCCCTTAACTTAGTGAAATATCACAGGACACTTCATGGGAACATCATGAAACACATATTACACATGCTACATAAGAAGATATTAGGTCAGATAAACAAAGGTTTGGTCAAAGTGGCAGGTTTTAAGGAGTGTTGAAAGGACTAAAATGGGATAGAGAGGTACAGGTTGGGAATTCCACAGCTTAAGCACCTGAAAGCACAGTCATTCTTTAAGAAGTAAATTTATTAGTGTCACAAGTAGGCTGACATTAACACTGCAACTAGGTAACTGTCAACATCCCTTAGTCTTCACACTCCAACACCTATTTGGATACATGAGGGAGAATTTAGCATGGCCAAGGCACCTAACCAGAATGTCTTTCAGACTGTGGGAAGAAACCGGAATACCGAGAAGAAATCCAGCAGACATAGGGGGAATGTGCAGACTCCATGTAGATAGTGGCCCAAACTGGCAATTGAACCTGGGTCCCTGGTACATAGAACATAGAACGTAGAACACTACACCACAAACGGGCTCTTCAACTCTCAAGTTGTGCCAATCATATCTATACCTACCAGGCCATAGAACTATCTATAACTCCCAATCCCATTAAATCCCATGTACTCATCCAGAAGTCTCTTAAAAGACCCCACCAAGTTTGCCTCTACCACACTGACGGCAACCAATTCCACTTACTCACCACCCTCTGAGTGAAAAACTTACCCCTAACATCTCCTCTGTACTTGCCCCCCAGCACCTTAAACCTGTGTCCTCTTGTAGCGACCATTTCAGCCCTGGGAAATAGCCTCCGAGAATCCACCCTATCTATTCTTCTCAACATTTTATAAACCGCTATCAGGTCGCCTCTCAACCTTAGTCTCTCCAGGGAGAAGAGACTTAGCTCTCTCAACCTATCTTCATAAGGCATCCTCCCCCAATCCAGGCAACATCCTTGTAAATCTCCTCTGCACCCTCTCAATAGCTTCCACATCCTTAGTGAGACGATCAGAATTGAAAGGTACTGTGAGGCAGCAATGCTAATCACTGTGCCATCATGCCATGCACAGTCATAATAGTAGGATGATGAAAATTGGAGATGCGCAAACGTTCAGAATTAGATGAGTGCAGATATTTGAGAGACTTGTGGGACTGGCGAAGATGATAGAAATAGGAAAGGGTAAATATACAGAAGGATTTGAAAACAAGGATGAGAATATGAAAATAAAGAAGTAATATTTCTGGACCAGGTCAAGGAGCACAGGGTTGATAGGGGAACAGGACCTGGTGTAAGGTAAGACATGGGCAACAGAGTTTTGGATGCCCTCAAGTTTAGAGAGGGTAGAATGTGGGAGACCAGCCAATTGAATGGTCAAGTCTAGAAGTACCAAAGACATGAATGAGGATTTCGGTAGCACATAAGGAGAGGCAATGGCCTAGCGGTATTATCACTAGATTATTAATCTAGGGCAGCAAGGTGATTAGCACTGCATAGCACCAAGTACCAGGTTCTATTCCAGTTTCGGGTCACTGTCTATATGGAGTTGGGCCAAAGGGCCTGTTTCCCGTGCTGTTTTGTTCATTTTTGTTCTTTTTGAGTTTGCATTGTTTTTCCCATGTCTGCATGGATTTCCTCTGGGTGCTCTGGTTTCCTCCCACACTCCAAAAACGTGCAGGTTAGAGTGATTGGCAATGCTAAATTGGCTTTAAGGGACCACTGTGCTACTATGGCAGCCTTAATAGCCCCACATCAAAACAGCTGATCTCTTAATAACCAATAGTTGTCGTCAAACTGTGAACATACAGACCCCCATTTGATAATGAGAAGTTGTGGAAGCAGTCATGCTAGTACTATATTGATAACCCCCAGACTTATGTCAGCAAACTGCTATTGAAATCGCCAGTACCAACTTTTTTCAACTCACACAACAGACTATTTCATTCAAAGTTGAAAGAGCATGGGATTTAAATGAGTTGACAGCTTGCGAGTTCCACACACCTTATCTACTTTTTATGTATATCCACATCTCTTCTTAAAGATCCCAAAGGACAATTTTTCGAAAGAACTCCAGTAGGTCTAGGGCTTTTCATCAAATTTGTAAAACCTTGGTTATGCTTCAGAAATCTGTGTGATGAAAATTCCTTCCAAGTGAAGGCAATTGCGCTTTTAAATATACCATTGCCTTTGTGAACAGTGCATGCACAAAATTCATTCCAGTCCTATTCCCCAGTGGAAAAAATGGGTGTCAGATACAAGAGCAGGACTTCCACATTTGGAACTCGAGTGCTATTTTGTCTTTTTAAAAATTCATTCATGAGACATGGACATCATTGGCTGACCAGCATTTAGTGCACATCCCTAGTTGCCTTTGATGAGAGAGTAATTGAGAATCAACCACTCGGGAGACCCATGTAGGTCAGATCAAGTAAGGGTGGCAGATTTCTTTCCCCAAAGGACATTAGTAAACCAGATGGGTTTTTCTGACAATCCACAATGGTTTCATGGTCATCAGCAGATTCTTAATTTCAGCTTTTTTTTAATTGAAATCAAATTCTACCACCTGCCGTAACAGGATTCAAAACTGGGTCCCAGAATGTGAGCTGGGTTTCTGATTAATGATCTACCAATTAGATCACTGGGCCTTCATCTCCTCAATGAGCAGAGCCCTTTTATTTCTGTGGAAGTTCAGGCCTACTGAAACACTTGTAGTTAAGTTATAGATTTAATCTTCACAAAATTGAATTATTTTGTAGTGTTTTCTGTGAAGGGGTTCATAATCCATTTGGGCCTTTATCTCAGG
Source organism: Sphyrna mokarran (assembly GCA_024679065.1). Lineage (NCBI taxonomy): Eukaryota > Metazoa > Chordata > Chondrichthyes > Carcharhiniformes > Carcharhinidae > Sphyrna > Sphyrna mokarran. The sequence goes on along the minus strand of JAGIQG010000010.1, from coordinate 14,179,848 downwards.
AGTCTTTTTGCATCCCCTTCCAGTAAATAACATGGTGTCACTTTGACCACCTCTTGTTTGAGAGCTCCTCATACAACATTGTTTGGATCCAGATTCCCTCTCCTGGGTCTTTCCTCTGCCTTCCATAGTTCAGCTCTTCATCCAACTCCTTACTCCTCTGTCTGCCATCTTGAGCACTCATCTCCTTCTTACACACTGCCCCCTGCACATTGTCTCCCTTGTCTTCATCAGGTCAACACTTCCACCCCTTCTCTGCGCACCCCCCCTCCCTCCACATCCCATCTCCGGTCAAACTTTGGACCTTTATTTCAGTGGCTGCATAGATCCTGTGACACAATCTTGTCCAGATAGACACTAGTAGGTGCCACTGAAGAGGAAAGAGATCCCTGTACTCCTCAACACCAGATTCATACTGATCCGTGTGGTGATACAGGAGGGCCTATGGATCCAGCACCATGGTTGTTATCCATGAAGACCAGCTCAGCATGGAGATAGAGGACAGGAACCAGTTTGCCTCAGCAGAGTGGTTGTTGGGTCCATTCATTCTCTGAACAGATGAGGGACAGCACTGGGCCAGAGTTTTAAAATGAATAGAAGTTAAAATTAGCACAATAGAAACAAAAAGAAAAATCAAACTTTGGAAACTGGCTCTTCAGCAAGCCAGTCCTTGGACGTATTGGATAGAATCTTGAAACAAACTGAACACATAGTTCTAAACTATATTTCAATACTTATCTCGTTATTGGAAATGGTCTGTCTCTGTCTCGAAGAAACAATTCTTGCAGTTGCTGTTGTTTGCCTGAATCGTGTACTCTTCAGGAATGCAGTCAATTTGCAGCTAAGCCAGCATGCCTTCTGAGTTTTAAAATGTAGTTAAGTTAGCAGTGCTAATTAACCCCTACAGTCTAGCATTTAAATGTAATTGCATAGGCAGAAATATCTTGAAATCTTTGAGAAGATGAAGTCTTTGCATAGACCGAGGAAACAGTGTTAAATATACATAGCATCACTCAATATAGGCAGCACATCAGGAGCAACACAGCACTATGGCAGAAAACTTTGTTGCATTCATCCCATAATCTCTTGCCAACTGAGGATCGTTATGTGCACACCACTGTTTAACAATTGGGTTTGAAGCCGACACAATGGCGTGACACAAAGTTGAAAGGACTGATGGACGCCAACAGGCAGCTTTTTTAAAAAGCATTCATGAGATGCAAATTATTGCAAATGGCATTTGTGCCACCAGCCAACAGGAAGAGTGATCCGCCATTGAGAGAATTGCAATGTGGTTTCATGCCAGTGGGTTTCCAACTTGTTGGCTCTCACCAGATTCTCTGTCCAGCCATCCACCACTAAATCCATCACAGGCCTGTTGAGGAAAATTCCAAAAGATACCGTAGTGTCAACTCAGTGCTAATTGAAGCTATCAACTTGGCACTAGTTCCATCAGGCCAGGAGTCATTTATTTATATAGAAGATAGAAATTTTACCATTCAACGTGAAAGAGAATTTATCTAACCTTATTCTTTCCTAAGTGTGCAGTGAGGAAACCCTCCCTGTGCTGCCAATTGCGAGGGAAAAAATAAGGCATAGTGTTTTTTTTTATGAACTGTTTTGGAACACTAACTCCATACATCATAATAATACAACTGCTATGTAGTTCAGAAGAGGTGAAGCAAAAGAAATAATGTTCTGCTTTGTGTATTCTTTTGTGTAAATCTTATTTTTAAGAGCTTAAATGGCCAATTCCACCCAGCATATCAGAGATGAGTGTTTAATTGTTCAAATGTTTGCTGTGTATTCATTAATCTGGAGTAACCAACCTCCAACATTTAGCAGACTGCTGTCAATGTAAAGGTGCTATATCCATAGCTCATTTTTCTTTGCTATATCCATTTGTTTATCAGAGCTATTAGATTAAATATATAATGTGATTACTGTTTCACCCAAACCCGTGGGACCATGTGATTTATGTGGCGCTCTCTTTTTATAGTCTGATTGTCATTTAATGGTGCCGGTGGAGTTCAAATGAAGTCACTTGATGTGATCCCGCTGGTCCCTGCATCTTTAGCAGCATTTTTTGTTTATCGGCTTTCCCTGCCTTCTAAAGACATGGCCCCCCACCCCTTGCCCTGATGTACCAAGCCTCCTTGCACCCGGGGACTCAATTGAGGGGGTGTGTGGGGGTGCATCCATTACTCATTCCTGACAATAGCCAATCGAGTAAGATGTAGAACGCAATTCTACCAGAAAAGACCTATAATGTGCAAGTCAGGAGGTTATCGCTGAGAGGCCAGCACCTTGCTCTAACTCTCTCTTATCAAGTGCTTTACAGCCTGTGTCGTTACTGTAACTACCAAAGCTGAGAGCTGCTGATTTCTCACCAGATTACTGTATGTCTTGTTCAATTACACTGATCCTCAAAATCCAGCATCTGTACCTAGCAGATGGCAATTACCACACAATATATGAAAAATCCATGATTGGCATTATCTCCCAGTGCCAATAAACCGTACGAAAGTGAGATGGTGATATATCGCAGAGCCTTTGAATGAAAAATAAAATTAAAATATTGACTGTTTTCCTGATCCTGCTAAAATACTTGAAACTGGACATCTTTGCTGTCTGAAATGGACTGTTTGCAAATTAAATATATGTTTTAGTTTGGGATTATTAAAATAAATGGTCTACCAAGTTCAGGAAGTGCATCAGCTTTAACTCTCATCCTTCTGAATAAAAATAAGCCCTATCGAGTTTGCAAATGTCATGTCAATACTTAAGGACTTCAAGGATTAGAGCTAGTTTCTTCATGATTGCGAGCCTTGAACAAGAATTTGTTTAACAGCAATAATGATTACATAGTCAGCAATTCAATTAATGTATTAGTTTCATACAGTGTTGTTGCAGTGAAATCATCTAAGTTCTCCACTTAATAACATCTGATGCACAATGGGAGTTGATATGCATCTTTAAGGTATATATAAAGCTTTTTTTATCATAAAATATGGCAGAACTCTACTTAGAACTTTGCATAATGCAATATTATTAAAGCAGTTTGTTTACTTGATCTGAAAGCAGGTTTCTTGTCTGCAGAAGCTTTTCTAAGGGCTCTGTCGCTATTCTTTCTTATGTCACACAGGGGAAAAATATTCCTGAAACATTACCCCTGAATTCAGCATGAAAGAGACTGAGCAGCTATATAATCATTAGTCAAAGCTATAGATGAAACCTTAAACAAAGGAAAACAAACTACAAACAGCACAGCATCCCCTGTAGGCACATCAGGACGCCAGAGAAAAAGGAATCTCCAGCAAGGCTGTCCAAGCATGTGCTAAATATTGCTCATCCTGACTTTAAACGGCACGCTAAGGAATAGAATGGTACCTAATGTTCCCTCCAACAAAACTGTGACATCTCTTTAAAATGAGAGGAGGAGGGAGGGAAGTGGGGGAGGGAAGTGGGGGAGGGGAGGGGAGGGGGGGGCCTAAGGTTCATCAACAAATCTCATCTCCGCCACAATTCCCTCAGCCTGCTCCAGCCTTTAATTACCAGCTCTCTTTTGTAGCTTGCTGTGCAGAAAGATCGGCAGATGAAGATAAAACACTGGAAACGGGAGTCCAATTTTTTGACCGCAACATTGCAAGTGTTAGGTTTAAGGTCACATGCCTGTTCCCCCACTGCAAATTTGGGCAAATTGAACACACCGATCAGTGAGTGCCTTGAGTACTGAAGGAAGTTCTCCAGCTCACTCTACTTTCGCACTGTGCAACCTATTATTTTAAATTTTGCAAAGGCCTAATGGTGACAATTTGAAACGTATTGGATAGAATTTAAAGAGAAAATGTCACATTTTTGAAAGAATTCGAAAGTACTTGTGTAGATTTTTTTGTTGGTCTTGTAATTTAATATTTGGTTTTATCTCAGATATATTAAAATTGCAATCCCGAAGTACCTATTTTTTATATTGTAAAGAAAACGACAGGGGTTTCATTACTAGGACAGACTATATCATTATTGCTGCTAATGCTGTTTCAATTAATTATATTGCTTCTGGAATATTTCAAAACATAACAGAGATATTTAGTGGAAGTTTTAAAGTAAATTCTAGCCCATTACAGCCTTGAATTCTACTTGTGACACGTGACCTATTAAGTGATTCATGTGAGTATAATTGATTCACGTGAAGTAAGGTTATTTCAGAGGAGAGCAATGTTTTACTGATGCATGGTTTTCCCCTGTGATCTATTACTCCCCAATCTATTAAGTGACACAGATGTGGAGATCCATCAGAACACTTGGAAGAACGTCTTCACTCTAACAGGGGCTGTACTCAGCGTTGGGTATTCAGGCTAATGCAATAGTAGGAACGTGCTGTGCGATATCAGGCTTTGTTACCATAACTATGAACTGGTATCTTTACATTTTAATTGAAATCCGGGAACACCCTTTTAGCAGGTACATGGAGATGCAATCAGCAACCTCAGAGGAGAGCACTTGGTAGCTAGAATTGGGATGGAGTATTAAAATAGAAAAGTCTAGCTGTAAGTGCATGGGACATTGTGAGACTACACCTAGAATATTGCACATAGTTCTGCTCTCTTTGTTTGAAGAGAGATGTACAACATTGGAGACAATTCAGATGAGGTTCACTAGATTGATCCCTGGGTTGAAGAGGTTGTCTTCAGGTTGAGCAGGTTGGGCCTGTATTCGCTGGAGTCTAGAATGAGTGACAGTATTATTGAAACATATGAAAAGCTGAAGAGGATTGACAGTATGGATGGGGGAATCTAGAACTAGGGCCACAGTCTCAAAATACGGGGTCTTCTATTTGAGTTGGAGATGAGAACTCTCATAGAATTGTTAGCCTGTGCAATCCTGTTCCCCAAAGATCAGTGAGGGGATGGGTCATTGAATATATTCAGGGTTGAGTTATTTTTTTTATCTGCAAGGGAGTGGATGATTGTAAAAGAAAGGGAGGAATATGAAGTTAAGATAGAATCAGATCAGCTGTAATATTATTGAACAGTACAGTAGGCATGAGGGCCAAGATCAGAGACTCCTGCTTCTATTTCTTATGTCCTTATGTCAGACCCAGGGACTGAATGTCAGGATCTCAGGACCAAGAGTGGTTGAGTTTATCCAGAAAAACGTTTTACTGGATTCTTCACCACAACAGGATGGGTATGATTTTCCACCCCCACTAACAGCCAGCATCGTCTGCTCCTGCTGAAAGTCAATGGACTAATTTTGGCTGGGTCACTGAATCTTCCATGGTGAGTCTCACTACAATAAGGCCTGAACATCCCAGCCAACGGCTTGCATTGTGTGGTCATGAGACATTGATTATGTCTGGATTTGAGTCCCACCAAAGAACTTGGGTGACACGGCACGGTGTCACTGTGGTTAGCACTGCTGCTTCACAGTGCTCGGAACCCGGCTTCAATTCCCGGCTTGGGTCACTGTCTTTGTAGAATTTTGCAAGCTCTCCCCCTATCTGTGTGGATTTCTTCTAAGTGCTCCGGTTTGTTCCCACGGTCCAAAAGACATGCTAATTAGGTGGATTAGTCACGCTAAATTTTTCCTTAGTGTTAGGGAGACTAGCTAGGGTAAATGCATGGGATTGTAAGGGTAGGGTCTGGGTTGGATTGTGGTCAATGCAAACTCCATGGGCCAAATAGCCTCCTTCTGTATTGTAGCGATTCTATGATTCTTACCTGATGGTCAAGGGAGGCATGCTCATAACGCGGTCAAAAAAAAGATTAAGTGCAAATCCTATCAATATGTACTAAAACAGGTGGTAAGAGTGGGAGAGATTTCAGCCCCGTCATCAAATGGAAAGAACATTGGAGCCTCTACCATGACAATCCATAGTTTCAGACCACAATATGCAGGCAAAATGCAACTCAGACTTTCTGAGTGAACCATAACTTAATATATTTGTATGTATATTTTACTTAAACATATCAATTTCAGATTTTGAATGGTTTACACGCTGATAAGAGATTTTTCATTCACTGGAATAGTTATTTTAAATCTTTATCCAGTTCCTGAGTACTGTTAAATTCTAACTCCACCTGCTCACGGAACTGGAAGTTGATGCGCAACACAAGTTTGCATAAATGTCGTCAAATTTTAGTTCTTTTAAATGGCTGCTTTTTGTTTGCGGTTTTACAAAGAAAAGAATTGCATCTTCTGGGTTAGAAAATTGTAACACTGTAAGTGGTTATAGAACAAAAAAAAGACAGCAAAGTCGTGGGAATTACGCCAAACGTCGACAACTGCATAAACCTGAGCTGGTTAATCTCAGAGGCTGCATAGGCCATCTGCTTATCGGTCACAGTACACATTCAGATGGACCTCGAAGAAGACAGTTTGGTATTTCACCAACTTTTATGATGCCAAAGAAACTTGATGATGGAGCAGCACAGCTAACGCAGAGTGATTTCCATTGTAGAAAGGGACTTGGGAATTCCAAGTTTTGTGTAGAGATAATTATGGTACTAAGCACAGCATATGGGCTGTCAGCATTGGCATTGTGCCCATGCCAGCTGTTACCTGTGTGCTTTGGATAAAACCATCATGCAGCAGTTTTGACATAGAGAAGCTATTTACCCAGATCCTCACTTTCTTCAGCGCCAAATCCTCTGGGAGTCTCAGAGCTTTCATCCAAGTACCTGTTAGCCACCAAACTGACTGTGAATATCTTCCCCCTGAAGATAATTTTGAATACATGTGCTGTCATTATAACATTGCAGTGTACAATAATTAAACACTTCAATCCTCCAAACGGTAAACAAAAGATTCAACAAGAAGTCAATCTCTGTTTTGCAAAAAAAAAAGTAAGGTTGTTTTACAGACTATTTTTTCTTCCCTATCTTTAATGTTTGAGAAGTTGGGTGGCATTTTATCTGATTTTAAAATTATTCCATTTATTTTGGGATTGCTTTTCAATTTTGTGGTTAAAAGTTGGATGCCAAATGCATCAGGGATTTTGAATGGTCATTTATTTCAAATGTGCAGTGAGTGTGAGATGTGGATGTAAGATCAGCTCACATTAAATAGAGACAGAAGTAGGCCACTCAGCCCTTTGAGCTTGCTCTGCCAACTAATGTGATCATGGCTGATCTGATTGTGGCTTTAACTCCAGTTTCCTGCCTTACCTCCACCCAACATAACTTTTGACTTCCTAGTGGATAAAAATTCTGCCTAATTCAGACCTGAATATATTCAATGATCCAGCTTCTACAATCATAGAGGTTTACAGCATAGAAACAGGCCTTTGTCCATTCCACCCAGTTTTTACTAAACTAGTCCAATGCCTGCATTTGGCCTATATCCCTCTATACCCATCTTACCCATGCAGTACTGAGAAGGGATATATCCAAGGGTTCAGCCACTGAGCCTTTATGAGTAGAACTGAGAAATAAGGGGGGAATCACTTTGATAGGGTTGTACTATAGGCCCCCAAATAGTCGGTGGGAAATTGAGGAACAAATATATAAGGAGTTATAGATAGCTCCAAGAAAAATAGGGTGATAATAGTAGGGAATTTTAGTTTTCCCAACATTGACTGGGACAGCCGTAGTATTAGAGGATTGAATGGAGAGAAATTTGTTGAGTGTATTCAGAAGAAATTTCTCATTCAGTATGTCGATGGACCAACCAGGCAGTGGGGAGCAAAATGTGACCTCCTCTTGGGAAATAAGGAAGGACAGCTGACTGAAGTGTTGGTGAGGGATCATTTTAGGACCAGTCACCATAATTCTATCCATTTTAAGATAGATATGGAGAATGATACCACTGACCCAAATGTTAAAAATTCTAAATTTTGATGGTATCAGGCAGGAACTTTCAAAAGCTAATTGGGGGAGTCTCTGGGAAAGCAAAGGGACATCTGGTAAATGGGAGGCTTTCAAAAATGTGTTAACCAGGATTCAGGATAAGCATATTCCTTGTAGAGTGAAGAGCAAGGCTAGCAGAAGGGAACCTTAATGATTCAGAATATTCAGATCCTGGTCATGAAGAAGAAGGAGGCACATGACATGTATAGGCAGATGGGATCAAGTGAATCCTTTAAAGAGTACAGGGGGTGTAGGAGTAGAGTTAAGAGAGAAATCAGGAGGGCAAAAAGGAGACACGAGATTGTTTTGGCAGATCAGGCAAAGGAGAATACAAAGAGCTTCTACAAATACATTAGGATCAAGAGAGTAACAAAGGAAGGAGTTGGGCCTCTTAAGGATCAACAAGGTCACCTATGTGCAAGTCTCCAAGAGATGGGTGAGATCCTAAATGAATATTTCTCATCAGTATTTGCTGTTGAGAAAAGCATAGATGTTAGGGGACTTGAAGAAATAAATGATGATGTCTTGAGAAGTGTACATATTACAGAGAAGGAGGTGCTGGACATATTTAAGCACATTAAGGTGAATAAATCCCCAAGATCTGATGAAATGTGTCCCAACATTGTGGGAGGCTAGGAAGGAAATTATAGGTCCCCCAGAAGAGATATTTGAATCAAGGATGTTCAAAGGAGAAGTGCCTGAAGATTGGAGAGTGGCAAATGTTGTGCCTTTGTTTAAAAAGGGCTGCAAGGAAAAGCCTGGAAACCACCGGCTGGTGAGCCTCACATCTGTGGTGGTTAAGTTGTTGGAAGGTATTTTGAGAGACAGGATCGACAGATGATAAACTTGAAGTTTGATCATTAAGTTTAATGATGAAACTTTTCTCATCACATTTCTTGATGAGAAAAGTATCATCAACGTTTTCTGCTGGAGAAAAATGCTTCAAAAAATGGAAATGAATATAAATAAATGAAGGCTAGGGGTCGTTTTTGAACACTAAATAGGAAAATGATTTTATCAAGAGTTGAAATCTCTTGTTCAGTGTGTCAGCCTGGCATTTTTCTCTTTGTTTCTCTTTCTCTGATGAATAATAAAGCAATTTGTATAAGCAGAAGAAAGCGACTCTTGAATTGTGGAATGCGTGATGGATGCATTCCTCATGTAAGAAACTTGATAAACTCAGAAAGTTGAGAAGCTCACTTTACTGTGTGTCATACTGATGATGCTATAGGGCAGGTTAAGTAGAAACCATGGGTGGGATTTTCCGCTGCTCTCATCCCAATATCAGAGAATCCCGCCCAAGGCCAATGAACCTTCAAATGGTCTGCCCCCCTGCCTGATAAGATTCCCACAGCAGGGCAAGATGGGAGAATCCACCCCCCCACCACCCCCCCCCCACCCCCTCCCCATAAGTTTAAATCCCATTCTGTCAAGTTATGAAACTGAATTTGGTAATTCCAGTAATATATGGGCTGGCAGCTGGTACAATGACAAGGATAGTTATACCCCTACATTTCCCCTTCCCATTCCTCCAACACACTCAACCTACAGCTATGCTCCAGTTGGTAACAGTTGTGAATGTTATTAGTTCAATTCACACTCTGGAGATTGATTGGAGCCCAATCCTGAATATTATCAGTACTGAGGGAGTACTGTCTTTCAGATGAGACGAACTTTGTAGGCAAATGTCAGAGGGTCTATGACACCGTGGGCAGGGCTTTACACCCTCACTCATCCCAAAACTGCAAAATCCTACCCATTGACAGCCGCCCACACCCTCCAATTCCCCTGGTGGCTGTGTAAGATTCAACTTATGTTGAAGAAGAGAGGGGAGCGACTAAAGTACCTTGGCCCAAACTTAACTCACAATCAATATTACTAAAACAGATTATCTGGTTCTCATCACAATGCTATTCTTGCCTTATTCTGTGCTGGTTGGCTACCAAGTTTCCTACTTTACAAAGTGGCTTCTTTCCTTGTATTCTCTGCCCAAAGATAGGCCAGTGTCACAATTTCCCAGGAATAGTCATGGCGGGATGGGAAATTTGACAGATCAGCCAAAGGTCCATTGACTTTGGGCAGAAACTTCCAGTCCCATCTGCTATGGGATGGGAGATACCTGACCACGGTTTCAATTCCAAAGAATAGTCACAATGAACTCATAACATGAACTCTTGTCTCTCTCCCCACAGATGCTGCCAGACTGGCTGAGTTTTTCCAGCACTTTCTGTCTTTATTTCAGACTTCCAGCGTTAGTTTTTTTTAAATCTTTCTCTTTCTGTTTTAGTGTGGTTTACAGTTGACTTCAGTCCCTCATTATGTAATTGATTAAATCTCTTTATTCTGACAATCAATTCTTGTGTCAGTTACAAGCCTGCCAGGTTGTCTTTAGCTTTATAAGTGTTTTATGGCCTCAAATTCCAATTAAGCGAGATGGAGAAGAGCTTATTTGTTGTTTGGTCAAGAGATTTTATAACTTGGAAAGTTAGTTTGAAGCACAGGTTGCAAGTGCATGCTAAATGCTAGATTTTCAATGTATTAGCCATAAGGTAGTGTCTCTTAATTTGAAGGCTGTCAATTCCATTTCATAGATATCAACATTAAATCTAAGCTGATGCTCTACTGCTGTCCTGAGAAAGAGAGGTGTTATTCAGATAAGGTGTTAAATAGGTGCCCTACCTGCCCTCTTAGGTGGAGGTAGAATATTCAGTACTGAGAGAAGAGACATGCTGTCAAAGCTTTTCACCTTATACTCATCAGGAAATACACAAGTATACCAATAGAAAAGAGAATAACAGTTCATTTTCCTTCTCTATTGCTGTCTACTCCAAGCCTATCTTCACTGATCAATATACACATTGGGACTCCTACAAACACTCTAAGCTTGGCCATATTGACAACTTCATAAATTAGACCCAAGCCATTTGCTCTTCATGTAAGCTTGATGCTGAAATGGGGAACATCAAAGCCATCCTACAGGATAATGATGCTCACTGTAAAATAAACTCAAACTGCTATTTTTGATCTGAAAAGATGCCGTGTCAACATCAGATTGCCCTAGAAGGGCAAAGTGTGTCAAATATTTGAGCATTAGGTGAAGCTAGCTCTTCCTATCTTTTACTATGTCACAAGACTGATATTGTCCATTAATAGGGAGCTACTGTCAAAATGATGTCCTAACCAACACACAAATCAGTATTGTGGTATATGAATTTCAGTACCAATGTGATACCAGGCGTATAGGCCGAATGAATGGTGGATTGTATCAAACAGCATGTCCCTTCAACTGTTCACAACAGGCAAAATAGAAATCACACTCAATCAGCCCATCCTTGCAAACCTCAAAACAGACACATGCACTCAGTGTCAATGCATTTCAAGTAACTGCACTCAATTCCTATTAATTGAGAAACAGCTGCAGTAAGTGCCTGTATGTTGAAATACTTGAACTCATTGGCTGTATACTACATGAGCTTAACAAGGCTTCAGGCACCATAGGTACCTAAATAGACAGTTTACTAGTCATGACAAATTTTAAGATGGTTTATTAAGCTTATTAAGAAAACTTTTACAACCCATGACAGTTGCCTAGTGGTTCCAGATACAGACAAGGAGTTGGCACAGTGTGTGTTGATCTCCCCATCCTCCATTTCCTCATTCATCTTAGGAAGGCAGCTATTAACAAATACTGCAATCTCCACAGCACCTCAGCAAGTATTCGATCCCTCATGTATATACCCTTTTTAGAAGGAACTGATAGCTTACCCAGTGTCAATCACCAATTGAAACTATTCTGACTAATGGGCATTGGACAGGTACTCAAAACATCAAGTGGCGATGACGCCCCTTGTGTGTCACCCTGTGCAAGGTCAGCTTTTCCGTTTATAACCTGCAGAGGGTCATGCCTTAGTCCTTTCTAGATAAGGAGGTGCGCCAGATACCATCCTAACAATGTCAACATGGCAGCTTGAACTAAGACTGTTTAGAGGTCAAAGTGTTTAGAAATCCTGTCCCCAGACAGGCAAGCTGGGAATCGAACACAAGTCCCTGGCGCTGTGAAGCAACAGTGCTAACCACTGCGCCGCACAACACAATGGGGTCGAATACGCTATTCCGATCTGCCAATTTTCTGGCGGGTTGGGTCAAGAGATGTGTGCATGCATCGATTCATGCATGCATTCCCGATGCACATATGCCTCTCACCACCAGTAATCCGGAGCAGTTGGAGCCAGACAGGAAACCAGTGGGAACAGCAGTAAAGTTATTCTACACTATTTTTAATCTTATTTAAATGAAATTATCGGGGTTGGGACTGAATTCTTTGGACCTGATAGCATCTCCCACCATTCCAGTACGATTTCACTCTGGCGGAGTTTAGGGTAGTTCCCCACTTTAGGGGAGCTAGCGGGAGATCCTGCTAGAGCGAAGGGGGAATCAAGCAGCAGAAGAGTGGTGCCCCCAGAATGTGCTCCCAACATTGTTCACTGTTTTTATTGCAAGTGCAAGTTGTTTTACCCTATTGAGATGGATAAATTAGAAGGCTCCATCTTCAATTGCCAAACTGATTTGCATTGAATGACCTCAACTGGAGGAACTAAAGTTCCTTGGGTTAAGGAGAAGAAAGTACCTGTCAAAGTTCTTCTCTCTGATAAGTTTCCAGGGTTTATTGAGTGAGTACAGGGTGAGGTTTTCCATAGCTGAATAGTTGATTGGTGTTTCCAGGTGGATATGGTGATGGGCGCAGCAGGGCAGGGAGGTTTCTGCCACATATGGAACAAGATATTGCAATAGTGACTGGGGGGATTGGGACAAGTTTTAACTGTGGAGCTTCATGATGGGGGTGGGGAAGTGGGGGGGGGGAGGGGGTGGCGATTGGCCCATGTAGGGTTGAGAGGATCAAACTTGGAGTACTGTGTGCAGTTCTGGTTGCCTCACTATAGGAAGGATGTGGAAGCTATTGAGAGGGTGCAGAGGAGATTTACAAGGATGTTGCCTGGATTGGGGGATGCCTTATGAAGATAGGTTGAGAGAGCTAGGTCTCTTCTCCCTGGAGAGACGAAGGGTGAGAGGTGACCTGATAGAGGTTTATAAGATGTTGAGAGGAATAGATAGAGTGGATTCTCGGAGGCTATTTCCCAGGGCTGAAATGGTCGCTACAAGAGGACACAGGTTTAAGGTGCTGGGGGGCAAGTACAGAGGAGATGTTAGAGGTAAGTTTTCACTCAGAGGGTGGTGAGTGAATGGAATCGGTTGCCGTCAATGGTGGTAGAGGCGAACTCGCTGGGGTCTTTTAAGAGACTTCTGGATGAGTACATGGGATTTAATGGGATTGGGAGTTACAGATAGTTCTATGGCCTGGTAGGTATAGATATGATCGGCACAACTTGTGGGCCAAAGGGCCTGTTTGTGCTGTAGTGTTTTATGTTCTATGTTCTATGTTAAGATATCAGTAGCGGATAGCTGCTTGAGCAAGATTGAAAGCTAGACACATGGAAAGGGATTGTTTGTGCCTTTTAATGATGCAAAATTTGCTGAATCATTGTCATGGTAAATAAATTCTGTCTTGTGGAACCAATAGAAACAGAAACAAATTGGATTTGAACCCCAGAAGCATGTTATGTGTTGTTAATTTTATCAACATCAGCTCTTTGAGATCATTAAAATGCAATCCCTTTACCTGTTTTCCCAGAGGGGTAGTTCCATAACACCTTGAAATACTTAAAAAAAAATTAAAAAATGAAGCCCATATAATTTTATTTTCCTCATAACTCCAATCTATATACACGGCATATCCCATCAGAGGACAATTTCTTTAACTGTTCATATCATTAAATATTTACTGATCCAATATTATTGGGGCCTTCATTGCTTTCAGTATTTTGATTTCATTGGTGACCTTTAACAGTCATTGGTTGGAAGAAAACTCCATTTCCTCTCCTCGGGCTGGGTTCCAAGCTCCTCTGTGCAAACCTTCAGAACAAGCGCTTTGAATGATTCGAATCTTGTGCCGCCATATGGTTGACCTAAAAATGCTCATTGTAGAATAACCCCAGCGAGGCTGTTTTACAACTGGATAACCGATGGTTGTTGTTGTGTGTGTGTGTGTGTGTGTGTGTGTGTGTGTGTGTGTGTGTGTGTGTGTGTGTGTGTGTGTGTGTGTGTGTGTGTGTGTGTGTGTGTGTGTGTGTGTGGGGAAAGGTCATTCCAAAGTATCCGAGAGTTAAAATTAAAAGTCTTATTAACCACCCTATGGAGTGCCAAGGCTTGCAAGCTCTAATGAGAATTGTGAAATATATGAGCAGTTTGAGCTGCAATCTGATAAGATCCTGAATTTACTTTACTGTAGAGAAAAGTTCCTGATCCAGCAGTATGGTTTTCAGCTCCCTGTGGTCCACGAAACAGTATCTGCCCTTCAGAAGAAGCTTCTGATGTAAGCATTTCTTATCTGTGCTATCATAGACGACCAATAGCATTGAAATATCCAGTAACAGCAGCTTAATGTGAGATCCAATACTGGTTTAAATCAATCCACAGCAGTCACTTCTGTTCTTGTGCGAAGCCTGATTACAGTATAGTAAAATGTGTATTCTTCTGATCAGCCCATCATTATAGCAGGCAACAAAAAATATTTATGCCTAGTACTCTGTGCCTCAGGCTGAATAATACCAACTACCATAGAAGCCTATTCAGTATTACCTACAAATACCCATTAACCTTCCAAACTTCATAGGGCAGAATATTGATAAACAGAACAATCTGTATGAAGATGATGCATTCTTAGGAGAAAAAGCATCCATCACTGCAAATGCTGAGATGATTTCTTTATAATTAAATTTAAGTTTATTTTATTAGTGTCACAAGTAGGCTTACATTAACACTACACTGAAGTCCCTTCAAAAATCCTCAAGTTGTCACACTCCAGCACATGTTCCAGTACACTGAGTAAGACCTTAGCATGGCCAGTGCACCTAACCAGCACCCAGAGGAAACCCACGTGGGCAGAACATGCAAACTCCGCACAGACAATGACTCAAGCCAGGAATCGAACCCAGGTCCCTGGCGCTGTGAGGTAGCAATGCCAATGCGCCACATTCAAATGGCGTCTTTTACAAACTATTTTTCTGTAGGTATTCCTGTTTTTAAGAAACAGAAAAAAGCTATAAGGCAAAATAAATAATGGGTCAATCATCTTGTACTCATTATGAATGAATTTATTTGAAAAAGTCCTCACAGACCGATTAGAGTACTGGTGATAAGAATGGGGAATAGAATCCAGCTTGCTGTTTCACGATTCTCTGAGAAACAAATTAACATTTCCTAATTATAACAAAATAGATGAAGCAATCAATAGAACACTCAGTGACAGAATTTGTTTATATGTAAGAGTGAATAGAGACAACACTCTCTGCACAATGATAGAATATTTGGAAGAGTTGATGGAAAAAAAATGGAATATTGAATTGTTGTCGGCGAGTCAGTCGATGGGAAGGATATTCAATTAGTTTGACTGGAGGTCAGCTCATCAACAGGGTTGGAATGCTTGGGCCCACAGCTCAAGTACTTGGAATTACATATTAAATGATACATCCCTGACCATCGTACAAGAAGAAACATAATGGGACCATCATTACATGGACATGAGAATTTTTATTACCACAATAACAGCTTTAATAGATAATTGACACATAACACAGGGGATCAAGAATAATTCCAGTCTTAAGCACAACCGCACTCACAAACAGTTTCCAATACCATACTTAAGGGAAGAAAGTTTTTAAAGTGCTGGGGAGTGAAAATGATTGACGCGACAAAATTAGACGAAAGCAAAACAGCAGCTGATTTTTCACCACAACTGATTTTTGGAAAAGTACTGCCAAGAATTTTAATTGAAGACCAGGTAAAAATGATATTTGAAAGGAGGAAACAGTTCTACAAAAAAATGTAAAGTTCTGCAGACAGTAGTTGAAAAAGACTAGGCATGTGAAAGACCAACTGCAATTTCACCATGAGTCCATTTTGCTGAGTTGGCATTGATAAATTTTAACCCTTGTGGCTTTAAGTAAAATAGAAACTTTGATTTCACATCTATTAATTCTCTTGTCGTAATGATGTTTCCATAAAACTCCTTTCCCTCTTCAGAGTATCTTCCTCATAGTTTTTTCCTTCTTGTCTGTTTCCATGTGCCCATGACCTTGTTTCAAATTAATGACAAGGGAATTAACTTCTAACTATAGAACTTCTAACTATAGAAAATCCATTATAATGGATTGCATGGGATGAATGGCACAGAAACAGGCCATTCAGCCCACCCAGTCCATGCTGGTCTTTAAGCTTCCCCTGAGAGTTTTCCCATCTTTTCGCATCTAAATATGCCATTGTGACCATCCATTCCCTTTTCCCTTCATCTGCTTGCTCAGTTTCCCCATTGGCTTCAAGTGTTCCCTGTTTTAGTGAGTTCCATGTTTTCACTGGTCTTTTAGTGAAGAAGTTTCTTTCTGAGTTCCCAATTGGATTTCTCAGTGACTATCTTGTATTGATGGCCTCTAGCTACGCTCTTCCCTACAGGGGGAAATTATTCTTTCAATCCATCAGAAAATCAATCTACATGAGCAAAGATGGTAAATGATCTCTTTTGGATTGCACGTGAAGTTAAGGATTTGAACATGGAATCCTCAAGAATTGTTGATCCAGGGAGAATGAAAGAGTAAAAACAGCTTAAAGAAAGAAAATAAACTAACTTGCATTCATATATAACCCTTTATGACCTCAGGCCTCAAATTTATATTGCCCACTCAATGGATTTTGAGATTAGGGGGAGCATGTATTTGCACAAACAAGATTCCCTCCAGGATGGGACCAGCCCGACTCGAATGTGATTTTACAGTGGGACAGGCTGGGCCTCAAATGGGAAGTTCAACCTTGCCCTTATGGAGGCCCTCAAGTGGCTATTAAATGGCCAATTAAGGGCCTATTCCGACTCAGCCTCAATTTTCAACCTGGATGGCTCCTGAGGGGTGAGAGTGGAAATAAAAAAAAGTCATTGGGTCTCCGTCTTTGTGGGAAAGGAAGGTGGAGGATTGCCAGGGTGGAGAACGCACCTCCATTGAAACACTCTTCTGAGTAGAGGCTACATCTCCCCATGAGTTGAACAAATCTTGATTCCACCTGCCCCCCCCCACAACTCTGCACCGCCCCCCCCCCTCTGCTCGCACTGGCCAATTTCCTGTTTACCCATTCACTACTACCACCACCAACCAACCCCTCTCCACAACTCCCTGCAACCTTCCAGGGCATTCCCAACCCTTCCGTCTCCAAGATTCTAGTCACTAATCTCACTCTAGATTCCTGCAATTAGTCCTAGGCAGGATGCTGCAGTGCCTCTTCTGACCACTGCAGCGTTGTGCCTGGATGGGCTGGAGATCGGCTAACAGCTCTCCAAGGTGGGACTTCCTTCCAGGTGTGAATGGAAGTCTTGCCTTCTGTCAAAGCTCTTTAGAAGGCCTCAGGATGCAGAGCACTTGCTGTCTGAAGAATTCAGGCCCAGGATGTCCTTTTAGCAATGGAAGTGCTTTTTGAATTATAGTCACTGTTATAATATAGGAACAACATAGAAGCAGCAAACACAAAAAATATCAACTAAAAGAAGTAAAAAACTCTACATTAGAATTTACCTGAGGACTTCACATGGATGGCAATCTGCCACCCAAGTGGCTCTATGGCTTCCATTGAACCATAGAACCCTGACAGTGCAGAAGAGGCCATCAGGTCTCTCTCTGAAAGACCATCCCACTCAGGTCCTTCCCTCTGCCCTATTCCCATAACACTGCACATTTTTCATGCCTAATCCATCTAATCTACACATCTTGGAACATTAATGGGCAATTTAGCATGGCCAATCCACCTAACTGTGGATCTTTGATTTGTAGGAGGAAGCTGGGGTAAACCTACGTACACACAAGAGGAAGGCACAAACTGAACATAGGCAGTTCGCCTAAGGCCAGAATTGAACCTGGGTCGCTGGAGCTGTGAGGCACTTTGTTAGGTTCAGTGCCATGGTCCGCGTAGAATGCAAGAATGATAGATAAAGTCACAGATAATCCTGACTTGCAAAATGGACTAGCCTAAACTTCAGGTTTTTTTAACAGTGAGGCCACAGTTTAAACAAAAAGCCTCTGGTCCCTTTCAAGCCCAGAATGGCAGGGAAGAGAGTACATTGCAACTATTGGCAGGGAAGATCTTTTGGCTTGCAGACAAGTGGTAAAAGTGCTAAAGGAAAATCTCGAGAGAGTTAAGGTGGAGATCTGGGGATGGGAGGAGAAATCCCATTATCTTTAGATCCCCAGTTGTGAAGAATCTTTTTGGATCCATCACATCTGGTTCATACAGAGCAGAACAGAGCAGACTCCTGATGGGCAATGGTATTACATTTCAAAGGTTAAGACTAGCTTAACTAGAAGCGTAGGTACATAAAGTGAGGCACTTTTCAAAGAGTAAGTAGGCATTTCATCGTTTTCCATAACCGAGGAAAATTGCTTGCTTCTAGTAACTGTACGAACCATACACTGTGCATGTATTTTATGTAAAATAAATCAGTTCATGACTTCAAGGTGTGCCTGCCTTGATGGAAAATTTTCAATCTGGATTTCATAAGCAAAAAATGATTCATGTACAGTATATATCAAATCTCTGTGCTTCAGGCAGTACGGGTCAGACTATAATTTAACAGTGAAGGAAGCATTTTGATGTACTGGAGTAGCGGATGATTATGAAACTGAGAGAATATTAAGTGTAAAATCCATAAACTCCAGATCACCAACAACCTGCCCTGGTCCCTCCATGCTAATGCTATCATTAAGAAAACCCATCAGTCGTCTCTACTACCTGAGGAGGCTAAGGAAATTCAGCAAGTTCTCACCAACTTTTACAGATGCACCATAGAAAGCATTCTTTCTGGTTATATCACAGTTTGGCATGGCTCCTCTTCTGACCAAGACTTCAAGAAGCTCCAAAGGATTGTGAACGTAGTTCAGTACATCACACAAAGCAGCCTCCCATCCATTGACTCTATCTATATTTCCCACTGCCACAGAGAAGCAGCCAGCATGATCAAATGCTCCTTCATCCTGGACATACTATCTTCCACCTTCTTCCATTGGAAATAAAGATACAAAAGCCTGAGGTCACTGACTCAAGAACAGCTTCTACCAACAGAACTATGTCACAAGTTACACTTTTTAAAAAATACATTATTGTTTTTATAAAAAGTTAAAGGTAATAGAATAAAATTAACATCATAGTTTAGGATGGCATGTTCTATACTCAGATTTACCTTTTACTTCCCCCAAGAACTCTCTTATAAAACACATCAATTTTAAAGCTATTTATTTCCATAGAGATCAGTCATAAATAGACGACTTTCCACTTGATGAATTAGAATTACTTGTGTTTTTTAAGTCATTCGTGGGACATGGGCATCCCCAGTTGCCCTTGGAGGACTGTTGAGAATCAACCACATTGCTATAGCTCTGGAGTTACATATAGGCCAGATCAGGTAAGGACAGCAGATTTCCTTCCCTAAAGGGCATTAGCGAACTAGATGAGTTTCTGTGACAATCGACAATGATTTCATGGTCATCGGTAGATTCTTAATTCTAAATATTTTTAATTGAATTCAAATTCCACATCAGTCATGGCAGGATTTGAACCTAGGACCCCAGAACACTAGCCAAGTTTCTGGATTAATAGTCTAGTGATAATACCACTAGGCTATTTCCTCTCCTTTTCTGAGAGGTAAAATTTTCATTTACCACCTCTTGATTGTGGCCACCTCAGTTCCATTTTCTGGTTAGTTTTCTAATATCTTCAAACTGTTCTATAGTTAATTTCCTTTGCAGCAAGACAGTCTGAGGCCCATTGCAGATTCACCCACAATGGCTTCAAACTTGGCAAACTTCCAGCTTCTGTTCCCTCACAAGATTCACACTGAGATTAAGCCTTGCCCACCTTCCACATGGTCAATAATAAAAGTATTAACAAGAAATAACAGGGTAGCTGCAGGAAGGGTGTTCCTGACAGTGGGGGGAATCAAGAAACAGGAGTCACAGTTTAAGGATATGGGGTAAACCAGTTAGCACAGAAATGAGATCTTCCCTCACCCAGTGAGTTGCGAACCAATGGAATTTTCTCTTATATAAAGCAGTTGAGGACAAAATATTGGTCCTCCCTCTCCATGGTATGTTCCACAGTGGTGGAAGGCGGTGTGTCACTCACAGGCAACAGGTCTGGCCGTTTTCAATAGGGTTTCCCAATGAATTGCACACCTGACCACCAGGAAACCCACAGCGGGGATGTGCCATTAGTGGGATCATAAGATCTTGCCAAGGTGATCACAAGCAAGATTTTGTCAATTGTTTGTTTTCAAGGAGTTAGATATAGTTCTTGGGGATAAAAGAATCAAAAAGATATGAGAGAAAAGTGGGAATAGATGACTGAGTTGGATGATCAGCAATGACCATAATGAATGGTGGGATAGGCTTGAAGGGCCATAAGGGTCTGCTCCTGCTCCTGTTTTCTATGTTTCTAGTGTATTATTCTGCTTCCGATGTAGGTCTTCAAACTCTCATTTATTTTGATTAATTTGTTTCAGCGACCCGCAAACTGCAGCTAAAAACATCTTTAGCAAATGGTCAGATAAATTAAAACCAGAGAGACCTCCAGTGCTCCACTCAAATCCATGACAATGCAACTTGGTCTAGACAATCATCAAACTGACCTTCAAGGTGATTACCTATTGTCATTTACAATTTCTCCAACTAAGTAAGCCTACTGACCATTTTATAGTTCCATCTTTTTTATTTTGACTCAATTAAACAAACATGGGTAACATTCTGAATTTCCATTTCTTCAGATGATACGACAATCACTGAAATCCAATATTTTAATTACGTTCACAACAGTAAACTGCCCAGAACTAAACATTTCCTTTAAAATATTTATAACCATGAACTAGATATTTACAACATTTTAGAACATTATAACATGAAAAGAAAACATCAAATCACAGAATCCCTACAGTGCAAAATGAGGCCATCGAGTTTGCACTGATGACAATCCGACCCAGTCCTTATCCCTGTAGCCCTGTATTTATCCTAGCTAGTTCCCCGTGAGATTAAGGAGCAATTTAGCATGGCCAATCAATCTAACCCACACATTTTTGGGTTGCGGATGGAAACTGGAGCACCCAGAAGTCCACACCAGTCTGGGGAGAACATCCATACAGAAAGTCACCCAAGGCTGGAATTGAACCAGGTCCCTGGTACTGTGAGGCAAAAGTGCTAACCACTATGCCACCATACCGCCCATCGACATGACAATTTAATACATTTTTTTCTCTGATTAAGTCATGGGAAATTTTAAACAGAGTTAAAAACTATCTCCGAAATGCATTTACTTTGCACAAATGTATACTGTACAGTGATTTACTAGTAGTCATTACCTCGTGTTGTTCTATGTCACTATAGCTAACATTCAAAGGATGTTTGAATTTTTACATGCAACATGTTGGAACAGGTACACGTGGAGTACTGGAATTATCTTGCAATTGTTTTGAAATCACGCAATGCTTATCAAAGCATGCATAGATTAACATTTCATTAGTTAGCTGTTGAAGTCAAAATTAAATTATAAGATGTTGCAAGTGTAGGCTTAAAATACTCAACATATTGGGGGTGCTGTGAAAATAACAGCCCTTTCTTCAAAGTTACCATATCGTAAGCCAGGGGATTAAGTCAATTTTGTTGCTGGTTTGCTCAAAGACCAACATGTCACATCCCCGAACTGTACAGCAGTAACATGGTACTTGCAAACTGCGATATCATTCTGAAGCAGCAATGTGTTTTATTCCATCCACACAGCAGGCACTGCACATTTTTAAAAATTAAATTAATGTTTTTTTATTGTGTTTATGTCTGGCAAATGATCTTCTATTGCCCAGTGAGATATGTAACATAAAAGACTGAGATTTAAGGCAAGGAATTAATGCCCTCTATCTGTATTGTTTTTGATGAACATTGGGATATCTGTGAAGGGAGGTGAGTGAGAACTTGCATTGCCGCAGCTCTTCATAAAGTTATACATTAAGAAACAATGAAATGAGCCTTAAACTGGAATCATAGAATTCCTACAGTGCAGAAGGAGCCATTGAGCCCAATAAAGTCTGCACTGATAACAATCCCACCCAGGCCCTATCTCCTTAACCCTACGTATTTACTTTGCTAACCTCCCCTCACACCAAGGGACAATTTAACACTGCCAAACATCCTAACCCACACATCTTTGGAATGTTGGAGGAAACCAGAGGAAACCTCGCAGACACGGGGAGAATGTGCAAACTTCATACAGACAGTGACCCGGGGCCCGAATTGAACTTGGGTTCCTGGCGCTGAGGCAGCAGTGCTAACTGCTGTGCCCCCAATACTAATTGACTTTTAAAGCCAGTCAATTGTCTCAAGTGGAAAATGCAGGACAAGGGGGAGTGAAATATGGCTTAAAATTATGGGCAATCGTGATAGCAGAACACATTAAACACTAGAGCTAAATGGTAAAGCAAAAACAAAAGTTTCCATGTCAGTGATCTCGCAGCAAACCAGCAACATCATCAAGTGATTCTATCCAGCCAAAAAATGAACATACCTTTAGAAGAAACCAAATCCCAGTTTTAGTGAAACATAGGGAGTGATCAGCAGAATATTGGCCACACTATCCAATTTAAATGTTAAATCATGAATCACTATAACTCTCTGGTAACTTCATCATTTGCAAATTTTCTATTCCCCCCATTTGTAGTGACATCAATTATTTAACATGGGTATCCATTCAGGATTTCTTACATTTGAAAGTAAAGGAAGGAAAATAGAACACCAGAGCAACAATATGTTAGATAGATGATTTCCACAGGATACATACTCAGTACTCGTTTGGGCAAATAATAAACATGTGAGCCAGCATATACTCTTATAATAGCTACTCACAATGTCTGGGATACATGAGCAAATATCCTTTCTCACCCCTCCTCTGTAGCCTGATACAAGGTTAATGTTCAATATGCACATAGTGTAAAAGGCAAAGCAAGGGCACTGACCAGCAATTTGTTACACAGGCTCAGGGTTAAATAGATCAAAGATTAAGCATATGCAATTATCCCATCGATGCCTTGAATCACAGATTATCTGAGTTCCTGCAAACGATAATGTGATTACATTATATCACGTGTAAAAGCTTAAATGTTCCTCACAATTTGGTAACCAGAAATTCACTCTGTTCCAAGTCTGTTGACTACTTTAGCCTCAAGAAAATAAAGTAAGAGGAATTAAAATGGCCATTAACTCTCTGGGATACTAAGTTTTACCCCGATTTATTAACAATACCTCACGTGGCAAAAGCAGAGAATTTAGAATACATTAGCTATGTATACAAAAAATATCGGGTGAGGCCATAACTTAAATGTATTGCCATAATATCAAGTTGAAATAAGATATTGCATTCAATTCCTCATAGTGGCAACTTTGGGCAAGAATCCTTAAAGTCAAGCAGTGGATAGATGAATGCCTCTGTCTCACACACACTGTTCAAGATGTAGTGCTTTAGATCAGATGTTAAGTTGAGGTTCATTGGTTCACGTTTATGTTAAAAACTCAGTGGCCGACTATCTATGGGTATCCAATTAATCCAGTTAAGATGGGTCCTGATGTGGTTTCCATCATAATGGGTGGGGACTTGCAGGGATCAACAGTGTAAGAGAAAGAAGAGATGGAGAATTCTGTGTCCATAGCCCTTTGGAGGGAGCCAGCATATCATATGACAGTGATCAGGCCTCTAAAGAGGCCTCACATCGAGATCGGAGACTAGAACACAGAACCGACACTCCCAAAGAATGCCGATACTAACTGAATGGTTTTCACACCAAAAACAGGGCCCACTGGTGTCATATTTTCTGTTTCTGGAAATCTCTGGCACCCTGTCACGATTTTGGCCTAAATGACTGACCTTCTGTATAGAAGCCTGGCACTTACAGTTTAAGAATGAACCCTGACCCCCCCAACATTCATTAGTGTCTAATAGCAGAGAATCCTGGATAGCAATTATTTTCGGATTAACCTTCCCTCACAGATGTTTGCTCTATTTTTGCACTTGAGATGAGTAGGAAGTTCTTCCGGTATCCACTACAGTCCTCTCTCAACATCTGTTGAAATATTCACTGATGTTTACCAGATATGATTGATGATCCATGTTTGCCGGCATAAAAAATTTACTGCAGCTTATTGTATGAGTACTGAATTTGCTCAAATGGATAAGGTATTGTCGAGGTGAATGCATGATGATTGTTTTATGCCTTGACTTGTCCAACCTGTAGCTTAGACCCAAATTCCTCAGTCATTTCAGGGGGAACTTCCAATGGTGAAACCACTCACAAAATATCATTTGAGAGTTCAAGATATAGAGCTGATTTGGAGAAACATAAGCCATCGATATTCATTCAGATGCACCAGATTTTATGGCAACACCTGCTCTTAAGAAATGAGTAAATATTGTCCTTACTATCAAAAGCTATCTACTCTTAAATGATGAATAGGTAACAGGGACGTAAACATCCAAATTTCAAGATGAAAAGAAGAGAGGGCGTGCTACAAATGGAGTTTAATGCAGAGGAGAAAAGTAAAACCAAATTCCCAGAATGGTCAGTGAAATTTTGCAGATGGTGTAACTAGCCGTCTCCTCTGCTGTTTGTGTCTTGGTCACAAAGCAGTAAGTGCTCACAAAGCTCCAGTGACAACTAAACCCTGTAGAATCTCATGGCAATCATATCCGGAACATAACAGCGTAATCATCCCATAAAGGATATTGAACTATTTTCAATCTGCTATCTCGAATCATAACCCCACACTCTAAAGTGAGAGCTATTTCAGCATTCCTGAAGCAATGAACCGCAATAAACATTTCCGTCTCTTGTACCAGACTGTGTCCGAGAATATTATATTGTTTAAATATTTTGTATCTTTCAAACCAGGTAAATGTTGGTTGATTCGAAAAATATTAGGAAAATTGCTCCATCGTTTCACAAGTTAACTGTTCCAAGTGAATGCACAAATACCATCACTACAAACTGGATCATGTCTTAGCACTAAAGGAAACATGTTATTACATGCTTTTCTCATGGATACTTGTAGACCCATACTTGTACAAATAAATAGCAGAATTTTGTAGTTTTTGGCATAATACTTCACTCAGTGTGCTCACTGTGTAGTTGTATTTTATTTAAATTAAAAAGCAGTCATGCATTACTAGTAAAAAAACAACTGCATTTATAGATTCTTATTGACAGCTTCAACTTTTCTCTAACTCTTCAAGATCCTCAAATCAAAATGCAAGTATATGGACAACGCATAGTTTTGAATATCAGGCACAATATCTTTTTACAATACCAAAATTATGAACTTTTAGAATTCAATTTTTTACAGAAGTAGTCATCAAATGTAGAAAAATTTGCAGTTCAAGAGATGAGGCACAAAATATCTCCACAAAAATTAATTTCAATTAGGATTGTACACTTACCTCTGAAGACACCTCGGATGGACTCGGAATATTTAGTATAAATATTTGAGCCACAGACTCACCCCTCTTTGGTGAAGAATAGAACTGTGAGGTACACAAATATGAACAGAAAGGCAGACTTAACCGCAGGGAGGCAGTGGTCGGAGACATTAGCAGGCCACGTAGATTGTATCCTTCAGAGAAAATGAGATGAGCTGCCACAAACCCACAAAAAAGGCCGCACTAGTCGCATCAGTGGAGCAGACTGATGGATGTTCATAGATAAATATTTTTAACAGCAGTGGATTAAAAGGAAATAAACAGAATAACATTTGACAGTGGTGGCATGAGTAGAATGAACTGAATGCAATGGTGGGTCTACACAAAGCTTTCGCCTTTACTGAATGAAAGCAATCCCTAAGACTGAATTGGTAATGAGATCCTGGCTCCTGAGATTTTAGCTTTCTTAATCATGTTCATAATTAATTCAAGAACATTGATAATTTCATTACATTCTTTTTTGTCTTATCAATAAATGATGTGCCTGCACTTTTCTATCTTGTGCATTCTGGGATGAGATGCATACAGTGAAACTGCATCAGGGCCAGGAAAAGATGCACATGAGGCAAAGGCTGAAGCAGTAATCGCAAACCTTTCCTTGACCAGATCGCTGCTAAAAAATAATTAGAAAGAGTTATGAAACAGAGCAAATATTTGTGTCGGGAAGAATGTATTCCAAACTGAGTTATGACACAGTGCAGCAATGGCAATGTGTAATATGTTAATTATTGCCCTTGAATCACTCCATGCAACCTAATTTTAACCAATATTAGGAAGCACTCAGCACCAGAGCTAAAGTGAGCATTCTCAGGATTGTGTGACTGAAGTAGCAGGTTGCCCTGAAGCTATTCTGCATTGCCACATGCTGAATGTTTGTGTTCAACCAAGCACTAACAAGCTGCCAGGAACTGGCAGTCTTCCTGCATGATGAGACACGTTAAGGACACAAGTATTGCATTATGATATTAAAACATGGTGTTATTTTAGTCAAAATGAATAAATGAGCAATTATGTTCCGAGGAAATAAAACCTCAACCTTTGCAGTTTCAGTAGTTCATTTGCATTTAAATACCCAAAAGTGAAAATTGTATTTTTGACATGTTAAAAGTATGCTTATAATTTTGAGATGTCAAAGTTCAGTATGTACTGGTGATTACTTTTGAAAAGCCGTATATAATATTAATTCTTTGTGGGTGAATATATGATTACTGGCACTCGAAGAGTGTATATCTCATATTCCAACATTCAGCTGCGCTGAAACTATTTTGAAAGCACATTTTGACTTTATTTAATCATCAAATGCTGGAGCAGAGAGAAGTCACGTTTAGTAATTTTCATCAGATTGAACAGAGGATGGATAAAATCCGTGGCTAAGGTAAAAAAGAAGGCAAATTCACCCTGATAACCTTATTATTCAGTCAGTGATCTTCCCAAAATACTGAAGAACCAGTTAGGAGTGGAAGTTGTAGCCTGTGACATTGATAAATGAGACTGAAGATGATGCATTTACTGGATAGCTCCATCAGTAAATCATTTACTCTATTTAGCACACACGCAAATGTGACCTGCCCCAGACAAGCATTGTATCCTAAAGTCACCGACAACAGAAAAATCCGATTGACAGCAAAAGCATGCACATGTCTAAGGCAGGGTTTTTAATCTGTAATAAGCCACTTTGCCAGAAATGAGTTTGCTATGCACACAATTAACATAATCACTTTTTAATTGGTATTCTTATTGATATTTCAGCAATTAAATAACAAAATCATAGTCAATTTATTAGATAAATGAATGTAAGGCCATTAAAAGGATTATGTTGTGGTATCCAAGCACCTTTCAACACAATTTAGTATTTTCTAAACAAGGAGGTTTGTTTCTAAACAAGCAACATGTTCTGTGCTGAATTTATACATTTTACTGCAAGTCATGAGTGATGTTATATCACTTTCATTTATATGTTTATTTTAACAGAGATTTAGGCTGGTTCTGCCAGTGTGAATGTATGGCCAATTGGAAGAGACAGTATTGGAGAGTTCTAAATCAGTCAGGCACTGCTTATTTCCAGAAATCCAAGAAACATTGCACCTTCAAGCAGCGTCACATAAAAAAGTCATAAAACTAAAAAGAAATAGAGGGAAAACTATAGGAAATACAACACGTGAGAAAAATGGTCGGAGAAATATTATAAAGGAAAACTTCATGGGTATAGTGGTCAACAAATCTTTTAGTGCAGATATTCAGTGTCATTTGAATCCTACGCTATGATGTCATTTGCACAGGAGGTGGATTATACATTATTTCTTCCCCTTGTCCAATAGGACAAAGGAAAAAAAGCCTCATAATGCAGTGTCAAACATGCTGATAACTCTCTCCATAACATTTGGAACTGTGCAGAAATTCAGCTGATTGCACTTCCCTGCGTTAGAGCAAGCTTTAATTGGAAGCACATATGGTTTGAATATGATCCCTCTTTAGAAAGGCTCGCATCTCAGCCTCTGAATGTCAGATGAGGTTTGCAATGTGACCTCTCTCTGGAAAACCCCACAGCTCAGGCTTACAATATCGCATAAGATTTGCAATACGATCCTTGACTGAAAAGGCACACACCACAGCCTCGCAGTATCAGAGGGAGGTCGCAGATGATGATTCTTCACTGTAGGATTTAATAGTTCAGTTAACCCATTGTACACTTTGCTTGACACAATAATCTATAAAGTCCCTGTTGGTCTTTTTTTTTTAAGAAGGCTGGTACTTATCCCAGTTAGCTTATTGAAAGCTTCACCAGACCTCTGGAAATGGCGTACTTTTTTGATATATTCTTATCAAAGTCATAGGATTATAAAGTTTTCCTGTTGCAATGCTTTAATGCAAAGCTCAAGACAAGGTGCTCTTAAAAGTGCATTGAAGAAGGTAAGATAAATCAGGAACTAGTAATTGAGTAATGCCAGACTTAGCTTTAAAAATCTGTTTGAGAAGAAGACTAACTTTCTGCTTCTCAGACTTCCACAGTATTTCAATCTTCGAAAATCTTTTGCTGCTCCAATTTAGGCCTTTTGCAGAATCCCCACTTTGATCAATCTACTTTTGGTGGAGATCTCTTCAGCTGCCTCGGAGCAAAGCCTTGGAATTCTCTCTCCATACGTCTCTGTCCCTTCCTTTACGACTCTGCTTAAAATCAACCTGTGATCATACAGACTTGGAATAGTTACAGCACAACTTAGACAGAATGGCTCATTTTGCCCTTGCAGGCTATCTGAAAGGACAACTCCACAGAGCAGAAAGGTGGCACAGTGATTAGCACTGCTGCCACACAGTGCCAGGGGTCCAGGTTCGATTCCCGGCTTGGATCACTATCTATGCGGACTCTGCATGTTCCACCCATGTCTGTGTGGATTTTCCCTAGGTTGTTCATAAGATATAGGAGCAGAAATAGGCCATTTGGCCCATCGAGTCCACTCCATCATTTAATCATGGCTGATATTCTCATCTCTATTTTCTAGCATTCAACCCATTACCAATTAAAAATCAATCTAACTTCTCCTCAAATTTACTCATTGTCCTAGCATCCACTGCACTTTGGAGTAGCAAATTCCACCGATTCACAATCCTTTGGATGCTGTAATTTCCTCCGAAAGACATGCTGGTTAGGTTCATTGGCCATGTGAAATTCCTCCTCAATGTACCCAAACAGGTGCCAGACAGTGGAACTAGGGGATTTTCACAGTAATTTCATTTCACTGTTAATGTCAGCCTACATGTGACAATAAATAAACCTAAAACTCATTAGACCGGCCTTTTTCCCATAGCCCTTCAATTTGTTTTTCTCTTCAGGTATTTATTCAATTTCCTTTTCAAAGCCGTGGTTAAATCTGTCTTTACCATGTTCCTCAGCGTCTGCTGCTTGAAAAAGTTTCCTCATCTTGACATTGCTTCCTTTGCCATTGACCATCAATCAATGCGGCTTATTGAGCCTTCTATCAATGGGAAGAGTTTCTTCCTATCTACTCTGCCTCAGGAATTTGAACATCTCTTAATTTTCCTTCTTCTGTGCAGAACAGCTCTCTTTTCTCCAATCTATTTCCATAACTGAAGTTCTGGAATATTTCTTATGAATCTGTTCTGCGCGCTCTCTAATGCCTTCACAGCCTTCTGAAAGTGGCGCCCAGAATTGGATGTAATGGGCGACTTCCCTATAGCATGTTGCTTGGTGATCAGTGGTCTGACATTGGTAGATGGCTGGATCTTCTGGGAAATCCCACCGCTATCAGTGGGATTTCCAATTGAATTCATTCCATGCCACTGGGAAACCCAAGATAGGAGTGTGCTGTCGGTGGCACTGAGAGATCCTGCCAACATGTATAGCAGGAAAGTTCAGATCTATGGGTGGAATTTTCTAAAAAATAGACAAAGTGTCAGGTTCTAAGTGGGGACCACCATGTTTCTCTTCAGAACTACAGCCAGATTTTGTCACCAGATCTTCTAACTGAAAACAATTGGGAGGGTGATAGGAATGTGGTTTGCACCATCACCCTGGTGGGCGTGGTCTGATTGAGCCAGCAAGGTCAACGCCACAGAATGGAATACCCTGATCTGCAAAAATAACCCACATCCCCTGCAAGCTTTGGAGTGACTCCCCCCACCATAGAATTATCAGGGGGTTCTCTCCCTCTCACCAACACCCCCAGCCAATATTTTCCTCATCATGTACCCCTATCCTTCCCACCGTACATAAGGGGAACACCCCTCCCACCATACATAAGGGGAACACCCCTCCCCATGCAGGATGGTATCGCCCACAGCATTGTCCAACTCATTGCCCCCAATCACTGCCCCCTGCTACTTCTCTCTGGATTTCTTCCTGGCACTGCCAAGATGCTGGAGGGCAATGCCCAACTTTGGCCCTCAACTGCCAAAGGGGTCTGCAAAATCTCATCCAATATTCCAATTGAGACCAAGCCAGTGTTTTATACAGATTTATCATTACTTTCTTGCTTTCATACTCTACATTCCTATTTATCAAACCTGGACTTTCTATGTTTATTCATTGCTTTCTCAACCTGCCCTGCCACCTTCAATAATGTAACCTCAACTCCTGCACTCTCTTTAGAACTACACTGTTCACATTTTTTCCACCAAAATGAATCACTTCACACTTCTCTGCATTAAATTTATTATGTCATTATTCCATCAGCCCCTTTGTGTCTTCTTGAAATTTATCACTATTTTCCTCATGCTTCACAATATTTCCAAATTATGTACCGTCTGCAAATTCTGAAATTATTCCCTCTACACACAAGTCTATATAATGAATGCATATGTCAAGAAAAGTAGTGATCCTAACACAACCTTTGGTGAACTCTACTACATAACTTCCATTAGTCTGAGAAAGAAACATTCACTGCTAATTTTTGTTTCCTGTCACACAGCCAATTTTGTATCCGTTCTGCTGATTTTATCACATGAGCTCTAATCGTGCTGACAAGACTGTTATATGTCACTTCATCAAATGCCTTTTGGAAGGCAATGTACTCTACATCTGCCACATTACTCTCTTTAGCCTGTTCATTACTGCATCAAGAAATTCAAGCACATTAGTTAAACATGATTTTCTCTGAACAAATACATGCCGGCTTTCCTTAGTTAATCCACACCTGTCAAAATGAATGTTAATTGTGATGCAAATTATCATTTCTAAAAGTTTACCAAGGTAAACAAGTGGCTGGTCTTATAGTTATATCCTTTTCTGAACATGGATGTAACCTTTGCAGTTTTACAGTGCTCTGGTAATGCCTCTGTATCTAATGAGGAATGGAAGATTATGGGTATCAGCTCTACAAGTTCCATCCTTAATTCCCTAAGTATGCTAGGCTGGATCTCATTCGTTCCTGGTGACTTATCAACTTTAAGTACAGACAGCACTTCAAACATTTTTTTAACCAAGCTTTTGGTCATCTGCCCTAGTATCTTCTTATGTGACTGTGTCCAAAGTTGTTTGATGGCATTCCTATCAAATACATTATCATTGGAAACTGTTAAAAGAAATCCTCGCTTTGGAGATGCTGCTAAAGAATCTTTTAGACTTTGGAGCCTGGCTGCAAATCTAGCCCAAAGGGATGGGATTCAAACATTTCATTGCATTAAAAATGCCTGCTATGAAATGGATTGACATCATTTAAACTTATTTCCAAATGGGTGCACCCACAAACAGAAAATGATAATTAAAATTTATTTATTAGCACCACAAATAGGCTTACATTAACACTGCAATGAAGTTACCATTAAAATCACTTAGTCGCCACATTCTGGTGCCTGTTTGGGTACACTGCGGAGAGTTTAGCATGGTCAATGCATCTAACTGGCACTTCTTTCAAACCGTGGGTAGAAACCGGAATATCCAGAGAAAATCCACACAGACACAGGGAGAATGTGTAGATTGTTAATCCATCAGAAGGAACTCTTTCGGCAGTAAAATAAAACAAGACCAACTCCAACTCATAAATCAAAGAAAAAAGCTTTAATAAAGAAACTTCATTACTCCAACACTTCAGACCTCACCCTCGGCCACTCCAAGTTCTCACAAACTCCAGTAGCTTCTTATTTATACTGAATCAGCTGGTCAGTTAACCACCACATCGTTTTGTCATTGGTTACATAGTTTAAAGAGTCAGCTGACCCTTGCAGCATTTTACCATTGGTCGCACTACAACAGATTCAATGTTATCATTCTTTCACTGAGCTTCTGGTCATCTTTTGTATATCAAGCAGCTTCCTCCTCCTTCAGTTGTCTTACCTGAAGACGCTATTGGTGACCATGGATTTCTATTAGATTAGTCCTTAATTATGCTTGGCAAAGGACTGTGATGGTTTGCCATTGTATTTTGTAATATGGCTGACCACAAAACTCTCCCACTCTTACAGTTTGTCATCAGGCTTACTAGAAGGAGTCACAAGCTGATAATCAACCAGTTCAGCCATATTATTGTGGTAATATGGCCCCTCCCGGGGGTAATCCTTTGAAGGTCATGTGATTGGGCCAGATCCAATGGAGAGGCCATAGGAGAAGCCAAGAGAATCGAGAGCAAGGGCATGTGTCCTGGGTTGGGGAGGAACTGCAGTTGGAGCCTGGGAGGAGAAAAGAGTAGATGTGTGTTACTGTCAGACTCTTATCTTGTATATATATTATTATTCATAAATCAATTATTCCAATAAATTCAATTGGAAGCAACAACAAATCACCTTCAATTTGACTACACTGGCGACAAGGACAAACTTCATTAGTTGTTGGGAGATGGCAGCGTATAGCTAGAGGAGGAAGGGAGTGAACATCGAAGCTAAGAAGAGACAGGTACATATGTCACATAAAAATGTCTTTACTGAGAAAGATTGAGCCATTTCACCCAGAAGTGGAAATCTGGGGCAATATATCGAAAGACTGTATTATTTCTTTGGAGCAAATGAGATGATAGCAGAGAAGAACTGAAAAGTGATACTACTCACAGTCTGTGCCCATAACCTTACAGCCTGAGGAAGAGCCTAATGTCACCTGACATTCCAGACACCATAGCCAGAATCCCCCAGCCGTTCACATCCCTAGCATCGCTGCCAGCGACAATGGGGAATTTGGTGCTTCATTTGAGGATGGTGATATAAGGATAGCATTACAGTAATTTAGTGCAAATCAGACCTTATGTGCACTATTGCATGTTAATAACATGCAAAGACAGCATGTTATTGGGCTTGCATTATAATGCCAACCCAGGAGCAATAGCTTTTATTACAAGAATTGCACGACACAGGCTCTAGACAGAGTGGCATGAAAGCACTCACCCAAAATTATGTCTAGTGGCCGGATGTCATTAAAGAAATCAAAAGAATGGTCAGCCAGTGCCTGAGTTGTAGAGGCAGAGGTAAAGGTTTACAGCATAGCAAGAGACCCTTCAGATCAACTTGTCCATGCTGCCCACTTTTTATCATTAAGCTAGTCCTGATTGCCCACATTTGGTCCGTATACCTTTTATGGATTCCAGCAGATGTTGCTGCCACCAGCGAATATACATCCATGGAAGTGAGTGGGTTAGCTGTGGTCAAGACTGCACATAGACTTCGCAGGACCATTCACAGGGCGTATGTTCCTCATCTTGGTTGCTGCTCATTCTAAATGGCCGGATATCCAACTGTGCAAACTACAACGGCCACAGCCACCATTGACAAGTTGAGACAGATTTTTGCTATCCATGGCATCCCTGAGATTTTAGTACCAGTCAATGGCACAGTTTTTGCAGAAGAGTAGTTTCAAAAATTTGTTAAGTCAAATGGTGTTCACGATGTTTGGTCAGATCCTTCCATTCAGCTTCCAGTGGGTTAATAGAACAAGCTGTACAAACATTCAAATCGCCAATGAAAATCATTGGCTACTGCCTTTACATTGATCATCGTGTTGTCATACGATACCAGATGACCACAGGAGTTATACCAGCCAAATTACTAATGCAGAGCTGCTTATGAACCTGTTTGGACTTGGCATTTCCTGACTTGAGGGAGGGTCTATGCTAGGCAAGCCTCCCAGAAGCAAAACCAACACTCGAAAAGAGTTGACGATTTTATTCTGGCCAGGGATTTTGCAAGATGATCAACATGGGTGACCAGCAAAATGGGGTACAGAATGAAACTGGTCTTTCATATTGTAGGAGTGCAAGTTTGTCATATAAAAAAAAAGTGAATCATTTGAGGAAGAAAGTTGGGCTTGATACTAGGGACCAATGATGTCTCCTGGGGTGGACTTACGTTCACCAGTTGCTGGTTGGGGTGGTGGTGGTGGGGGGTGGGAGTGGTCTTGTTGTTAATGTGGAGGCGCGATAACCCACAGTTTGCAAAAGTGGAGGGGTAGTAGTGACTGAGGAGGATGTTGACCCAGATTAATGAGTTTGCCTTTTGAATTTGCCACCCAGATTCTATACCCACTGAAGGACCCAGTACCAAGTTGAGACGTTCTTCCAGAGTCTGGAAGTTTCCCCAACATCCTCTAGAGAACTATCAAACTTTTGAATGGGTTTACTACATATTAAGCTGATCATTCTCTACACCCCAGCTATGACTGTAACACTACATTCTCCCTTCCTTCTTTCCTACATACTCTTTGAATGGTATGTTTTGTTTGTATAGCTTGTGGAAGTCACTACCCCATAGCATAATGGAGTCTGAGTCATTGAATCGCTTCAAGAAAGAATTAGATATATCTCAAATTGTAAAAACATTAAGGGGATATGGGGAACATGTGGGGAGGTGGAATTGAGACCAGGGAAAGATCTGTCATGACCTGATTGAATGGTTCAACACACTCGAAGGCTGAATTTGTCTACTTCTGTTCCTAATTCCTATGTTCCTATAGCGTGCAAGAAACAATACTTTTCATTATGTTCCAATATATATGACAATAATAAATCAAATAAAAAAAAACAAATGCCAGTGTCCTTCTTGAAACTATCTCTACAAACGTCGAGGAAAAACTCCTGCAAAATCAACTTGGATAGATTGACACCATGGCTGGATGACTGAAAACCATTTCCACTGTCAGGTCCTGTCTTCTCTACTCCCAGATGGCTAATGTTTCAGGGAAGGGCAAAGAAAGTGACACAAAGACGCTCTGAAGCTCTCTTTGAAGTATGGCAGTAGTGACATTAATGACCAGGAGAAGCACTACCAATCATTCAGAATGATGACAACTTGTCTGTCGAGCTGCATCACGCTTTGAATCACTGCGTCTTAATGACGAGGCAGAACAGCAGCAGAAGAGAAAGAAAAGGAAGCAAATATTGCCCTCTGGATCCCACTACCTCATAAGATATCTTGCCCCATGTGCCCAAAGACCTACATCAAGAATCGGCCTGTTCAGTAATGTTAAGACATTACTGGATAGAAACTCATGACCCTGAATAGATGTCATCCTTGATTCAAAGAACGGCCATTGACAATGGTGACCCCAAGAAAGTTATCATCATGACTAATAGCAAATCATTTTAGTGTAAGTGCTTACCAGAGACCCCGGCTCAATTCCCAACTTGGTTCACTGTGTGTGTGGAGTCTGCACGCCATCCCCAAGTCTGTGTGGGTTTCCACCCACAGTCTGAAAGATGTGCCAGTTAGGTGCATTGACCATGCTAAATTCTCCCTCAATATACCCGAACAAGCTACGGAGTATGGCGATAGTTTCATGAAAACTATGAAGTTTTCATAGTAACTTCATTGTACTGTTAATGGAAGCCAAATTACGACACTAACAAAATAAACTTGTTTTCACTTTGTCTTGCTTTCTGCTTTATTGTGTGTTATGATGCACTTTCACAGAATGATGCACTTTCACAAAATACATTTGAGAATACATAAAGGATTCATTAAGAAAACAGCAGCCCCACGGCTCCTGAACAAGAGGACTCTACATCTCGCTGTGATTCCTCACTGAGTCCCATTTGGTCACACAGACCATGTGACCTTTACTCTACTGGTGCTCTTAAAGGGACAATCACCACATTGTGCTTCTGTTTCCCTCTTAGCATTAAAAGTTTAAAAGTTCATTTATTAGTCACAAGTAAAACTTACATTAACACTAGAATGAAGTTACTGTGAAATTTCCCTAGTCTCCACAGTTCAGCGCCTGTTTGGGTCAATACACCTAACCAGCATGTCTTTCTGAATGTGGGAGGAAACTGGAGTACCCTGAGGAAACCAAGGCAAACAATGACCAAAGCCAGGAATCGAACCTGGATCCCTGGCATTGTGAAGCCATGATGTGGAGTTCCTGGCATTGGACTAGGGTAGGCATAGTAAGTAGCAGTGCTAACCACTCTGATACCATGCCACCCATTACACAGAGAATAAATCATAATGCTCCTTCTAACTATAAAAAGAGTCATAACCAGCTTTGAATCCATTCAGAACAGTTTTCACACAAACTGCCACAAGGTGCACAGAAATCGTGACACTCTGAACATTATTTTGGTGGATATAGCCACTCCTCGTGTTTTGTGAGGTGAAAAGGAGATTGTTAAACAAATCTTTCTGAAAGAAAACCACACCATCAGAGAAGTATTAACTCATTTTTCACATAATGTTACCCTAGAGCATGTTGCCACACAGTAAGATGCTTTCAGATGTGCTCCAAGTGTGCTTTTCCTTGACACCAAATCAGTCAGAGTGAAAGCTGCAACAGTTTAAAAGAAAATTGCCATTCATCCTGAACTGAATTAGTCGCTGCTAAAATCACTGTTGGATTAGTTCTGTGGACTGCGAGAACTAAAATGTCACCTTGTGACACCTTAAAGAAGAACAATCTGGCCAAACAGCAACAGAAGTGATTTTTCACTAATAAAGGCATCAGTGCTAAAGCATCCCTCGTAGTTTGCTTAAAACCAACTCTTCTTACTCTGGGAGTTGCAATGATTTTAGTCATATTGGAGTATTCTATCTGCCCAAAGGAATTTGGGAATACGTTTGTTGAGATTCCTGAATTATTACATGAGGGTGGAGAGCGTGCTCTAACAGTAGATGAGACAGGAGAGTACATTAATCTTCATTAGCTTTATGTTCCCCAGTTTAATAAACTGAGGAAGATGGAGTAAGGGCACCAGACCAGCTAGGTTAAGGAATAAACAGGAGTGGGAGTGGGTTATATTAGGAAGTTGTGATCAGGCGATGCCTAAACATTAAATTGTATTTTTGATATCTTGGAAAGAATTGAGTTAGAAGACTTGGAGTGAAATGTTGCCTACACTATGGAGACAAGGTTGGAGATGGGATAGGGAGCATAATTGGAGAACAGTAGGTAGCTATTTAGGCTCTTTAGGGACTCAACTGGGACCAAGTTGATGATAGTGTCAGGTTCCTTCAGACATCAGATAGGGTCCCACTGAGACAAGAGCTCGGAGGTTTCCGCTTCCACTGAGATGTCCCTACAGCAGTGACCATTTTTTTATTGTCACTTTTTAGAAGTCTTTAGTGAGTGCCTCCATCTTGTTTAAGTTTGTTTTATGAATTACTGTCACAGGTAGGCTTACATTAACACTGCAATGAAGTTATTGTCCACAACAAGTTCCCACAAACAGCAATGTTGTTTGATTGATGAATATTTACTGGGATTCCCCTGCTTCTCTTAAAATTGTGCCACAAGGCAGAATTTTAATTTTCCCACCAGCAGGTTTGCAGATCAGGGGCACCATAAACCCCTCTGGATGACCTTCCCACCAGACTCCTTTCCCCAGCCCAATCCACTCCCACACCAACTTCTCTGCAATTTTACTGTGGGCTGGGTGAGGTTTAAGTTGCTCCACCCACACTTGTCCCAACTGAGTCCCTTAAGTGGTTCATTGATGACTATTTAAGGGCTGTTTCCCATTCCCTCAATTTCCAGGTTCATGGGGAGGAGTCCTTGGGCAAAGGAGAAAGCCCAGAAAGAAGTGATTGTGCTTTGTCCTTGGGTGGCAAAGGGAAAAGGGGATTCTCCATTAATAGCCTCCTTCTAACCCCCTTCCCCAGCCCCCCGTCACCCCCACCTCACAAGGTCTATATTGCAGGAGTGCTCTCCAGTCTTGTCTCTCCAGCAACCCTGTACCCCACTCTCTGCCCATCCTCCTCAGCCCCAGGTCTCACTTCACCTCCTCAGCCTGAGACTTTCACACTTTGTTCTACTGTCCAGTACACCCACCCTACCCAACTTCCACCTTGCCCCCTACCACACTACC
The DNA here is from genome assembly GCA_024679065.1 of Sphyrna mokarran. Taxonomy (NCBI): domain Eukaryota; kingdom Metazoa; phylum Chordata; class Chondrichthyes; order Carcharhiniformes; family Carcharhinidae; genus Sphyrna; species Sphyrna mokarran. The sequence goes on along the minus strand of JAGIQG010000010.1, from coordinate 14,141,621 downwards.
AAACTGGCTTCTTTTCCATCCTAATCACCTGCCCCTTTTACCCACCCTTTATTCATTCATAGAAATGGACATCGCGAGCTGTCCAGTATTTATTACCTGTCTCTATTTGCACGAGGGCAGTTGAGAGTCAACCACATGGCAGTGACTCTGGAGTAGACCAGACCAGTTATGGACAGCAGATTTCCTTCCCTAAAGGACATTAATGAACCAGGTGAGCTTTTCTGACAATCGACAATGGTTTCACGATCATCAGTAGATTCTTAATTCCAGATACTTTTTAATGAATTCAAATTCCACCATCTGTCGTCGTAGGATTCGAACATCAGCTGAGTTTCTGGATTAATAGTCTAGCATCAATACCACTAGGCCATTGCCTTTACCCAACTAATCATACCCTATCCACTCAGCCACTTTAACCACCATGCCATCCTACCCAGGTGACACTCCAATTACCCTACTAATTACCACCCTGCCACTCTACCCATCACACCCACTTACCTACTTATCCCACTCATACACATTCACCAACAAATTAGGAAAGCTACTTGAATGTCCCAAAACTTAATGAATGAACTTACCAAAATATGGCAGCTAGTGCTAGAACAAACAGGGAGGGAGGAGGGGAGGGGTGGGCATAGCTTGCATTCGCTCAACAATCCTCTACTCTGAGGAAGGCCTCCAAGACCTGGTTTGGAAAATTGGGTCAGAAATGCAGAGCTTTGTCCTGATGTTAAATTAAAGTTTATTTATTAGCGGCACAAGTTGACTTACATTAATACTGCAACGAAGTTACTGTGAAAATCCCCTAGTTTCCACACTCCAGTGCCTATTTGGGTACACCGAGGGAGAATTTAGCATGGCCAATGCAACTAATCAGCACGTCCTTCAGACAATGGAAGGAAACCAGAGCGCCAGAGGAAAACCACCCAGACACAGGGAGAACGTGCAAACTTCACACAGACAGTGACCCTTGCCAAGAATTGAACCTGGGTCCTTGGTGCTGTGAGGCAGCAGTGCTAACCACTGTGCCACCTCGCTGTCCGTAAGCAGCATGTGGCAATCTGACAGTGATTGGCTTCTTTGGAAGATTTTGCCAGTCTCACAGAATGGAACAATTGAGAAAGAAAAGAGAAGAGTTAGCTCACCATTTAGGAAACAATGATGGATTTATGTTGATCATGGGGACAATGCACATTCCAGCTTTTTCCATCCTTTGAAAATGGAATTGGAAATAATCATACATTGAATAAAAGCTGTAAAGAAGATACTGTTGTAAATAATAATTTCTATGCTTTGAAAAAGTTGCATTGATTGATTTGAGTTTGACGAGAGCAGGAGAATTTATTTTCTCCAGCTGAGACTATGCTTCTATTAACATTATCGAGCAGAGGTTCAGTTGTTACTGTGAGATAAACAGAGATATGAAAATGGCTTGTATACCAGTTGCTTAAAATACTTGAAAAGGGAGTAAAATACAAAAAAGTTAAAGAGCAAAACAGCCATTCAGTACTAACAACGTAGGCAGAACAAAAAAGCAGCTTCTGCATAGTCTTTTTTCAGCAACACTCAAGTTACATGGCAGTAATTGTGGGCCAAAATGTGAGGTTTAGACTTTCTTTTCTAGCTTTACTTCATAAGCCGGATCTTTCCCCCTCTGTTATTTAAAATCACCCAGTAATAAATCAAAGGGATCGGGCGGGGAGGCAAATCACAATAGCCCAGATTATATTATTACCAGTCCAGTGGTAGCATTTTGTGCTCTGAGTCAGATAATTGGGGGTTCACATTCCAGTCTTGTAACTTGAGTAGAGAGATTGAAGCTAATATTCCAGCGCAGTACTGAGGGATTGCTGCACTGCCAGAGGCAGAATCGTTAAAAGAAGGCCCTGCCTGCCCACTCAGATGGACATAAAAAATTGTGTGACATTATGTTGTAGTTTAGCAGGCCCTTGGCATTCTGGCTGATAGTTTTCCCACAGTTAACATTACTAACAGGGTGGCCTGGTAGCACAGTGGTTAGCACTGCTGCTTCACAGCGCCAAGGACCCAGGTTCAATTCTGACTTTGGGTCACTGACTGTGTAGAATTGCACATTCTCCCCATGTTTGTGTAGGTTTTCTCTGGGTCCTCAGGTTTAGTCCCACAGTCCAAAGATATGTGAGTTAGGTTGATCGGCTATGATAGATTGACTCTAGTGTCAGGGGGGATTAGCAAAGTAAATATGTGGGGTTACAAGAATAGGGCTTGAGTGGGATTGTAGTCAGTCCAGTCTTGAAGAGTATCCTAGTGCTTCACGTTGTTAGTGTACGCTTGACTTGGACCATTTGATGGGCAACACAGCAGCTCAGCGACTATCGCTGTGCTGTGCAGATACATGGATTTGGGCCTGTGTCTGTGGGAGTTTGCACATTCTCCCTGTGTTTGCATGGGTTTTCTCCTGGTGCTCCAGTTTCCTCCCACATCCCAAAGATGTGCTGCTGGCCTGATTGGCAGAACAAGTTATCTCTAAATTGTCTCAAATTTGGTTTCAATGCATAGATCTATAAACATAGACAGGGATCACAGCTTGAAGTGGGAACATTGAAGTGGCGGTGTGGGCTCGTTGGGCCGAAGGGCCTGTTTCCTGTGCCGTTTTGTTCTTTGTGCTTTGTTCTTGATGGGCTGAATGGCCTCCTTCAGCAGTGTAGGGATTCTATGATTCCAAACTGATTATTTGACCATTGGCACAATGTTGTTTGTGGAATCTTACTCTCTGCTAATTAGCTGCTGTGTTTCCTACTCTGCAGTGGCAAAGAAAAGGATTTAACTGGGTATTCAGAAATTTGTGACAATCTCAGGCCTGAAAAGTGCTACATAAATGCAATCCATCTTTCTTTCCTCCTAATTTTCCTCACCTCACCTTAGTAGGAAAGCCATTGCTTCAAATCCCTCAGTATAAATAAGATGGGGCCAGTTGGCTGGGGGACTGAATTGGATCAATTTCTCTGTCTTCCATTACCATGGCCACGGATCCCAGGGACCTCTACTTCCTCCTCCACATGGTTTCTATTCAATTGGGTCCTGTCAGGTTTTCAACCTTTCCCAGCAATGTCTTAAACGATGAATGCTTCCATTTAATCCTGGTGAGAAGTACCTGCTGAACTCACCTCCTGTTTCCTCAGCACAGGGCAGGGATAAAGTTTGGTATCGGTATGACATGTAATATAAGTTATGGGAATGGGCCTGGATGGGATTGTGGTTGGTGCAGACTCGATGGGCCAAAGCTTTTCTTGTGCAGTGTAAGTTGTTGCTTCCTTTGAAATTTGGTATTCTTGTATCTAGCCTGATGAGTGCCAAGCAAAAATTTCAGCAGCCTCACTGAAAGCCTGTTGCTGTGCCTTGCCTTTTGTGGTGTTCAGTTGTTCTATGCTGCTTATATGGGTGAGATTCGCTAGCCTCTCAGCCACCTGTTCCCCAGTGATGGAAGGGGGTGTGCAGTTCGCAAACAGCAGGATTCCCTCGTCCTGCCATTGTCAATGGAATTTCCCATTGATGTCACCCCACACTATTGTGAAACCCATTGGTGGGCATGCGCTTTTGGTGGGATCAGAAGATCCGGTGAAATCCCTATCCGGTAAATGGCCGGAGGATTCTAATCTGTTAATTACTGATACTCACTATGCTTGATTGGTTAAGCCTAGATCTAGACTCAGAGAGAAGTAAACAAAGTTGTAGATAGGGCTGGAATTTAAAGCTGGAATCATAGGACCCCTATTGTATGAAAGGAGGTCTTTCAGCCTATTGAGTCTGCACTGACATAATCTCACCCAGGCCCTATCCACACAACCCCACATATTTATCCCACTAACCCATGCATCCGGAGACATTAGGGGCAATTTAGCATTCCAATCAGTCTAACTGCAATCTTTGGAGTGCGGGAGAAAACTGGAGAACCTGAGGAAATCCACACAGATACGGAGAGAATGTGCAAATTCCACACAGACACTGACCCAAGCTGGGAATTGAACCTGGGTCCCTGGCACTGTGAGGCAGCAGTGCTAACAACTGTGCCACCGTGGCATCCATAGGAGTATGGAGAAAACATTTTCAATGCACTGTGAATAAAATGTTTTACACACAGGAAAATTGGTGTGATCTCTGCATAGATCTGAGATATAAAATATACAAAATCTTTGAGTGTTACACTGCAGAAGAAGGCCATTTGGCCCATTGTGTCTGCAGCAGTTTCCAAATGAGTGCAATGACTTAGCGCCATGCTCCTGCATTTTCCCCCTCTCCTTGTACATCATTTTTATTTTCTTTGGAATATATTTTCTGCTTCATCCCTGATCTTCGGAGTCTCTTTTCCATAACACTAGCTTTGTATCGCAGCTCCAGCATCTTTGTACCTGTCCAAAGAGCCTGTTACATCCTACGCAGGGTCAGGTACTTTCACAAACCTTGCTGCCTCTATCATTCGCTGCACACAAAGGGTGGGGTGGGGGGGAGGTGTGGAAACTGTTCGCTAACACACATCTCCATCCACATTACTGACTTACCCAAATTACAGGTGTACAATTATGAGGACTCAGTCAGAAAACTCAGGCCAGTGGGTCATGTTTTATGGCAGGTATGCTATTTTTAGCGTATACATTCACAAATATTTGCCTGCTATTTTACTAAGACAATCCTTTCATGGCATTCATAAAAGGACTTGCATACCAGACACATCTTTGCTTTTAGATATCAAGACAGTACCAAAATAACTGAAGGCTTCAGTAACATAAGGAACAGAATGATTATCGGGCCAATTGTCCTGTGATTTACACCCTGGGAATGCTTATCTGTCGGGCACAAAGAACAGGGAGAAGACCAGAGCCATGGTGCACCCTTTACATTGTGTCATGTTTTGTATGGCTTCTCCCAGAGAGAGAATTCTGCAGTAACTGCACCGACAAAAGCAGTAAAGTGCTGCCATAATAATAAGGCTGGGCGGAGTGTGCCCACCCCATCCAGCTCAGTTTTCTTTTCTATTCCTGAAAGGGCACATATTGTGAGTTGTATCCAGAAGAAGTGGACCTTAAACCCTTTGCCCATCATCAGTACACTCAGCAGATTAGAGACAGCTACAATGGTGACAGTCGGCAGTGAAGGTTGTATAATCTAAAATAACACAAAAGCAGAATGCTGTGGCCACCAGAAATCTGAAAGAGACACATCTGTAGGCCAAGCGACATCTGCAGAGCAAGAAGTGCAACTAACATTCTCTTTCCCAAAGTATATTCATTTTACTCTTCCAGTATCAGATATCAATCCAGGCTGCTCATTAAACTCATCTAATATGAGGATATGATATGAAATAAGATTCTGGGCAGGATTTTCCAGCCAAGCTCACCCCCAAAACCAGAAAATCCTGCCTGAGATCAACAGACCCTTTCATGGTCCATGGCCCACCCACTAGGATTCCCGAGATGGATGGCACCCGAAAATTCTGGCCTCTATGTTTTTAACCAATATTTCATTAGCCATATAAAATCTTACTAAAGGCCCATTTTTGATTAATTTAAATCTATGAAATGCAGAGTTATATGTTTCCTATGCAATAATAATAATCTGTAGTGATACCATAACAAAGCCATACATAACATTCCAGAATAATTTGTATTATGGTGCAATTCAAAACATTTAAATCTGTTTTTCAATGCCATACTTATTAACTGAACATTAGTTAATCCTGCCAAAATTGGACAATTGCACATTTTCCCCACATTATATTCTATTTGTTAGATCTTTGCCCACTCATTTAACTTAGACATATTTTTGTAACCTCTTATATCCTCCCGACAGCTTACGGCAGCATGGTGGCACAATGGTTAGCACTGCTGCCTTACAGCTCCAGAGACCTGGTTTGTATTCCAGTCTCAAACAACCGCCTGTATAAAGCTTGCACATTCTCCCAGTGTCTGCTTGGGTTTCCTCTGTGTGCTCTGGTTTCTCTGCACAGCCCAAATATATGCGGGTTAGGTTGATTAGCTGTGCTAAATTGTCCCTTCGTGTTAGGTGGATAAGTAGGTAAATGTGAGGGATTATGGGGAAAGGGCCTGGGTGGGATTATTGTCAGTGCAGGCTCAATGGGCCAAATGGCATTGTTCTGCACTCTGGGGAATCTATGATTCTAACTTATTTTACTATATGGAATGCATCAACTATCTCACTGGACACTTCTTTTAATGCCTGAGGATGAAGTCTATCAGGGTTCGGGTTCTTGTCAGCGTGTTTCTTCAATAATTTTCTTAGGACCACTTCTCTGGTGACTGTAATTTTTCTGAGTTCCTCCCCCCCCACTTCCCTTCCTGATTTATTGCTTATTCTGGGATATAACCTGTAACCTCTGTAGGGAAGACTGATACAAAATAACTGTTCAGTTCACCTGCAATATCCTTTTAACCATTAATTCTCCATCCTCAATTTCTATAGGGCCAACGCTCGATTGGTTAATCCTTTTGAAAATATTAGTAAAAACTCTTAATATCTGTTTTTATATTTCTGGCTAACTTTCTCTTGTACTCTATTTTTCCTCCTTATTAATCCCCCTTTGCTGTTCCTTATATTCTGTCTAATCTTCTAACTTGCCACCTATCAACTATAAGCTTTTCCTTTGAATTTGATGTTTATTTTAACCTTTCTTGTTAACCATGAAGATGGATCCATCTTTCAGATATTTTGTTACTCCTTCAAATGTATCTGTTCTGTGAATTCTGAAATATTGCCTTAAATGTTTGCCACCACATCTCTATTACTTTTTATTCATTCATGGGACATGGGCATTGCTGGCTGGCCAGCATTTATTGCCCATGCCTAGTTGCCCTTGAGAAGGTGGTGGTGAGCTGCCTTCTTGAATCGCTGCAATCCATTGACATATCCCTTGAACTAATTCATCAAGCCATCTTAACCAGCTCAGCATTCATGCCTTCATAATTGCCCTTATTTAAGTTTAAAAATATAGACCTGGATTTTCTGCTCCCGTTCAAGTTTAGCAATGAAAGATGAAAATATCACCAGAAGGACAAAGTCATGCCTTCATGTTGGCATAAAGCAGGAAGTTATTGTTTCCCTCAACCCATCAGTGTTCCCCACCATTCAAGGTCACTGTAATAAATGAGCATCTCATTATCATATTGATGCCAGAATCATAACCCCATGCCAAATAATCCATCCATGATGCCAGAAAAGGGTGAAGCACAACTGGTCACAGCACACGTGAACCTGGCAAGTGGTATTCCAAGAAGAGTTCGGAGTGAGCGCAGTGCTCAGGTGTAAAGAGCCTCGTGCCAGGATCATGTCAGGATAATGCCAGTAGAACATAAGGGCATTTTAAGGTAATCATAAAAATCATAGAAAACTTACAGTGCAGAAAGAGGCCACTCGCTCTATCGAGTCTGAACTGACCACAGTTCCACCCAGGACCTACCCCACCATATCCTTACATATTTACCCACTAATCCCTCTAACCTACACATCTCAAGATACTAAAGGACAATTTTAGCATGGACAATCGTTTGGATTGTGGAAGAAACCAGACCACCTAGAGAAAACTCACACAGACACAAGGAGAATGTGCAAACTCCACATAGTGATCTAAGCCAGGAATCAAACACAGGTCCCTGGAGCTATGAAGCAGTAATGCTAACCACTGTACTACTATGTCGCCTTAATGCCAGGGTCGTGGATGCTGGCAGTGCCAGGGTAAGGCCAAAATAATGCAAGGGGGTTCTAGAGTAATGTTAGAGTAATGCCAAGGTAATACAAAAGGGTTGAGGAGTAATGTTGGATAAAGACTGGGGTGCTAGTGATGCCGGAGTAATACCAGGATAATGCAAGGGAGTTCTAGAGTAAGGTCAGGGTAATGCCAGAGGGTTCTAGGATAGTTCTAGCCTGATGCCAGAGTGATGTTAAGGGATGCCAGCGTAATGCTGGGGATGCTCCTGGGTGAAGATTGTTTCCTGGTACATTCCCAGCAGGAATGCTGGGTGGCCTTTAAAATGGCACCTGGATCATCAATTTGCTGAGTTGATGGCGAGGTGGGTGAATCACAGGTTGTTCACTAGCAATGTGGTGTAGAACTCCTTCCTGCCTTTTCTTCAAAATCCCACAGTATATGGGAAAAAGCCACCATTGCCGTTGGCACCTCAACACCACATTTCCCACCCGACATTGGCTTTTGCCAATGCAAAATTTCAATTGCAGTCTTTCATGATCTTAAATCATAAATATAAACTAAAAATTTGGGCTCACATTGACTTAGAGAGTTATTTTCATTGTTAAGCTTTGGACTAGATCAGTTTAAAGGCAGATCAACAAATGATGGGTACCGGGTTGAAATAATTATACTAAGTTATTTATTTTATGGAATGGTTGGACTTTGTGAGCAATAAGGGTTGCATTTAGTAATTCTATCTAAATGTAGAATAATGAAGTCAGTCAGGATCCCCAGAGAAATCTTTATTACATTTCAACCATTCCTGAATTAAAAACCACTTTTGTTAGTGCAGAATAATTGATTTTGATTGAATGTGAATCCATCAGTGTGATATCACATGTAATATTACACTACAGACGACCAACTAACCTGCGTCCAACTGTTATATCATCACTGCGCTATTCAGTCAATAGTGTAATTAAAACATTTACCTTCAAAATGCTAGCTTGAATTTTGTAATTAATTCCCTGCTTCTGGCTTCCTTTGCACACTACGATCACAGTGTCTTATCACTGCTGAATGATGGATGGTACATTGGGAGTTACCGCATGAGTCAGCCCTCACGGTGTCAAATCAACAAACTAATAAACGTGTTTACTGATTTTTAATTGAAAGGTCGGAGTGGCCATATTTCAGGAAGAGGACTGCTTAATTCAATAATGCATGAGAGAAAATTGATTGTAATTTAACTCTTGCAGCTCTAAGTGCAGCCTTTGTGGTGCGATAATTCTACTGTTATTCTACAGCATAAGAGTTAATTACAAGAGTAACAAACTGCATCTACTTTACTTGCTGTCTATGCTATTAAAAAAAAGGTAAGATTTATGCCTAGAAATCTTTATTAATATCAGTCAATCGCTTCTTAATGTCAATCTACCATCTGAACTTCCATAAACTTTCCATATTATTGCAATTTACTTGCTTGTTTCCTGGCTTAATTATTAGGCTGTCCAATAATGGGGGTGGGGACATTATACTTGACAACTGCATGACTGATCTATCCAACAGCAGTCACTCTAAGGTAATAAGTGTTTTTTTCCCCTAAACTAGGAACACTGAAGGTATTTGGCCTCACATCGTCATCTGGTTGAGATTACCAAGCTCATCTTGCACTTGGGAGTGATTTCTATTCCTCTTGCTTGCCCTTGAGCTGGTCTCAGTTTGACCTGAAGTGATAGAATGACTTCATTATCACCTGGGAGCTATGCTCATAAGGTTGCAGGATGGAGAGATGTTAGCATCTTGTGAATAGAGCTGTAAGACATTTGCTGAGAATTTCTCACTTTCATTCCTCAAATCCAGAGAAAAAAATTATAGTCCCTTGACCCAACAATTTCTTAAATAGTCCTGTGTTTTTTTTTTGCCTTGATTTTCCTTTCTGCTCAGTCACTTTCTGTAAAGATTAGATAGACTGGTTTCTCTGTTTTTCCCTCGTAACAATAGTCTATGACATTGGAGTTCAGTCTGTTCCATCCTCAAGATCTGATTCAGTGGCTAAAATAAGAGGAGTTATTTAAGTTGGACAATGTCCAGAGCACTGCACAGTTAAGTACTTTTTTTTCCCAATTTGCAGTTTATTATTTGGCTCAAATCACAGCTAGCTTTTCATCTTACCATACATTAGAAAATCAATAGATTGCAATATTTCCACAGAGGTAAAATCTTTGGACGGCACAGTGGTTCACACTGCTGTGACACAGCTCCAGGGACCTGGGTTCAATTCCAGCTTTTGGTGATTGTGTGGAGTTTGTATGTTGCTCCCATGTCTGTGTGGGTTTGTGTCAAAGGGCTGACTGTTGGTGACAAAGAGAAGCTCTAAAATGAATGGTGAGTCAAGGGTCACCAAAGGCAGGATAAGCCTACTGGAACGATGGTCAGGGATGATGGGATTGACTGAGGGAGGGTGCAGGATGATAGCTTGTAGTTCCAGTGTCTTAATGTTCATGAACATTGCAGTGACAATAGGATGAGTTCTCTGGAGCAAAGTTTGAGAATGAGATGCCCACAGTCTGGGGTGACTGGGGACTAGGATGTGGTTGATTTTTGTCAAAAAGAATGTGGGCCTTAGCTTTACCTCCTTTCTATTCTCAATTCACCTCAGGTGGACAAGATGAGTCAAGTGAAATGCTTCTGCAAACTCTGCTGCCACAACAGAAGAAGCAGTACCAGGTAGCCCAGAGTCAGGCGCAAGAATGACCAAAATACCAACAAGCGGTGCCAGCAGAGAGTCAGGCAACTCACGTTAGTGGCAACCAGGAGCCAGTGAGACACCAGGCATTGAGTTTATATCTAATTGGCTGATTGTTATGTGATTGCACATGGCTAGCGATTCTGTCGGAGTGAAATTATCACGCACTGTCAGGACTCTCAATGAAAGAAGAAGATTCTGTCCTGTGTCTCTAATTTTTTGCATTTTTGATAAAAAACAAAGAATAGTACAATAGGGACAGGCCCTTTGGCCCATAAATTATGCATCGACAAATGATGCCTTTCTAAACTAAGGACCTTAGGTCTTCATGTGTTCTATACACCTCTATTCCCTGCCTATTCATGTATTTGTTAATATATCTCTTAAACATTGCTATTGAATCTGCTTCTGTCACTTCTCTGGCACTGCATTCCAGGCACTAACCACCATCTGTATAAAAAACCTGCTTCTCACATCCCCTTTAAACTTTTCCCCTTTTACCTTAAACCTACGTAATTGACATTTCTACCTACGAAAAAAGATTTTCACCATCTATTCCATCTCTATCTCTCATAATTTTATAAACTTCTATCAGGTTGCCTCTCATCCTCTGAGGTTCAAGTGAACACAAAAGTGACCAAAAAGCTAAAGAAGTCAATTCCTCAGTTTACAGATACTGTCTGACCTGCTGAGTTTTTTATATTTTTATTTCTTTTTTAATTCATTCACAGGTCTGGACATCACTGGCTAGGCCAGCATTTATTATCCATCCCTGGTTACCATTGGTAGGTCTGATGATGATGAGCTATTTTCTTGAATTACTACAGTCCCCAAGGTGTAGATACACCCACAGTGCTGTTAGGAAAAGGCTTTCAGGCTTTTGACCCAGCAACAATAATGGAATGGTGATGTACAGGTTAAACAATAATCTTATCAAAGAACAAATATACTTACCATAGAGGAAGTGTCGCACTGTTGCCTCACAGCCGCAGGGTCTGGGTTCAATTCCAGCCTCGAATGACTCTCTGTTTGATATTCTCCCCATATCTGCGTGGGTTTCCTCTGAGTGCTCAGGTTTCCTGCCACACTCCAAAGATGTGCTGATCGGCCATGATAAATTGACCCTTACTGCCAGAGAATTTGTCAGATTACAGAGAAAGGGTCTGGGTGGGATCGTTGTCAGGGCCAAATGACCTACCTCTGCACAATAGGGATTCAAAGATTCACCAGACTAATTCCTGGGATGGCAGGATTATCATATGAGGAGAGATCGGAGGGGACCTAATTGAAATGTATTTAATTCTGACAAGGCTGGACAGACTAGATGCAGGGATGTCATTTCTCTGGCTAGACTGACCTAGAGCAAGGGTTCACACAGCGTAGTCCATTTAAGACTGAGGTGAGGAGAAATGTCTTCACTCAAAGGGTAGTGAACCTGTGAAATTCTCGATATAGAAGGCAATGTAGACCAAATCAGGGAATATATTCAAGGAGGAAATAGATTTCTAGACTCTAAAGTTGTGAAGGGGTATGGGGAGAGTACTGGGGTATGGTATTGAATCATCCATGATCATAGTGAATGGCAGAGCAGGCTCAAAGGGTGTAAGGAACTACTGCTCCTATCTTCTATGTTTTTATATGGTTCCAAGTCAGGATGATGAGCGCTTAGAGGGGAACTTGCATTTCTGACGTTCTCATGAGCCTGCTACCCTTTATTCTTCTTGTGGATTTAGAAGGTGCTGTCCAAGGAGAATTATCATAACCAAAGTTGATATATTCAAGGGCCAGCGACCTCATCTGCCCTTGTCAAAACTGATGCAAACTGAATTAAAATGCTGTTTGTTTCAAAGCATAGACACAGAGAAAGAAAAGTTGTGAGCAGCCAAGAAATGTTCCAGTTCTGATACTTCTGCATCTTCTCCATTTTAATAAATAAAATAATAGATTGAGTTGTTTTGTATCCAATTGTGTGCAGGATTTTCTGAACACACTCATTCCTAAACCTGAAAATCCTTCCCAACATCAACAGACCTTTGCATGATCATCACTCCTTGCGCACCCCCCCACCCCGCCCACTACAATTCCTGCGGTGGGTGGGATGGGAAAGCTCCCGTCTTAATGCCCATAACCTCCAGTGACAACTGTTGGTTTCCAACATCTCTCCCCTTAACCAAGACAAACAGTCTGTTGACTTCTTGTAGCAAAATTCCAAGTATGTTCTTCATAAATAAATTATGCATTTACGATTTTACTTCAACTACTACACTGGAAGAACATTCCTCTTTGTTCAAACAAGAGGACTTTTCCTCTATAAATGCAATTGGGCTGTTACTAATTGGAAATATTACTCATAATAAGAGATGGGCAAAGGATAACTTTGGTGTTTTTTCCCCTCTGGCTTTGTGTATATGCAAATTCACTGTTCATGCATAAAATGTTCCTCTTACCAATTTAAAACCATTGATTTAACATCTACCATTCACCCCAGCTCTCCACTGTTTTGTAGCTAACATGTTTGCTGTATACTTTACATCATTCATAATTTCAGAGCTTGAGGTACTTTCTTCAACATTATAATCCCAGAACTTAGAATAACACATGATATGTAGCAGATGCTGAACGATGCTGCCAGAAGTGTTGTGACCTGTGCTTGACCCCGACTGATGATAATTGAGTATAACTGGTATAATGGCCTAATAATATTGTTAGGATGGAGCTGGAGGATGTGGCAATTTTATTGAAAATATAAATGCAGTCAAAGCAAGTCCATTTAAGGTCGAAAAACGGTTACAAATGCAGTATGTAAAAGTTTGTCATGCTCTGGCACAACTCAAGAAAAATGAGCAGACGAACAGATCATTTTAGCAAGTGTTTGGGGTTTAAATTGAACATTGGGTGATAGCACTAACCCAAAATTCAATATTTGGCTGCATTTGACCTCATGCTGTTTTTATGTGACAAATGAGTTAGGCCGTCAGAGTCTTCCACATCTTGTTTGGAAATTTCTAGAATCAGACGTTTCATTGAAACTGATTAAACATTACCCTGACGCACAATCACAAACTGCTTCTCACCGGCATGACAGTTGCTGTGACGAGTGTTTTAATGATTGAATGGAGAGGTTGCTCACTTTGGCTTTTAAGTTCTGGGCGACACAACAGGGTCTAAATTTAGGAATTATAAATCCTTTCTTTTTCGTATAATGGATTGTTCAGTACCGTGAGTGCAAATCTAATGAAAATAAATGGGCTGACGGTCTATAAGTAGAGTTCACAAGCACTGCAGGATAACAGCCTGGAGTGCAGGACACTGAAGGACAAGCAATCAATATATGGTTATTTGACATATTAGCTTCATAACACAGAAAACGAGTAATGTATAATGTGCCTAAGTGATAAAAACCATGTAATTAGATGCAAAACAGATTACAAACCACCCCAGGTTTTGTTGGCACTGATTATGGAGGTTGTTGGTTTTACATTTGAGTAACCAAGCAGAATAAGGCAAAAAGAATGAAGGCAGTTGTGTCTGTTTTCTTTCTCCATTAGGATGCTGAAAGGAACAACTAAGCCATGTAAAGTCTGTAACTGCTCTTCAGATGAAGTCCAACCCATCAACTCAGATGATGGAAACCCAAACTAAAGTGTAAAAATCCAAAAACTAATTTCGCCTTTAAGCAAGCAAATCATTGCACTTAGCATGAACGTTATTCTGCAATGATTACTGTACCCAATGTACATTGAAAGGCCTTCTTATTGCAGAACAGTGTTCATAGAAAAATATGCACATATTCAAAATTCACAATCACAAACTTACTGGTTGAAGAAACTGTTACAATAAAACGACAGTTTCTGAAAATGTTGCAAACTCCAAGCCTGAATAAATGATGATAACATCAGAATCCTTAGAGCTTGATTTTACACCAACCCTCCAGTGCGTGTGTTTTCAGCGGGGTACACATAAAATATGATGGTGCGATAACCCAAGCCTGCTTCCTGCCCACACCGACCCAGTTGTCATCAGATGGGGTGTTGGTAAGATCCTATCAAGCAATGCATCCCTAGGCACACTGCGGGCCTTAACCAACTAATTAAAGGCCACACAAGGACCTCAACTTAGCTCCACAAAGTTGGTGAAAATGTGCAAAGGGAGAATGGAATACCTTCTTTGGGCGCATCCTGTGTGCAGCAGAGGTACCCCTTCCCCAACTCAGCTAAGATGGTACCACCACTTTGTGTCTCCCCACCCCACCTCCAAATCCCCCCTCCCGTTTCCCCCCCTCCTCCCCACTGCCAATCCCACTCTGTAGAATGCCTGATTCCTCCCTTCCCAAAAAGCATAGGGTTTACCTGAGTCCAATATCCATGACTCTTACTCATGGGCCTTCCTGTAGTCCACTATTCTCTTCTGGCACTGCCGAGACTACGAGAGGTGCGCCTCAGTCGGATTGGCTAGCTGCTCTCCAAGGTCGGTGTTTCCTTCCACTGAGGAGGGAGATATCCTGATCCCTCAGCTTGTGAAGGTCACTTGCAGTGTAATGTCTCTATGGGGATTGACCTTTTTAAAGTTGGTCGGTGTGCGTGGTAGACAGATCACCACCCGTCCCGAAAAATTCAGCCCCTAATTTGTGTTCCAGGATCTTAAGAAAACACTTGATATAACATAAAGAGATTTGAGATTTGATATAACATAAAGAATTCATACCCAGATATACATCAGAATGAAAACTGGTGGGCTCACTTTTAATAATGAATAAATATGCTGGAATACCATCAGTCAGCGACTGTAAGACAGGTTAACATTTCAACTTGTGCTTAAATTAAACAGGAAATTTGTTGTGCATTTCCAGCACCTTCTATTGTGATTTTTTATTTCCAGCAACAATGTAATTTCTTTTTACTTCGAATTTGCAAAGTTTTAAAGTTTATTTATTTATGTCATATGTAAGCTTTCATTAGCACTGCAATGAAGTTACTGTGAAAATCCCCTAGTCGCCATATTCCGGCACCTGTTTGGATATGCTGAGGGAGAATTTAGCTTGGCCTAATTAGCACATCTTTCAAACTGTCGGAAGAAACATAGAGCACCCGGAGGAAATCCAAGCAGACACTGGAAGAATGTATACATTCTGCACAGACAATGACAGGAATCGAACCTGGGTTCCTGGCACTGTGAGGCAGCATGCCACCTGCACAGTGGAACTGTTGAATTATGAATAGCAAAGTATGTTTAACACATAAACGAAGGCAAGAAATTATCTTGATGTGGTTTAATTTCCTTGAACAGCAACATGCAATAATGCAGCACTTTGAATGTCATAACACACTCTGAGCTACACAAAATCCACAAGCTTTAGAATTTCCCTTTCATTTTTTAAAAAAAGTGTACTCTCTTCACATGCTGAGCTTTTAGGTTGCTGGTTTGCAATTTATTTTGTTGCATCGTTCATATAGTCTGCTATAAAACCCACAGGTGAGTTCAGCCACACACTGGGAAAAAAAGAAATGTGTTGTAATTTAATTGTGTGATAGCAAATGTTCCCTATTTCCCTTTCTTTGATGTCATCCAAGAAGATGTCCAGTAACAAGTAGCCCCAGGTCAGTCAAAGCATCACAAGAGAGTGAAGCTTCCTCTACTCTTTCCAGTGACTAATCCTTGCCCAAATTCAAAAGAGCACCCCCTACTGTACCAATCTTCTATAGCAACCAGCCTTCTTGAGATGATGAATGAGGTTGCCAATTTAGTGTCAAAATAGAGAGACCAACGAAAAACTGTTCTGAGACTATAATGCACAGTCCTGCACTGCACTTTAAACTCCTTTCACCCCTTATCCCAGCACAGGACTTGTAGTTGCAAACCTCATTGTCACACTAATCATAATGTTGAATAGAAAGTCACAATTCTGCAGGACCTCTGTAATTTTATTTCTGCAGAGAAGCATTGCACCTAGTTTTCACCAAAACAGCCTATACATATATAATTTTAAACACTTGTTCCCACCCAGAATGTATTTTTTTTTCCATTTCGTACACTGCACCTGCAGAAATCATTTAACACGGTTAATGAGCTTGCCAATTTAATTTTAAAACAGGGACAAGATGCATGAGTGGGAAGTGGGCTTGAGACTTCAGTATACACAGTCCAGCATTGCACTTGGGACCAGAGGAAACAGAGCAGTGGAGTTCACCTCAGGAGAAGTGATGACTAAAGTTGCCGCATTTTGCATTTGCTAAGCACACCAGCTGTTAGGCTTCTTTTGCTCTCAGGAAGGTGGCTGCTGTGTTTCCGACTGCCTCGATGCTCAACCTCTAATTCAAAAAGCATATTGCTTCAATATTACCGCAGAGCTACTTAATCAGAGGGGGAGCCCAGCTGTGAGAGAGAGGGGGCAGCACGTTCCAATATTAACATAATAATCTGCCTCGGGTCCCATGAGCCCTCTCCAGTGTACCAGGGTCTCTCCACTGCCTTTTGCGTGGCCTCAGCTGGAACATTGTCTCTTGACGCATTTGCCAATACCAGCCTGTGGGCCCAAATACAAGAAAGAAAAGCTGAGAGGGCTGAAGAAAATAAACAAAAAAAACCTATCTCCATGAATGGCTTTAACCCTTAAATGACTAAAGTGGTGATAGTTGCTCCTAAAGAATATTACATCATTGTGATTGCTCACTCTGATTTCAGAGAGTTCATCAATGTTTGTTTTGTTCGATAGTCTATGCATTAGAATATTCTGCTGTAAAATCTTTAATGATTTCTTACTGATGTATCTTCCCAGCTGCATTATCAAAATAGCATAACCGCTTTTGTGGTGAAGGGAGGTGACTGAAATGAGTCCATGCCAGGTTTGAAATTAAGACATGCATTAATATCTTTAGAATGGACAAATGGGCAATGCCAGGGGCCTGTGTTTGAATCATGTTTGGATCACTGTTCGTGTGGAGTCTGCATATTCTTCTTCTGAATGTCTTTGAAAGTTGCCATTGTCATAGCTGTTAGACTAACCAGTTCTGGAAATATACTTGGCCAAGTAGCTCATCATACCTATAGTATTAGCTAAATTCCTCATTATGCTGAGAAAGATCTCTCGCCACAAATTAAGTTTAATGTTTATTTATTAATGTCACAAGTAGGCTTACACTAATTCTGCAATGTGAAAATTCCCGAGTCGCCACACTCCGGCACCTGTTTGTGGCCAGTGCACCCAACCAGCACATCTTTCAATCTGTGGGAGGAAACTCGCCAGGGTCTCTCCACTGCCTTTTGCGTGGCCTCAGCTGGAACATTGTCTCTTGACGCATTTGCCAATACCAGCCTGTGGGCCCAAATACAAGAAAGAAAAGCTGAGGGTTTCCTTAGATGCTCCAGTTTCCTCCCACAGATCGAAAGATGTGCTGGTTAGGTGCACTGGCCACAAACAGGTGCAGGAGTGTGGCGACTCAGGAATTTTCACATTGCACATTTTCACATTGCAGAATTAATGTAAGCCTACTTGTGACATTAATAAATAAACATTAAACTTAATTTGTGGCGAGAGATCTTTCTCAGCATAATGAGGAATTTAGCTAATACTATAGGTATGATGAGCTACTTGGCCAAGTATATTTCCAGAACTGGTTAGTCTAACAGCTATGACAATGGCAACTTTCAAAGACATTCACTGCTGAGCAGAACAAGGGAAAAAGGTAAATCTGAAGACCATACCCAAGGATGAGGGTTGAGATAATGGGAACAACTGCTGATAGAGCAGTTTGTTAGTTAAGAAATTATTGAGAAACATTTTGATGAAAACGTCGGAAGAAAAGAATTATAAAAATGTGCCACAAACCTGTATCAGAGATGTTCTTTGTCGGGCTTGAGGCACACTTTATCTAGCATGTGCTTGTAAATAAAGCCCTTCTTAGTTAAAAGCTAACACATTCAGCATGATTGATTTTGCCACAACAGTGGTGAGATATTTTAGCACTTCTTTCAACCGACATATTTTCAGTAGGAAACATTGGAGTTTTGTTTTAGGCGGTGTATTACCAGAACAAAAGAAAAATTAATTAACAACATCATGTCACTTATGTTAACAAGAACCATACTGGAGTTGGCTAGAGCTTTATGCTTGTGAGTTAGATTGTATAATGATAAAACACTGTCCCAAAGGTCTGATGGATGCTTGGTTACCCATGCATCAATAGTATTTGGGCCTGGGGCACACACAAAGTTGACTTTCCAGTAACCCAGGACCTGTGTCACCCACTTGTATTAGTTTTGTTTCTCCTTATTTGCATTAGTTAGCAATGTTGCTACTGCAGTTCTACTGCTGTTGTTCCATCCAGCAACCCTAGCCAATCTTTTCATTCCTCAGGAGGTTATTAGAATGGATTTATCTATATTTAGCTGATATATCCTCCATAAAACAGGAAGAAACATACCTTATTTATAATAAAGATAGACTCAGTTCCATAACAATAAGTTCGATTAGAATCATTTTTTTAAATGAGAATATACTCGTATGAAAATAAATATAAAGAGGTAGCTGCAATCCCTTATGGTATCAATCAATCTCCTGCCATGACTCCATCAGGAAACTGGCAGAATCCCACAGTAAATGACTGAGGCTCTTCCATTTTACAGGAGTTTCCCCCTTGTCTTGCAACTGGTGGGAGCTCCATCTGCCCTTACAAAGCAAATAATGAGCTGTGATCGGGCCAGGGACTTCAAATGCCAAGAATTCATAATCCTTTGGTTCTGAAATGGACCTGGCATATCCATGGACATTGGCCTGCCAAGTAAGGTGAAAAGTATCAGCTTCCACTTGGACTAATGTGGGTCCAATTCAAGTCCTCCAGGCGAAGGATGCTCTCCGCGCTCTTCACTGAAGTTAAATTGATCGATAGTTGCTGAGCTTAACTTTATATCTTTTTCTTGAACAAGGATGTAATGTTTGTAATTTTCCAGTCTTCAAGCATTATAGACTGCTGAATATAGGGAAGAAAATTGATGTTACAATTTATAAATAGCTTAAACGTATTTGCAAAATAGAAGTAGCAAAGAATGTTATAAGAACATAAAGAAAAAAGGGATGGTCAAAGAATGAGTGGAACTGTTCAAAGATTACCTTGTAGGAAATGACAAGGTGAGTCGGCGGTGGGTGGGGGGGTTGTGAGTCTCCAGCTTTGCCACACCTGGCACAGATCACGCCAATCCTAGAAAATTGTCTGTGGGCCTAATAAAAAGTTTTGTGTCCAGTACCAAAAAGGTTGTAATCAGTTTGCAAACCAGATCTTACCTAGAAAAGGCACAAGGTCAATTAGCATGTTTAACATAGAACATAGAACATAGAACAATACAGCACAGAACAGGCCCTTCGGCCTTCGATGTTGTGCCGACCAAAAATAAAAAGCAATGCCCCTCCTAACTAAACCATTCCCTTCTCATCCATATACTTATCAACTAACCTCTTAAACGCCACCCAACTTGGCGCATCTACAACAGCTGCAGGCAGGGCATTCCACTCCCGAACCACCCTTTGGGTAAAGAACCTACCTCTGATATCCGTCCTATAACTATCACCCCTTAATTTAAAGCTGTGTCCCCTTGTGCTAGCTTTCTCCATTCCTAGGAAAAAGGCTATCACTGTCCACCCTATCTAAACCTCTAATCATCTTATATGTTTCGATCAGGTTCCCTCTTAGCCTCCTCCTTTCTAACGAAAACAACCTCAAATCCCTCAGCCTCTCTTCATAAGACCTGCCCCTCCATACCAGGCAACATCCTGGTAAACCTCCTCTGTACCCTCTCCAATGCCTCCACATCTTTCTTATAATGTGGCGACCAGAACTGCACACAATACTCCAAGTGCGGCCGCACTAGCGTTTTGTACAGCTGCAACATTATGCTGCGGCTCCTAAATTCAATCCCCCTACCAATAAAAGCTAAGACTCCATAAGCCTTCTTAACAACTTTATCCACTTGACTGCCTACGTTCAGGGATCTATTGACACATACACCAAGATCCTTCTGTTCCTCAACACTATTAAGAGCCCTACCATTAGCCCTATACTCTACATATTTATTGTTCCTGCCAAAGTGCATTACCTCACACTTTTCCACATTAAACTCCATTTGCCACCTCTCGGCCCAGCTCTGCAACTTGTCCAAGTCACTCTGTAAACTAAAACACCCCTCTTCACTATCTACAACACCACCAACTTTAGTATCATCTGCAAATTTACTGATCCATCCCTCAATACCCTCATCCAGATCATTTATAAAAATTACAAACAGCAGGGGCCCCAAAACATACCCCTGAGGCACACCACTCGTCACCGAACTCCACGATGAATATCTCCCATCAACCACCACCCTCTGTCTTCTATCTGCCAGCCAATTTCTAATCCAATTAGCTAAATCACCCTCTATTCCACACATCTGCAATTTCTGTAGAAGTCTTCCATGGGCCACCTTATCAAAAGCCTTACTAAAGTCCATATATACTACATCAACCGCCTTACCCCCATCCACCTCTTGGTCACTTTCTCAAAAAACTCAATGAGGTTAGTAAGGCATGACCTACCCTTCACGAAACCATGCTGACTATCCCCAATCAATTCATTTCTCTCTAAATAAATATAAATCCTATCCCTAATAATTCTCTCCAATACCTTGCCCACAACAGACGTAAGACTCACTGGCCTATAATTCCCTGGAAGGTCTCTCTTCCCCTTCTTAAACAATGGGACCACATTCGCTATCCTCCAGTCCTCCGGAACCACACCAGTAACCAACGAGGACCTGAAGATCAGAGCCAGAGGCTCTGCAATCTCCTCTCTTGCCTCCCAGAGAATCCTAGGGTAAATCCCGTCCAGCCCAGGGGACTTATCCAACTTCAAACCGTCGAGAATTTCTAACACATCCTCCCTATCTACTACAATACTCCCCAATTTGCAACCCTGTACCTCAGTGCTCTCCACAGCTACATTTCCAGCACTCTGCGTGAATACCGAAGAGAAATAGTTATTCAGTGCCTCACCAATCTCTTCAGGCTCCACGCACAACTTCCCACTGCTGTCTATGACTGGCCCTAATCTGGCCCTAACCAATCTTCTATTCTTAACATATCGAAAGAAAGCTTTAGGATTCTCCTTAATCCTATCAGCCAACATCGTCTCGTGTCCCCTCTTAGCTCTCCTCAATTCACTTTTTACCTCCTTCCTGGCTAATCTATAGCTATCCATTGCACTATTTGAGCCTTCAAGCCTCATCCTAACATAAGCCTCCTTTTTCTTCTTAACCAGCAAATCAACTTTTTTCGTACACCAAGGCTCTCTTACTCGTCCATTTCCTCCCTGCCTGACAGGGTTTAAAGTAGTACTTAAATATGCTTAGACTGTTTGATGCCAGATTGTCCCAGCTCCTGGGATTTTCCAATCCTCAGGCACAGTGCGAGCCTGGTGAGAATCATTACTGGTCTCCACCAGCAGGGATCAGACATGATGGCCACGCCAGGGAGTTTGGCAGCCCATTGAAGCCCCAGGTGGTTGGGGACATGGCTGGCCAATGGCACTGCCAGTTGGGTACTGTCAGGTATACACTGCTAATGTGTTAGTTGGGCACTGGTGGGCATTGCCAATATGTCAAGACAATGTCAATGAGTGGGTCTGTGGGAGGTGGAGCCTGAGTGGGGTCTATGAGAGGAGGTCTATGACACAGGTCAATGCAAGGATGGGGGCTGTGATGAGTGGAGAATGCAGGAGTGGCTATGCAATGGGAGTCCTGAAGGAGCACATTCTGGGAGCCATGAAGGGAAACCCAATTAGGAGGACCCCATTGTCACAATGGAATCAATCCATGTTGGGGAGAGGGTGGGGAAGGAACCACCCATGAAGGGAGGTCTCAATTTCCATGGGAGGGGAAGGGGGTCATCCGATGTTCTGTGAGATTACAGTCCCTTTTGAAACGGTGCCAGGCTCACTGGCATGTCACCTTTTGGGAAAATTCTGCGCATGGTTAATAAGTGTTTTACATCAGTGGTTACAGACAAAAGTGATCATAAGTCAGCAGAAGTACCTGAGGAATGCAGTGAAGAATAAATCAAGAGATGAAGAGGCTTTGTTCCACTTACTGTTGAAGATTAATACCTGCAAATATTACATCCTTGTTGAAGAAAATGAAAAATGAATATCCAGGAAATTACAGACCAGCCAACCTTGTCTCTGTCACAGGAGCACATGTTCTACCATGCAGTAGGATTTGCGCCATCACAAAAATGTGGCTCTGACCCCAAATAACATCCCTGGCCCATCACTATTTGAATGCTGGAGGCTAATTTCACTGGGGATTGTGTACAACTGCACCCTGAATGTTACTGCATCCTATCTGGAATGGTGCATTCTAGTCGGTGATACTAACTTTGAACTGCTAAGTATTGGACATAAAAGGTAAACTATATATCCAGGATTCATAAAGACCAAATGGCAAGAGAGATAGTATGCTTCACGATTTCCCTCACTTGCACCTATTCTGCAAGCACTTACTGTTATATAGCTAAAAGGATTGTATGGTTGCTTTAAAAGCTGATTACATGATTTGATAGTGATATCATAAGAGTGTTTGCTTTGGCTGCTGTTTTACTTTCAACTTTGTATTCTGGTGTAGAGCAGAGAGCGGCATTTAATAAAACCTGTTGTGTCTTAGTTTGAATCCACGTGTGCAAACCAATTCTTTTTCTCTCTGTTAAAACCCATGACCCCTAACATTGTTAGGTCGTTACTTACTCCCACATGTGTGGGTTCTTCCTTCCGGTCTATCTTCAACAGAAAGCAAATCACAGTAGATAATCGTTCAAGCATATTTCTAATGCAAATCACACTAAAAACTGTGAAAGTGTGTCTGGGAATGACTGTATAATAGTTCTGGAAAGGCAGGTTGTGTTTTGCTGCCAATTGAATTTATTGCAGGAACCCTCACAGTTATAGTTGAAAAGAATATGATGAATGCGGTAGATGTGGTTTCCAATGATAGAATGCTCTAGAAAAATTGAAGCACGTTGGCTGGGATTTTGCCAGCTCACCCTGCCATTCAATGGATGGAGTGAGCCAGTAAATTCGCACGAGAGTGAAAAATCAGGATCACGACTGATTTCTCAGCTCTTGAGAGCCAAATTTCCGAAGAGGTCAGCCTCTTGCTGGGAATGAGCACGAGGCTAAATAAATTATTTAAATTTATTCAAATTTCCATTTGTTTAGTGAGCATGCTGCTCAATCATCTAGCCTCACTTGTCTTTATAACCTCACTAGGAGGGGTTCTCTCCAGTGAGGAAAAAAACTGCTCCCCATGAATGGAAAATAGTCCTGTTGGCTTCACCAGCAGAATCAAAGTTCATAGAGGCTCCCCAGGGAGCCCAAGGGGTGTCATTTGGGCAGTGCCAGCCAGACAATGCCACCCTGGCATCTTACAACTGCCAATCAAGCACCTTGGAAATGCCCACCAGGTACCTTGGCAGTGCTAGGGTGGGGCCAATGGGGCTGGGGCATATGGGGCTGGAGTCTATGAGGAAAGGGGTTGAAGGGGAGCAGAGCTTTAAGGGCAGAGCTTGAATGGGAGGGCAGGGCCTGAAGAGGCAGCCTATTACAGAGGGAGGAGACAATCTGCATTGCAATCACATCAGATGGGGAGGAGGGCTGCTGCGCACTCTGCATTGCAATTGGATCTGGGGGATGGAAGGCTTCTGCTGCTCTACATTGCAATAGAATCAGGGGGGATGCAATTGGTCTGGGTGATGGGGATACAGCAGGGGTAATATTTCCCCAGTCGGTGTGGAGCACACAATCGGCTGTGGGCCCTTGTGATTGTTGGGGAGTTGGCTGAGGCTGGCTGCAGCAGCAGGGGCTGACAACTGTCTCTGTTAGATCACTGCTATTGAAATTGTGTGCATGCAAAATCAAAGATCTGTACATGCGCAGTAGCTCCCTCTAGACTGCTATGTACATGTGCAGCATCAGAGGTCTACGCATGTGCAATGGTTCCCTTTGCAGGCTGGCTGACAAATTAAGTCCAGTCTACTGCCTGCAGTGGCTAGAATCAGTCTAGACCATTTTTTCAATGTGTAAGGTCAATGTCTAAGATTGGGTGTGAAAACTCACCCAAAGAACAGATCAGGAACTCTCCCATTTTCACACTGGCTGGACACAAAGAATCAAAATTCCAACTATTGTATTAAAAAGGAATTAATGGCCAAATGTATGGGAAGGTGACTCAGGGTCAGATAACAATGAAGTAGGGGTAAATAGATGTTTATTTTAGATTGATGGGATTTGGATAGTGGTGTGCTCCACTATTGTTTATATCTATGAATCTACTATAATTAACTAATCTCAAAGCAATACAGGATAAAAATGCTCCTGGCTTTTTCTGTAGTCAATGCCTCAGGTAGATTCCTGTTCTTCTAATGATTTACATTCTACTCAAATTACATAACCTGTGAAACATGCCATAAATCATCCTGTTGTAGTCTCAGTGTTCCCAATAGAATTAGTTTATTAGAATGTTTAAATGTGCAAAGATTGATCTCAGTATTCAAATGATTTAGTTGAATTAAACTCAGACACATAACAAAAAACAAATATTCTCTAAGGTTTATGTTGGTATCAGCATTACATTTTCAAAAATCAAATATCAGGTGTCAAATATATGATACCAAATCACAAATAATGAACTATTTTTTGTCTAAACCAGTAAAATGTTGGAGTACTTTGAAAACAGACAACTTTGGACAAACAGACTGGAGATGATATAATAAGCAAAATTTCTCTGTCTTGCCTGCCATGGGAATTGTAGCAGGCAGGACACAGATCACGCAAAGATCCATTGATCTTGGGCAGGAATTTCAGGCCTTGGAGTGAGTGCAGTTGGAAAATCCTGCCCAACATCTCCACACCCTATCTATAACTGCAACACTATATTCTGCACACTCTTCTTCCCTTCTCCCCTACGTTGTCTATGAATGGCATGTTTTGTCTGTATAGCAATAAACAATACTTTTCATTGTATCCCAAAACATGAGATAATTTTACAGCTACACCATAGAAAACATTCTTTCTGTAGTT
Organism: Sphyrna mokarran; assembly: GCA_024679065.1. Lineage (NCBI taxonomy): Eukaryota > Metazoa > Chordata > Chondrichthyes > Carcharhiniformes > Carcharhinidae > Sphyrna > Sphyrna mokarran. Next base: position 14,116,099 of record JAGIQG010000010.1, on the reverse strand, counting down.
GTATCACAACTTGGTATGACTCCTGCCCTGCTCAAGGCTGCAAGAAACTACAAAAGGTCATGAATCCATCCTGCAAACCAGCCTCCCATCCATTGACTCTACCTATACTTCTCGCTGCAGCCAACATAATTAAAGGCCCCACTCATCCCAGATATACTCTTTCTAACCTTCTTCTGTCAGGAAAAAGATATAAAGTCTGAGGTCATGTACCAACTGCCACAAGAAAGACTTCTTCCCTGCTGCCATTAGACTTTTGAATGGACCTACTTTGCATTAAGTTGATCTTTCTCTACATCCTAGCTATACTGTAACATTACATTCTGCACTCTTTTGCTTCCTTCTCTACAAACGATATGCTTTGTCTGTATAGCGTACAAGAAACAATACTTTTCACTATATGCTAATACATGTGACAATAATAAATCAAATCAAATCTAACAGTTCTGTTTCTGATTGGAAATAAAAAATGCGAAAGCTGCCTAAAAGAACTTGACTTTAGTCACTAAGTGTACTGATTGGGTCAGATACATGATCAAGAATAGGGTTGTTTAATGTGCTTACCACTTGTCACATGTGATGTGGAAATCACAAAACTATATGGCAATGTAATGCTCTTCATGTCAGGTGTGAGATTGTATTCAGATGGTCATTAGAAACCTGCAGCAACCTTTTGACTGAGAATGTGGTTCCAGATTCAGTCTAATACAACAGGTAACCATATCAAAAGTAAATAGAAATTCCTGCAGGAGAAACAATCCTTAACATTAAAAAGAACATAGCCTGGCTGCATGGTAAAGAAGCCCCCATTGAAGAAAATAAAAGCATTCTAAATTATTTTAGTTGCTGCATTACAACTGGATGCTGCTACTAAGTAAGTTTTTCTGCAGGGCTGCTATCAGAGTGCAGCATGCAAATGCTCTCACCTTTAGTCTTATCCCTCAATGTTGATTGCTACAAGATTTACCCCATTCTTTACATATATTTTGCCCATGCCTTGTGGCCTTCAGAAGATGGTGGTGAGCTGTCTTCTAGAATCTTTGCACCTTGCACATTTCCACAGTGCCATTAAGCAGGATGTTTCACGATTTTGATCCAGCAACAATAAAAGGACATTGATGTTTTTTTCTCTAAGTTAGTATGATGCAGGACTAGGAATGAAAGTTCCAGGTGATAATGTTCCTAAGCACCTGCTGCACTTGTCTTTCTAAGTGCTAGAGGTCACAACTTTAGGATGTGCAGTCAAAGTAGTCTTGGTCAGTTGCAGATGGTACACATTGCTGCCATTGAATATTAATGTGGAGGGAGTGAATGTTTGTGGACAGAGCACCAATCAAGTGGTTGCTTTATCCTGGATGGTGTTGAGCTTCTTGAATTTTGGAACTGCACACATCCTGGCAAATGGAGAGTTTTCCATCACATTCCTGACTTGTGCCTTGAAGATGATGGACAGGCTTGGGGGGTCAGGAGGTGAGTCAATTGCTACTAAAATCTCTTGCTCCATTGTGCTACAGCTATTTAGGTAGCTGCTCTGGTTAACTTCCCAGTAATGCCCAGGACATTGATGGATTTGGTGATGGTAATGCCACTGAATGCCCAGAGGTGAATATTAAATTCTCGCTGTTCAGGATGTTCATTTTCTGGCATTTGAACTGCAAAAGTTACTTGTCACTTAACAACCCAAGCTTGAATATTGTCCAGGTCATGCTGCATGCAGATATATTAAGGATCTAGGTGTCCATGCAGTCACCTCAGCCTATTAAATATTTACTTGTCTGCCGCCATTCATGACTGGATATGTAGGACTGTGAGAATGCTTAGCTCAGTCTGCAGCATGCCGCTTCTACTGTTTAGGATGCATACGGTCTTGTAGTATAGCTTCAGCAAGGTGACACCTCATTTAAGCTATGCCTGATGCTGATCCTGGCATGCTCTTTTAAACACTTCATTGGACCACGGTTGGGTTTCTGGTTTGATAGTAATGGGAGAATGAGGAATATATGGAGGTGAGGTTACGGAGTATGGTAGAATACAATTTTGCTGTTACTGAAAGCCTTCAGCACTTCCTGAATACTTCCCGAATATCCAGTTTGTGCTGCTAAATCAAGTCTGAGTCTGTCCCAAATAACACAGTGATTGTGCCGCACAGCCAGATGGATGGTGTTCTCAGTGTAAAGCTGCGATTCTGTTTCCATATGGTATAGATGCAGGTCACGCATATCAATATGTCATGGACAGATACAATTGTGACAGGTAAATTAGGGAGGGCAAAGTCAAACAGATTATTTCCCTCATGTTTGTTCTCTAATCCCTGTCTCATTCCCAGTCTGATAGCTATGCCCTTCAGGAAGAGGTGCGTTTGATCAGTTGCAATACCACTGAGCCACTTTTAATGATGGACATTGAAATTACCCATTCAACAGACATTCTGAAACCTTTCTACACTTCCCCACCCCGCACCCTGCCGAAACTTTTTCCATGTGATGTTCATGAATGTGTTGCATGAATATGTGATGTACACATGCTACTCTTCATGGTACTGGAGGATAATGAAGTGTGGGGGAAGCAGGTGCAAATGCCATACCAGTTGCCTGGTGCAAATCATTGTGAAGAGTGTGATGCGAATATGGCCAGACATGCGAAGGAATGTTGTATGAAAGAACTATTATTATTACAATGTCACCCTTTCACTGCAGTAGACAGAAGCACAACAATACCAGGGAGAGAAGCAGAACCAGAGTTTGTGCGCCAGACCAAACCATATTAATTGTATCAGGAAGGAGGAGGTGCAATTGACTACCAATAAGTGGAACTGGTCCATTGGTTGAGGTAAGATAGGAAGGGGGTCCTGTGATGGTGAGACTGTAAAAGGGTAATAATTTGAAACAAGATGTGCTATAATTCTATAATTGAAACATTGATACGGTAACAGGGCTGGGTGTGATTGATTCACTGATTTGTGATTTTAAAGGCTCTCGTCTGTTGGTGAAAGATAAAATTCAAACAGATAGCAGCATCTTGGAGTGATTCTAATGCTTGCAATGAGGAAACATTTCTTAGCACATTTTCCTCAGCAGGTATGCATGCCTTAGAAGTAAGGGAAACACAAACTGGTGAAAGCATATTACCATTGCATATTGCAGCTGTCAGGAACTGAGTTGCATTGGTCTCTGGCACTTAGAAGAGTTCAAGATGTGACTTACATCCTGAAACTTAGTCTGATGATGAGCTCCTGGAGTTGTCTGCAATGCTGGGCATCCAGCACGTCACATACGGTAATGTGGGGGGATTCATAATGACCCGCCTAACGCAACACATGACTTCCTCCAGTGACAGACTGGCAAACATCGTGGAGGACAATACCAGCAGGTTACTGAAATGATATTGGGTAATTGAGTATGATTCTAATCATAGGATCATACAGTGCAGAAGGAGGCCATTCAGCCATCGAGTCTGCGCTGACAACAATCCCACCCATGCCTTATCCCCATAATCCCATGCGTCTATTCAAGCTAGTTCTCTTGACAACAAGGGGCAATTTAGCAAGGCCAATTCACCTAATCAGCACATCTTTGGATTGTGGAAGGAAACCGCAGAACACAGAGGGAAGCCACTCAGACATGGGGAGAAGGTGCAAACTCCACACAAACAGTAATCCAAGCCAGAAATCAAACCTGGGTCCCTGGAGCTGTGAGGCAGCAATGTTAATTACTGTGCCACAATCGAAGGTACAGAGCCATGGCAATAGAGGTTCCTCTCAGGAAGAAGTCTGACATCACCAGGTTTAAATCCAACCGATTTATGCCATTACTACTATCGCCCCCTCAGGAAATCAGGGAGGGCTAAATGGACCTCACAGCAATAGGTGAGCAGCAGCAGACATCATAGAGGCACCTCTGATGATGACAGTGTTTCACCTGTCTCTCTGCCATTAGCACAGACATCTTTGAGTGCCACATTGACCAATTGATAACCTGCCACTATGCAGGAAACTCCCACCATGTCAGGACCCTCATGGCTGCAGGCAACCAAAGGCCAGTTACCAAAGTCACCTAGATAAAAGCATGTAACCTTCAGCAACCTGTCTCAATATAACTGGCAGTGAGGGTGTTGGGGATGGTGGGGTTGCTGGGGTTTGGAGGGAGGTAGTGAGGGGTGAGGATGCATCAGGTGCATCACAGCACTTGGAAAAGATTGAAGAAAACTGTTTTCTTTTGCGATATTTGCACATGCTAATGACTTTTTGTGTATATAAATAATTTCAGGTTTTGACATTTTGCAAGTTTATCAGTTTATTAACTCTGTGCATGAATCTGTGGAGAAGGATTCTATTTGATGGACTTATTTGTCATTACGTACATTCAGACCATTGACTTTGTTTAGATATTTGAAATTTCCCAAAATGAGAACCTGGTTTTCATGCGATCAAAGAAGGAGGCTATTCAGCCCATCGAGTCTACACCGACAATAATCACACCCAGGCCCTATTCCCATAACCCCACATATTTACCCTGTGTACCCCCAATGCTGAAGGACAATTTAGCATGGCCAATCAACCTAACCTACACATCTTTGGACTATGGGAGGAAACCGGAGCACCGGAGGAAACCCACACAGACACAGGGAGAATGTGCAAACTCCACATAGTCACCAAGGTTGGAATTGAACCTGGATCTCTGGCGCCGTGAGGCAGCAGTGCTAACCACTGTGCCACCGTGCCACCCTGTGAAGGAGGAATGTGAAGAATGAACCATTGACCATGAAGCTGATATTCTTCGGGAGACTCATTTTTTCATGATAACATCTCCACATATCTCACAGCCGCTGATACACTCCCTGGCAGATGCTTTCCTTCTTCCACTAAGTCCTCTTTAGAAGAATGGTTAATCTTCCATCATTCCTCTTCTAAAGGGGGATTTGTTCTCTGCATCACCAAATGGTGCATCATACAACAGTCTACAAGGGTTACTCTTGATGACGGCTATCAGAGAGATCTCCCCTGATCTAATGAGGCACCCAAATCTCATCTTCAGCAGACCCATGATCCTAGTACTTCTAACGGAAATCATTAACAACTTATCCTTCCAATGTCTCCAGCCCTGGCACCTGAGTATATAAGAGTCATGATTGTTTCCTTGGCAAATGCCAGTGTGATTTGTTGCAATGATTGTTGCATGCTGTCTGTACATTGAAAGACTGGTACCATTTTCAGCCATGTAACCACTCCTAGGCTCCCTGCTGATGCCTCCACCTCCAGTCTTTATATGAACCCTTTCCAAAGAACATTGAAAATCAATTTGGTTTCTCACCTGCTGATCTTAATGTATTTGAAACATATTATTGCAATCAGTCAGACTGCTAACAGGCTTAATTGACTACAATTACCAAATTCAAAATGGCAGCTGGACAGCCAATTGCAGAGCCCACCCATTCATGGTACTGTTGGGGACTGGCACAGTGATGCTGGCTTCACAGCCTGGCATCACCACGTAAGAATCTGGCAACACCAATTTTAAATCCAACCAATTTATTTGATAGTAAATCTGTGAGCTTTCGACTTTCGTCTTCGTCAGGCAAATGCAATGTTCTGGTCTGTCACCATGGCAGATTTTCTTTGTGCGTAAAATACAGCCAAAAAAAAATGGAACTCAGCCTAAATCACCCGATTCCACAAATTCCTGCTGAAATCTTCCTGCACTAACCTTGTACATCTAGTTGGTGAAGTTGCCTCATATCTGCTGGTAGAAATCAACATAGTTGGAATCATGAAAGTTCAAGAAATATTAACCACTGGCAGGAGTTTGCAACAACAGGAAAAATGTCAGACTGAATGACTTACTTAGAAGGGAGCTGAAATTCCATTTCCCTGATGGCAGATTTAAATTTAGAGATTAAGTTAGTTTGTGGTGTGTCAGTCCTCACACTGTTCCATGGTGGGTTCCTATCTGTAATATATTTACATACCATGAATATTCATAACATTAAAATAGGGCAGCATGATAACACTGTGGTTAGCACTGCTGCCTCGCAGCACCAGGGATCCGGGTTCGATTCCCAGCTTGGGTCACTGTCTGTGGAGTTTGCGCATTCTCCCCATATCCGCATCGGTTTCTTCCAGATGGTCTGGTTTCCTCTCACAATCTGAAAGATATGCTGGTTAGGTGCATTGATCTAAGTAGGTGCTGGAGTGTGGTGACCAGTTTCACAGTAACTTCATTGCAGTGTTAATGACTTGTGACTAATGAACTTTAAAAACTTTTTGTTTCTATCTTAGAATCCATTGTACTCGGGAATTCCATGGCACAAAGTCCACTTCCATTTAAAGGTGGCTTTGAGCAGTTGTATCTAAAGTCAGACATTTTCTTTGCTGATGTCAGTAGCACAAGGAGGTGTAAATGGCAGTATGCATGAAGGATCGAAGCTAGCAAGGATGAATCAGTCCGGAGGTAGTTATAGGATCAGTCCAGGTTCAATTCCAATCTTGATGACTGTGTGGAGTTTGCACATTTTCCTGTGTCTGTGTGGGTTTCCTCCGGTGCTCTGGTTTCCTCCCATAGTCCAAAGATGGGTCAATTGAATGGAGAAGTGGAAGATGGATCCAAGCGAGGGCAGAGGGTGGGATCAAGGGCATGGAAGAGTGAAGTGGGAAAGGCCATGAATCCTGGGCGTGGTGATGGGAGCAATCAGTCTAGGTAAAAAAAAATGAGGGGCCTGAATGATGCTGTCAGTCCTGTCCACATGTAGGACACTCTCAGGGTGTTACCTGGCAGAGTGCTTACAGGGTTTTAAGTTCACCTACAACATTTCAATTAGCCCTACTGAGATCGCAAACAATGTCCTTTACAATGCAAAGAAGGAGAGCCAGCTGAACCTACAGGTTCAGCCATGCCCCATAGAGTGGTGAGTACAACACTGAACACTAACATAAACATTCAATAAAGAGTGAACAGAAGAACATCACATTGTTTCTTCCATCATAAAAGGAATATCTCTAAATCCCCATAATCATCAATGTGTACCATGAGTCATGCCAGCATACTTAGCTCTCTGATCATGCTAGTCGTATTAAAAATCAATGCAGCACACATTAATAAAACTAAACCAATATAATGTAACACAGTTACAAGTGAAATTTAAATTTGCGAAACATCTTTGTGCTCTCAATAAGTCCAATGTTACTATCAATGGAGCCTTATCCCTGTAGCAAGAAAAAATATATCCAGGCATTGCACGTTTTTACATTAAACATCTGTCTGAGCAGAAAGATGTGGAGGCATTGGAAAGGGTGCAAAGAAGGTTTACCAGGATGTTTCCTGGCATGGTGGGAAGATCTTATGAGGAAGGGCTGAGGGGCTTGCGGTTATTTTCATTAGAGAGAAGAAGGTTAAGAAGTGACTTAATTGAGACATATAAGATAATCAGAAGGTTAGATAGGGTGGACAGTGAGAGCCTTTTTCTTCAGATGGCTAACACAAAGGAACATAGCTTTAAATTAGGGGTGGTAGTTATAGGATGGATGTTAGAGGTGGGTTTTTTACTTAGTGGGTAATAATGGTGTGGAATGCCGCACCTAAAGCAGTTGTAGATTTGCCAACTTTAAGGGCGTTCAAATGGTCAATGGATAGGCATATAGATAACATTGGAATAGGTTCGTTTAGAAGGCCATTAGATTGGTTTCACTGGTCTGCGCAACATCAAGGGCCGAAGGGCCTGTACTGCGCTGTAATGTTCTATGTTCAAATGTTTGCAGGTGCATTTCCTGTGGTAATCCTTCAATCAATCAGGGTTAATTTGCTAACCAATCAACATTCTTTTTCCTCATACAGTATAAATTGTTGTTCCCTTTGTGGTTGTGGCTGTGATGAAGAGTCACACTGTTTGTCCAGGACACCTACCGCTAGCCCCCTCCCACCCCCAACCCTCCGCCCCCCAATCCACGCCTGCTACATTACCAGCGGACAGTGGGTTTCACTACCAAAAACTCTCCCCAACACGTGATAATGTGTCCCTCTGGTACAGATATTTAAATTATAACTGGAATTGTGTGGGAATCAACAAAAAGCAAGAATGTGTTGGTGCTGTACTTGTTGCTCTATCAGGAATGGATTAAAATTTGGCCCATTAAGTTTAATTTAAATTAATTTAAATTAAACTTAAGCAAATAGATTGATGAAAAGTTTTGGACAGTATGTTTTCATTTCTGAAACTTTGCTAATTGCAGCCAAACCTCGGTCCTCTGAAGATTGGGAGAGGTAAAACCATCCACACCTGTTCATTATCTTATTGATGCCCTGATGGATAGAATGAGTGGGTTAATGTTAAATCATAGAATCCCTACAGTGCAGTGCAGAAGGAGGTCATTTGACCCATCAATTTTGCACCGACTCTCTAGCAGAGAATCTTATCCAGGCCCTTTCCCCAACCTGACCCCCCATAGCCCCACACATTTGTCATGGCTAATCCATGTAACACATACATTTTGGGCAAGCCACCTACTGTCCATCTTTGAGTTGTGGGAGGAAACAAAACGCCCGGAGGAAACTCACGCCATGGGGAGAATATGCAAACTCCACACAGACAGTCACCTAAGGCTGGAATTGAACCTGAGTCACTGATGCTGTGAGGCTGCAGTGCTAACCAATGTGCCACCATGCCACCTCTTGTTGAGTTGACATCAAGCTTGACTGTGATGCCCCCAGAATTGAGAAGGCAGCTGAAGCTCACATGAGAAGAATGACCACAAGGCAATATTTTGAAGAATTGCTGAAGAATTATTGAGACACGGTACCCACACCACCCATTTATTAACCTTTTGGGTTAGAAGGTAAATGGAGGATCTACCTGTCCTCCTAGGTGAATGTAAAAAAAAAATCCAAGGTGATATATAAAGAAGAACAAGGAGCTCAAAGTCATCCCTCAGTCAATATCATTTCAAAAATTATTTTCTGATCATTGTCACATTGTTGTGAGAATATGCAGAAAAGGAAACATGCTGTTGAAGCTTTTCATCTTGCATCAACAGGACACTTGAAGAATACCTCCAAGTATCAAAAGGAGCAACAATTAATACTGCACAGGAAAAAGGGTGTTGATTGTTTGGCAAATTAACCCTGATTGATTGAAGGATTGCCACAGGAGATCCACCTGCAAACATTTGTGTCCAAACAGTTGTTTAATGTAAAAATGTGCAATGCCTGGATATAATTTTTCTACTGCAGGGATAAGGCCCTGCGTATGAATACATGTAGTTTCTGTGAGCCAAATTGTGAATCCAACTGATATTGTTAAATTACATTGCTGTTGTGGGACATTACAATGCATTAATTAGCTGCTGTGTTTTGAATAACCACACTTCTTTGACTGCAAAGCATTTGTGATGTCTTGATTTATTTCTTTTTTCTTTCTTTATTTTCTCTCGTTCTCTCCTCCTTTCTTGCTTTATTTCTTTCTTTCTTTCTCTCTGTCTTTCTCATTTTCACTCTCTCTTTCTTCTTTCTTCATTTCTTCCATTCTTTTTTCTCTCTCTCTTTCTTTATTTTTTTCTTTCGATCCCTTTTTCTTTTACTTTCTCCTTCTTTCTTTTTGTTTTTTTTTCCTCCCTCATTATAATCTTATAATAAGGGGACGTAAAATAAACAAAAAAATCAGGGGGAAGATTTCATTATAATTTATCATATTTATACAGGCCATTCTTAAGAAAAAAAGTCCAACATTACAATTTTGAACAACAGCCATATTTTCATTTGTGAAAGCGAATTTGTATTTCATAACGTTATAATGACGGGATAGGTAGCAAGATGTTGGCTGCTTTAAGTAGCTGCCAGTTGAGCATTCAGACCTGAAGCTACCATGCTGTGCTTTTCAACCTCTTACAATTTGTGTTGTTAATATTCAGCAAATAATGTCTGAAAGAGGCCTGCGAAAGGACCCTGAGCCAGACTGCGGAGTGGACTGACAGGAGTAATCGTCTTCCTGCGCTTCTACATAACATAAGCGCATCGCAGCTCCATGTAGCTCAAGGCAAAGGCAAAATGTGAGAAAAAAATAAGAGGCAGTAAATGCAAACAGTTGTCACTGATAGCTTTGATCCACACGCCTGTGGGAGAGCAAGTAAGCAATCCTGCCAGGCCTTGGTTTCAGTGGGACTTTGACATCTGTCCTTTGCTTGCTGATTGGGCATCAGACTCCCAGAGGGGATAAAGATGATGACCACCAGACAATTGTACAGAAGCAACCAAACCTCTCTGTGGTTAGATGTGAGAAAGCAAAAAAAAAATTGCAGCTAAGAGACTCATCGCTTCTGTATGAGTGTTTCATCTTTACTCTTACCATATGGAGCAGAGGTTCATTAGGAGCATCACATCTGTGATCTGCAGGCTGAAAATCCAAACTAGTCAACATGCATCTAGGTATAATGAAAGTGACAATTTTTGTGATATATATATAATAACATGACAGGATGGACAATTTTTAAAGAGCAGGATATTACATGCACACAGATCACTTTTAAATAGAGAAGCCATTCAAATAATAAAGATTATATCTGAACTTGAAATATTTATATTCCCTGATGTATGATGAAGTGAAAATAGTAGCCTCCTTCATACAAAGTATCAAATGTTGCCAGACTAGCTGGTGCATAGTTATTGGAGGACTGAGCAACAAGATCTGTTTTAATAATATACCTGTAATAGTGGCTGATTAACAACATTAACAGGTGCAGGTGGGTATGCCCTGTACGTGTTTATACACTAACAACAACCAGCACTTAAAGAGATGAACAGAAGGAATGCCTGAATTGTGTTGCATGTATTGTGAACTGGGCAGACTATTTAGGCGGAAAGGAAAGGTAAATGTAATAGATTAACGACCTGGGACCAATGGGAAAGTGAGATGAGACAATCGGTCTTATGAAACTGATTCACAGCTTTCTCAATGTTCCAGCCACTGTAGCTAATAACCAGAACACTGGGAGGATGGGAAGTTAAGAAAACTGACTTATCCATCTGAATGGTCAGTGTCCCCTACCTGCATGAGCAATCCAAAATCGTAAAAAGTACCCACTAATTTTGATATGGAGCTCAGTTTGCTACAATGATTTAGAAACTGAAGAATTAAGAAATTACCAATATAATTGCTGCAAGCAGAACAGTTAATTGGTTTTGAAATTACAATAAGACAGTGTTCATATCTTTAACAGAACTAAGCTGTTTTCTCTATTGCTGTGTCATAGCCTTAGTGTACTTCGTAATAGAGTGCATCAGTAGTATTCAATGACATTCTTTCAATTATTTTCAATGGTTACGGGATGTATATGGCAACATTAATCCTTTTCGTACACTGATAATAGGTGACAATCACGCTCTTCCTGTTAAAGTCAATATTCTCCAAACTCCTGGTGTTTCAGTGTAATGACAGCATTAGAGCAGTTTATAGATTCATAGATGTTTACAGTGCAGAATAAGGCCATTCAGCACATTGGGTCACACCAGTCAACAAAGACTTGGCTACATTACACCTATGTAAGGAGCAAAAGTATGGTTAGAGGCAAGATTGGACCTCTCAGGGACAGAGGAGGGGATCTATGCTTAGAGCCTGAGGGAATGGGGGAGATCCTGAATGAATACTTTGCGTCGGTATTCACGCAGGAGACTGGACAGATGTCTGTTGCTGATGTTGACAAAGTTGAGGATCGGTTGAGGGAAATAAGGATTACGAGGAAAGAGGTGTTGGGGCTGTTAGGCAGCTTAAAGACATATAAAGCTCCGGGGCCTGATGGCATTTACCCCAGGCTGCTAAGGGAGTTGAGGGAAGACTTGGCTGGGCCTCTGACGCAAATCTTTGTCTCTTCCTTGGACACAGGTGAGGTCCCAGAGGACTGGAGGATAGCAAACGTAGTACCGTTGTTTAAAAAAGGTCAGAGGGATCACCCAGGGAACTATAGGCCGGTGAGCTTGACTTCAGTTATAGGTAAGCTAATGGAGAGGATCCTTAGGGACAGGATGTATGAGCATCTGGAGCGCTGCGATCTGATCAGGGATACGCAGCATGGCTTCGTCAAGGGGAAGTCTTGTCTTACAAATCTAGTGGAATTTTTTGAAGAAGTGACAAAAACAGTTAATGAAGGACAGGCTGTTGATGTCGTCTACATGGATTTCAGTAAGGCGTTTGACAAGGTTCCTCATGGTAGACTGATAGAGAAGGTGAAGGCGCATGGGATACAGGGTCGGGTATGTAGATGGGTCGAGAACTGGCTCGGGAGGAGGAGACAGAGGGTAGTAGTGGAAGGCTCTTTTTCCGACTGGAAGCCTGTCACTAGTGGAGTGCCACAAGGCTCAGTACTAGGTCCTCTTCTATTTGTGGTCTACATAAACGACTTGGAAGTTGGGGTAGGTGGTGAGATCAGCAAATTTGCTGATGACACCAAGATGCTTGGATTGGCGGGTACAGAGGAGCAGTGTCAGGCAATACAACAGGACATAGATAGGTTGGTAGACTGGGCAGATAGATGGCAAATGGAATTTAATCCGGATAAATGCGAGGTGATGCATTTTGGCCGGAAAAATGTAGAAGAGAGTTATAGGATAAAAGGTAAAACTATACGGAGCATAGAGACGCAGAGAGACTTGGGGGTGCAGGTTCACAAGTCTCTGAAGGTGTCCTCACAGGTGGAGAAGGTGATAAAGAAGGCGTATAGTATGTTAGCTTTCATAGAAAAGGGTATAGAATACAAGAGTAGGAGTTTGATGTTGCAGTTGTATAGAACGTGGTTAGGCCTCACTTGGAATACTGCGTCCAGTTCTGGTCGCCGTACTATCGGAAGGATGTGGAGTCCTTGGAGAGAGTGCAGAGGAGGTTTACCAGGATGCTGCCTGGTATGGAAGGACTGTCTTATGAGGAACGATTAAATAGACTGGGGTTGTTTTCCCTTGAAAGACGTCGGCTTAGAGGGGATCTCATAGAGGTGTATAAGATTATAAGGGGTATAGATAGAGTAAATGGAGGTAAACTTTTTCCACCTTCAGAAATGGATAGGACGAGGGGTCATGGCCATAGGGTGAGGGGGGCTATGTATAAGACGAATATTAGAGGGCAGTTTTTCACACAAAGGGTAGTGGGGGTGTGGAATGCACTGCCGAGTAAGGTGGTGGGAGCAGGCACGCTGGGGCTGTTTAAGGGTCTCTTGGACAGCCACATGAGCGGTATGCAGATAGAGGGATATAGTAGGACTGTTTAACTACGGCTTTTTTTCCACAGGTAATTCGGTCCATACTTGACCAACATTGAGCATGCATTCGGCAGGTGGTGCGAGCACAGCTCTTGGATGTTGATTCATGGGTTGCCTGGTACTTCATGTCGTAAATGAGTGCTTTATGTGGCCATCTGAAGGGCACCATGACAGCTCAGAGACTTTCGATGTGGCTGTGCAGACACTTGGAATTGGGCCGGTGTCTGCGGGAGTTTGCGCGTTCTCCCCGTGGTTGCGTGGGTTTTCTCCGGGCACTCCGGTTTCCTCCCACAACCCAAAAATTCGCTCTTAGGCTGATTGGGAAACAAATTGTCCCTATAGTGAGAGTCTTCCATATTAGGAATAACCTAAATCTATAATAGGATAATGGAATTGCTACTATATAGTTATGACGGCGGCGTGGGCTTGTTGGACCGAAGGGCCTGTTTCCCGTGCTGTGTTGCTCTCTCTCTTAAAAAAATTAATCCCATTTTTCAGCACTTGGTCCATAACCCTGGAGATTACAACAACACAAGTTAATATCTAAAAATTCTTAAACGTTAGAAGAGTTGTCTCAACCACCTCTTCAGGCAGTGACTTCCAGACTCCCATCACTTCTGGATTTTCCCTTAACTCTCCTCTTAGTCTTCTACCTCTTATCCTAAATATATGCCCCTGATTATTGACCTCTCTACTAAACATAGAATCATAGAATTCCTACAGTCAGAAAGCAGTCACTTAGCCTATCAAGCCTGTGCTGACAACAATTCCACCCAGGGTCTATCTTGGTAACCTTGCATATTTACTCTACTAATTCCCCTGACACTAAGGAGCAATTTACCATCGCCAATCAATCTAGCCCACACATCTATGTACAGTGGGAGGAAACCAGAATACCTGGAGAAACCCACACAGGTATGGGGAGAATGTGCAAACTCCACACAAACAGTGACCTGAGGCTGGAAGTAAACCAGGGCCCCTGGCACTCTGAGGCAGTAGTGTTAACCTCTATGCCTTTTTACTGCCCAGAATTATGCCCCTTATAATCTTATAGACCTCAATCAGGACACATCTCAACCTTTGCTGGTCCCAGGAAAACAGCTTCAGCCTATCCAATCTTTCCTCATAGCTCAGACACTCTAGCCCAGACATCATCCTGGTAAATCCTTTCTGCACCCTCTCCCGTGCAATCACATCTTTCCTATAATGTGGTGACCAGAACTGCATAGAGTTGAGACCTAACCAGCATTTTATACAATTCTGGGTCTTGTATTCTATGCCTTAGCTGATAATGCCCAATAATGACTTCATCCTGACTTCATTTCAGTCTATGGAATTCGCTACCACAGAAAATGGTGAAGACCAAAGCACTGAATGTTTTCAAGAAGAAGCACTTGAGGCATAGGAGACCAAAGGATGGGGAGGAGGCAAGATCAGGCTATTGAGTTGGATGATCAGCCACGATCATAATGGATGATAGAGCAGGCTCAAAGAACTGTATGGCCTCCTCCTGCCCTTAGTTCCTATGATGCATATCCAGATGCCTGATAAACCATCTAATCTACCTGTCCTGCCACCTTCATGGGGATTGTGGATCAATAATCTACGGTCTTTCTGATCTTCACTACTATCTTGGGCCTTACCATTGATAATATAATCCTTGCCTTGTTGGCTCTTCCCAAGAGCATTACCTCACAATCTTCAGGGTTGAATTCTAGTTGACACTGCTCTCCCCACTTCTCCATTGATATCTTCCTACAGATGCAGCTATCCTCCTCACGGTTTACTACCCTGCCAGTTTTATGTCATTCCCAAATTTCTTATTCATACCCTTTACACTTAAGTCCACGTTGTGCAGTTCTTGCTTTGGAATTTACTTAACCACCAATACAGGTGTAAGTTCTTTGATTATTTGCATTATTTTGCCACTCACTGACATACCTCCCCTTTACCCACCGTGCAAAACAAAAGCCCACATAAATGTTCAAAATTTTACAACTAATGCTTGGCTGTAACTAACATCCAAATATTTTGGTGCAGTACAGCCCTTAGTAATCTGATGTTGGAAGGATAAAGAGTTCTGGACTTTGATAACCACTTTCTTTGCATTTTTTTTAACTTTCTTTACCAAAACCTACAACATACTTAGCCAAAATGCTGTCTGTCTCAGACCACATGGATTTTTCAGACCCTAACCCCCCATACCTTTGCCATACATTCACAAAGATAACATAGCAAGCAGCAATCTTCCCTGTGAGAATCCTTCATAAAAATAGAAGAGAAAAGGGAACAGCAGAGGAAAGAGACTCCAAGAGTGAAGTAACACAGCAACCCAATGTCATTCTTCCATTTGTGACACATCAGTTTTGTAAATTTTATGCTGGATTTTGCAGTCTGGTGGAGAGAAATACGCTCCATGAGAAATTCTAATTTACATTCCCATTGACAGGATTGGCACAGCAGCCAGTGTAAATTTTGGCATAATTTCTTCAGGAAAGTCTGGCCTTATTGTCTAGAAGTGTGAAATCATGAATTGATACAGAATTGAAGGAAGCCATTTGGCCTAATGTTCAGTGCCATTCACAACTACCCAGATAAAGTTTTAAAGTTTATTTATTAATGGCACAAGTAGGTTTACATTAACACTGCAATGAAGTTATTGTAAAAATCTCTTAGTCGCTACATGGTGCCTGTTTGGGTACATGAGGGAGAATTTAGAACAAAGAACAAAGAAAAATACAGCACAGGAACAGGCCCTTCAGCCCTCCAAGCCTGCACCAATCATGTGTTCCTAACTAGGACATCTCTCTATTCCCAATCTGTTCATGTGACTATCTAGATAAATCTTAAATGATCCTAGTGTATTTGCATAATCAATGCACCTAACCAGCACATCTTTTGGACTGAGGGAGGAAACTGGAGCACCCAAAGGAAATCCAGCAGATACGGGGAGAATGTGCTGACTACACACAGTAATCCAAGCCAGGAATTGAACCCAGATCCCTGGCGCTGTAAGACAGCAGTGATAACCCCAGATATTGAAGCAGACCATAGTTATGGGTTGATGACCAATCAATAATGTGATATGGTGATCATATTAATAAATTTGTTTGCCAAAAATTATACTCACTGCTTCTTTTTCTAGCTACACGTAGTTAAATTAAGCACCAGCCACAGTACACAAAGTAAAAACTATTGGACATTTTTTTCCCAAATGCATAATATATAAAATGACTGCTGCTTCTCCATAAAGTGAAACGTGGCAGAAAGGGGGTAATGAGTAGCTTTAGATTAAAATGAACTAATACTTTAGACTTCTGCAAAATATCTTTGATATTCTTGTATGATTTATCACATTCTGTTTTCTAGTTCCATCACTGTTTCACATATATTAAATTATGCAATGGTTTCAATAATGTAGCTAAGTTAGGAATATTTTTTTCTAGAATAATTTGCCAATGCTAGAAAGAACCTCAATTGCATCACATGGTTCTTTTAAAATGCCATTCATTTTTCAAGTGCTTTATGTAGACTGTTGCTATCAATAATGTGATCCAAATACTGAACTGACCTCTGAAAAGTCACACTTCTCTTTCTTGATGCACAGATGTTCCAAATTGCTTTTAAACTATTCAGTACTTCTGTTCACTGGACCCTGTAATTAAAATCTCACTCAGGTAACTTTGTACACCAGAGAGACCAATTAAACTCTGACTCATTGATATTTAGAATAGAGCCTGTGCGGCTGTTATTCTCTTGTATTTATCCAGAGGTTGCTGTAGGCTTGTTTTAACATTGACCAATCTATTGACAACACTCCAGTTAAGATTTATCTTCTCCAAATACGATCTCAAAAATAGGGCCAGAATATTACCATGGACCACAAGTAGAGGTGACTCACTGTTTGTCCACTCAACCCTACGATGTATCCTTTTAATAGCATGATCTATTCCATGTCCTCACAATCACATCAGCTGGTTTTAAAGGAAGATGCTTCATTTTTTGTGGTATGTAATCTCAGGAATTATAGATACAGCAGCACCAGTATCAACTTCCATCCTAATAGTTGTCCATTTAATTTTAGAATCACCCAGAATCTATGTAATTCACCTAATAAGATGTTCAGTTCAAGCACTACATCATACTTCTGGGCATTCCCTTCTTCACAGTCATATTTTTTCTCCTATGCTATAAATTATTTTGTAGAGTACAACTTGTCCTTCTACTTGAAAATACCTAGATTCTTCTTGACAATATTCTTCTCAGGGGAAGCTGGTCTAGCCCAACAAGCTTTTGCAATGTGACCCACAATTCTTTCATTGACTATCCTTACTCTAGAATTCATTCATTTAATGGCACATTTTGGCTCATCTGTGACATAGTGGTTGCTGTTTTGACTTCTTATGGGCATTTCCTAACTTGTGGATCATCATTCCTTCACCAAAATGTAAAGCCTCTTTAGCTGCCAGTTCCATTGGCATTGCAATTTCTATTGTTTTAAAGTCAAAGCAATTCTGTCAGCAATCTTCTTTGGATAGTTTCGTTTTGGAGACCACAAGCTAGACAATCCCAAAGGGAATCTTCTAATGACTCACCAAATTCATAAACTCAAACCAGCTTTTGTAAGGTTACCATAAACTGAGCAATACTTTCACCTTCGAATTGGTTGCTTCGCTGGACCCTGAACAGTTCAGTTATGATCAGTGGCTTTCACAAGTAATGCTTTTCAAAGATCTTGTCAAGTCATCCTAAGTTTGAGTTCCTGGCTTTGCTGGATGAACTAAGTTCTGGAATAATTAATAATTTCACTCCTTAATGTATTCAGAAAAGCTGCTATGAGTGGGTTTTCAAATGTATTTGCTTATAGAAAGCACTGAAATCACTCTGCATAGGAATTCCATGATGAATTTTCTCAATTGAAAGGATCCGTGGATCCTAATTGACCCACCATTTCTCTTCTAGACACTAAAAATTTGAGACTGCTTGATATTTTTTTTACTGTTTTCCCAGTATTCCCCTTTTTACCTCTGGAGACTGTTGACCTGATGTATTTTTTATTTCAAACAGCCCCAGACATACAGCACAACATCCCTCTTTTCAAATATTCCAAATACTGCTTGGAATCATACCCTTCTCTGATCAGTAAAATAAAGTCTGCTTTTAAAACCACATAGACAGTTTTTCTTACTTATCTTCCTGGAACAGGCACTTCGATCTTTAATCCTCACATATATTCAAACTACAACAACAGATTTATTGAATGAGTTGATGCCTATACAGAAAACAAACTGCCCACAGTTTTCCCCTGTGTCAGGGAGAGAGCCAGGTTAATAGTTCAATCCACTCATGGTTAGAATATCAAAGTTTATTTTGTGTCATGTGTAGGCTTACATTAACACTGCAATGAAGTTATTGTGAAAATCCTTTAGTCGCCACACTTTGGGCCTGTGCTGGTACACTGAGGGAGAATTTAGCATGGCCAATGCACCTAACTAGCATGTCTTTCAAGTTATTGGAAATTGGATCACCCAGAGGAAACCCATGCAGACACGGGGAGAAAGTGCAGATTCCGCACAGACAGTGATCCAAGCCAGGAATCGAATCTGGGTTCCTGGCACTGTGAGGGGGCAGTGCTTACCATTGTGCCACCGTGCCGCCCCCCTGCCCCCCCCCCCCACCCCTATTAATCTTATGATGCTCTACGTTATCACTGCTGGTCCAATGGTTCCAGAATGAGGGATTAAGTCACTTAACAAAGCCATGTATCCTACCAATCGAGACATATATATAGTTGCTTGTTTGAATTATATCAAAAACTTTGCGCACAGATTTCCCCCTGCTAGCTTCACTCAGTACACAATACAAATGGGCTATTAGTTGAATTTCATCAATAGAGGAGTTTAGTTGAAACATCTTTATTACCCTGCAGTGTGAACTTGGTGTTTAGTCACAGAGGGAGTACACAGTGCACTTTCCCAGCTGTTCATCTATCTAAATGCCCAGGCATGATACATTCCTCCATGGTACTGCTTAATATAATCATATTAGCGTGAAATATGAATCACCCAAGTAACAAACAATAAGCACAATAGCTGCACAATGTTCTGCTATACACTGCATTAGCAAATTTACATAAGATGATGAGCGTTCTGGGCACTTTGGTGGCAAACTTCTTCCTACATATTCCTCTTACTAACATCTGCTCCTTTCACACTTGCTTTGCAAGAGAAGTTTGCATTTGACAGGATGTAACTCATGCAGACAGGATTGAAGCCACTTACCTATGAACCTTACATACTGACGAGCAAAAAGGCAGAGAGCAGGTGAGAGGTGAGAGCTGACTACAGTTGATAGAATAAATAAACTAAAAGGTATGGTGGTATATAATCATATACCTACAGTGCAGAAGGAGGCCATTCAGCCCATCAGGTCTGCATTGACCACAATCCCACCCAGCCCCCATTCCCGGAACGCCACATATTTACCTTGCTAATATCCCTGATACTAGGGTCAATTTTGCACAGTCAATCAATTAACCCACACTTCTTTGGACTGTGGGAGGAAACTGGAGCACCCAGAAAAATATCCACGTGGATGCAGCGAAATTGTGTAAACTTCACACAGTGATCCAAGGCCAGAATTGAACCCTGGTCTCTGGTGCTGTGAGGCAGCAGTGCTAACCACTGTGTCAGTGCACCACCCTGGTAAATAAACAGTGGGAAATATTTAAAGAAACAAGTTAAAGTGTTTCATTAAAAAGCACAAAGAAAGATCTAGCCATAGTTTCCAAATGAGATTAAAGGTAGTATTAGATTAAAAGAAGATGTTTATTATGGTGCAAAGAGTAGGACTATATCTGAGGGCATAGGCCACCATAAAGTAGCTAAGAAAGAAATATGAATATAAAAATAAGTTGTAAGAAGTTGAAAAAGAATTTCAAAAAGAACAGAAAAATAAATATTGGTACCTTAGAAATATAAACCAGGGCCAAAATTTTCCTATTCTGCCCAGAACAGGAATCGTATTGGACAAGACAGAAAATTTGATGGACCATTTAAAGGTCCATTGAGCTTGCATAAGAACTTCCAGTCCTGGGCCACATGCAACCAGAAAATCCCACCCCAGATAAATTATCACGGGGAATGAGGAAATGGCACAGACATTGAACAAATATTTTGTGTCTGTCTTCATTGTAGAAGATACAAGTTACACACCAGAAAAAAAGAGGGTAACCTAACCGCCAATCAGAGTGAGAAAATTAAGGTCTTCAATTTCAATGGTGGAAAATGTACCACGAGATAATGAAAATCCCACAAATTCCCAGGATTGGATGACCTGAATCCTAGGATTCTAAAAATTGATAGCTGCAGAGAGAGGATGTACTAGTTTTGATTTTCCAAAGTTCCTTAGATTCTTGAATGTTCTAGATTGGAAGTTAACAAAAGTAACACTGCTACTCAAGAAAGGAGAGACAGAGAGAAAAAAACAGGTGACTACAGGTCAGTTAACCTGACATCAGTCACCAGAAATATGTTGGTAAAGATCATTAAGAAAGTGCTAACAGTGCACTTAGAAAAGCTAATGCAAGTTAACACGGTTTACGATAGGGATATCTTGTTTGACGAATTTCAAACAAGGTTGAAATTTGAACCACGGAATGTACAACATAGAGTTATGCACTTTGGCCCAAATCGGTCCAAGTTGTCCAAAAAAGCCAATCTAAGCTAACTCCATGTGCCTTCATTTGGCATAGAATTTAGAAGAGATTTTTGGAGATGTAATTAATAAGGTAGATGAAGAAAAACCAGTAGGTGTCATATGCTTGGATTTCCAAAAGGTATTTGATAAACTACCACTTAAACATTCATACACACGGTATGGATTGATGGAGTTCATACAATCAGAGTAACTCTATAGTGCAAAAGGAGGCCATTCTATACCAGCAACAATCCCACCCAGCCTCTATCCCCATTACCCCACATATTTATCCCTCTAATCCCTCAAACCTATGCACCCAGGACACTAAGGCAATTTAGCATAGCCAATCAACCTAACTCACACATCTTTGGATTGTTGGGGGGAAACCAGAACACCTGGAGAAAACCCACACAGACACAGGGAGAATGTGCAAACTCCACATAGAAGTCACCCAAGCTGGGAGTCGAACCCAGGTCCCTGAAGCTGTGAAGCAACAGTTCCAACTACTGTGCCGCCATGCGGCATAAGTTGGGGTGATATATTAGCATGGATAAGAGAAGCAGAGAGTAAGGATAAATGGAGCATTTTCAAATTGGCAGGCTGTCACCAATGAAGAGCTGCAAGGATCGTGGATGAGACCAGAAATTCCTGTCCAAGGTCAATGGACATTTCCGTTGTCCACCCCTCACACGCTCTGATTCCATGGCGGATGAGGCAGTAGGCAATAGAATTCCGGCACATGTACCTAATATATTTAAGGCTGAGATAGATCTTTGGTCCCTCGGGGAAACACGAGGATGTGGGGAGCAGGCAAGAAAGTAAAGTTGAAGCCCAACATCAGCCACGATGAGTGGTGAAGAAAAGGCTCGATGGGATTGCTCCTATTCCTTATGTTCTTACATTGCTGACCTCATGGCTGTTCTTCACATTCTTGCTCAGTCTCCTTATGCAATCACTTATTTAAGAGTAGGCAATGGCTTAGTGGCATTATCACTACACTATTAATCCAGAAATTCAGCTAATGTTCTGATGACACAGGTTCGAATCCCACCATAGCAACTGGTGGAATTTGAATTCAATAAATAATATCTGGAATTAAGAATCTACTGATGACCATGAAAGCATTGTTGATTGTTGGGAAATCCCCTCTGTTTCGCTAATGTTCTTTAGGGAAAGAAATCTGCTGTCCTTACATGGTCTAGCCTACATATGACTCCTGAGCCACAGCAATGTGGTTGACCCTCAACTGCCCTCTGAAATGCCCTAGTAAACCTCTCAGTTGTATCAATCAAGGTTAACTGGGGATGGGCAATAAATGCTGGCCAGCCAGTAATGGCCATGTCCCATGAATTAATAAAAAAAACTCATCCTTCACTCACTAGTAGCAATGCAGCATAATACTCATAATCTTTTTGATGCAAGTTCTGTTTGGAGTGATCTTTTGAATGAAAAAGCTGATGTTTTGAGCCGAATTACCTTTTGCTGATATAGGATCATCTGGACTCAAAATATCAGTGCTTTTCTCTCCTTACAGATGTTGTCAGACCTGTTGAGATTTTCCAGCATTTTCTCTTTTGGTTTCAGGTTCCAGCATCCGCAATAATTTACTTTCATCCAGTGCAAAATTTTTATGCCTTTGATTATGTTACTAACCATTTTTAATAATAAAATAATGTTATTTACTGAGAAAAATTGCATCTGAAGGTTTCAAATTGTCTTGGAGGAATTGATTGAATTTCAGGCTGGGAAGATTTTTATACATCTGCACAATTACAATTATGCTTGAATAGCAGGGATTGGAATTTTTCATTTAAGACAATCAAAAAGTGTGACACCCAAGGCTTACATGAACCATATCCGATCACACCATTTTCAATATATTATAGAAATAAATCATTAAGCTAGTTACCCTTTGATAGTGTTAACTACATTAGAATTATGCTAATATGACACAGATGCCAAAAAATACATTGTAGATAATTTTTGACAAGTATCAAAATTGTGTATAAAACCTATTGCATGATGTCCATTTTCATCTGTATTCTACAAAAGAAAAAATATTTATAGAATCAAGAGAAACCAAAGTGCACTATAGGGGCAGTTTTCCAACTCTGTATTCTTCATGGAAAGGCAAGCTCAATGCTTACTCAAATTTTCAATATGTGTCCCTGATGGGTGATGTCTCTCAGGGCACAAGGTAAGAAAGTTGCCCAATAATTTTTTTTTTACGTTGCAATATTTTAGAAAGCCTCTTTGTAAGAAATGAAGTTCCTTACAGATCTATATGGTTGAATCAACCACATTCCAAACCTTGCTTTACCAATGACCTTGAAGGAATTACTAATTTTCTCGATGTAGCTATTTGTGTGTGCAATGTTTTGCCCATTGGGACTGCATGCTGGGAATTCAGACACATGATCCCCATGAGTTTCCATCTTTACAGGCAAGAAGTCAATTGGAGAGAAGGGGGAACAGTACATCCTAATATCATAGGCCTTGGATGTGCCAGAGTGAAAAAAATACTATCTTTGCTTGTATTTGCAAAAGGAAAAGTGATGGATGGGATTTTTTGGCCTTACTCACCACAAAACTGGAAAATCCCACCAGAAGTCAATGGCCTTTTACATGGTCTGCCTCTCCACCTGCTACAATTTCCGTAGCAGGAAGGACAGAAAAATTCCCTCCAATACTTAAGAAGCAGAAGTCAGTCCCCTTCTTTCTCCCCATAATATGAAGCAACAAACATCAGTCATTAAGTTCCCTGAGAACTCAAGATACCAAAAATGTTGATATAGCAGACATGTGGCTTGAATTTGCTGCATCGCAGTGTACAAATTGGCTGGGTAGAGCAATTGAACAAATTACCATTGTTTTTAATCGACATAAGGGTTGTCAAATTCATTTACGCAGTGGGTCTTGATCCAACATTCTAGCATATTTAAGAACCTATCTGAACATATCAAGGAGTGGGAACTAGAAATTGTATCACTCTTTTTGGACACAAAATGGAGATAATGTAGACCAATATCAAGGTCATATGAATCATTTTCTTAAAGCAAAATTGGTGCTTGTCTGAAATTACATTCAATCAATTTAAATATACAAAATAAATCCTTTTGCAAAATGTGATAAACTTTGAGGAGTGTGCATTGTGCCAGCTCTGAACAGTAATTCAAACTTGCTCGTGTTCTAACCTGTGTCCTTAAATTAAGCTAATACTGTCAGCCCCTTCATATATCTCAGAGAAGTTGCTAGTCAGATCTGCTATCGTGGCTAGTTATTTAAAAGGGAGCTGAAGGACAACTTTTTTACACAGAGGTGCGTGTTTGGAATGAGCTGCTAATGTTGGAACATTACAAAACAGCCGCAGCTTGTGACAATTTATTTTGCACTAAGTATCCGAGCCTCGTTACAACTTACTGACTGATTAGTGCATTAATAACAAGATGTAATCTACACTCACAATTATTGTTTCAGCAACATCTGGACTATCCTGAACATTGTTGGAGAGATCTTTGCATCAGCAATTTCCCTCATTCTATCACAATGTAGTGAATTGAGACTTTAAGCGGGATTTTCCTGCCACTCTCGCCCCCAAACTGATCAACAGTTTGATCAACCCACCCAAGATCAACAGACTTTTTCATGGTCCACCTTCCACCCACTACAATTCCCGTGGCAAGCGGGATGGGAAAATTCCCTCTATTTATATAACCTTGGACCTTCCACAGCATCTTATAGTTCTGTTAGTAGCAGAAGTTCAATTAGTAGTCAATATTTTGTCAAACTATTTTTGCCCATTAAAACAACCCCCACTAGTGAAATACTATTGTTGCTCCATAAATTGCCCCTGTTCCATTTGAATGGAAGTGCCTTCTCCCACTTGTCCTTAATGTTGAGTATTATTACCCTTTACTCTCCTGTCTTAACCCCCTTTGCATCCATCTTCACCCCTTTTTGTTCTCCTCCACTCACTATCCCTGCACCCATATACCTCTACTTTCTCCTTTTCTTGGTCACTCACCTATCACATTTTAATCTGCTGCAGTATTCACCACCACCCCCTTTCGAAGTGCTCTCCCCAGCAATTCCCACCAATCAAATACCATGGCCCCTAACAAAAACAGAAAATGCTGCAAGTACTCAGCAGGTCTGGCAGCAACTATGGAAACAGAGTTAATAGTGGGTGGGATGTTTTAGCCCTCCCCACTGGTAAGATCTTCCGGTCCAGCCAAAGTTGGCCCCCTCTGTGACAGTTCCCTAGCAGCTGGGGGTGGAGGGGTGGCGCGAGCCATGTAAAATGCCATACACTTCGGTGAGATCTGAAGATCCCAGTGGTGTCTGCTGTTTAAGAACCCAACATTGGGAAGGGTGATGGGGGCAGAAAATCCTAGCCAATGCTTCAGGACTGATAAAAGTTAGAAATGCCATAATTTTTAAGTGTATAAAACAGCGAGAGTAGAAAGGGGACAAAAGAGAAGATCAGTAATTGGCAGAAGGCAGGAGATATTAAATGCTGAAAGAATTGGTGAAGTAAAGTCAAAGGGAAAAGTAATTAAACAACAGCACAGTGGCACAATGGTTAGCATTGCTGCCCCACAGCGTCAGGGACCCGAGTTCAATTCCAGCCTCGGCTCACTGTCTGTGTAGAATTTGCACATTCTCCCCATGTCTGTGGGGGTTTCCTCCAGGAGCTCTGGTTTCCTCCCACAGTCCAACGACGTGTGAGTTAGGTCGATTGGCTATGGTAAATTGACTCTAGTGTTGGGGGATTAGCGGATTATATTTCTGAGGTTACGGGAATAGGGCCTGGCTGGAATTGTGATCGGTACAGATTCAATGAGCCAAATTACCTTCTTCTGCACTTAGGCACTCTATGGATTCTATGAAGAGATTGGTCCATAGGAGGTATGATAAGCTAGAAAACACGTTGTTACTTACGAACAAGACCAGAGCTATGGTCATAAATTTAAGATAATCATTAAAAGCATCAATTCAGAATTCAGGCAAAGCTTAGTAGTTAGAAAATAAAACTCATGATCACTGGGAGTAGTTGAGACAAATAACATGGCCGAATCTTCCAACTGGACTGTCCAGTCCTGCTGATGGCACACATCAACCCACAGTTTGGGGTGGATTCAACAGCAAATCCCATTCACTGCAGTGAAACCATAAGATATTGCTGCGGCCCACGGCAGGTTGCCTCCTGCCACCAAGAAACGTACTGTGGGAAGGCCAGTGGGGAGGGCTGAAACATCCCACGCACCATTAACTCGGTCTCCACACTTACTGCCTGGAATGAATGCATTCAAGAAGAAGCTAGATAAACATTTTTTTTTGCATTTCATTCATGGAACAGTCACTGGCTGACCAGTATTTATTGCCCATCCCTAGCTGCCCAAGGGCAGTTGAGAGTCAACAACATTACTGTGGTCCTGGAGTCATGTGTAGGCTAGACCAGACAAGGATGAAGATTTCCTTCCCTAAACAACGTTGGTTAACCAGATGGGTTTTTCCGACAATGGCTTCATGATCATCAGTAGATTCTTAATTCCAGATTTTTTTATTGAATTCAAATTCCACCATCTGCCATGGTGGGTTTGAACCCAGGTCCCCAGAACATTAGCTGAGTTTCTGGATTAATAGTCCAGTGATAAATATCACTAGGTCATCGCCTCCCTGAATGAGTCAGGAAGAGGGATAAGTTGATGGAATTAGACAAAGAGGTTGTTTATGTGGAATATAAAGATCAGTTTGGATTTGTTGAGCTGAATGGCCTTGTTTCTGGGTTGTATATAGTTTGTTATATTTCATCATCACTACCATTTAGATCTTCCCTTTTCCCAGTACGAGGAGCTGCTCCCTTTGATTGACATTCCATTATTTAGTCCAAAGATGTGTGGGTTAGGTTAATAGGCGATGCTCAATTAATTTGCGTGTCAGGTGAATTAGCAGGGTAAATAAGTGTAAGGGGCATATGGACTGGGTGAGATTGCGGTTGCAGACTTGATGGACTGAATGGCCTCCTCCTGCACTGCAGGAATTCTATGATTTGTTTTCCCTTCATTTTGTCGCTTGGTAAACTCACGGTCCACAAACTCTGAACTTCAGCTCGCCTCTTCCCTCTGCCATGCCCAATATCATAGGATGCTTGAGACCTGGAATGCGAGAATGGAACTGAGCGCAAACCGAGAGTGAGCCCGGAATTCAAAAGAGACCTTCCAGTCTCTGAGACAGCATGTTAATTCACTGCACAACCACTGACTTTACCTTAAATTTTTAATCCAGTATTACATTTTGTTCAACCTGACACTTGTAAAATGTCTAATCAAACACCTGTTAGAATTCATGCCATTGATGTCTTTCGCTGCCAGGTGAATTTGTTGTTATTTTGTGCTTCAAGTCCCATAACAAACTGCCGTGCTCATATTCCTGGCCAAATTAAAAATGTAACAGACTAATGCCAATCACGCAATCAACGCCAAGAGCCCAGACAATTCATAAAATATGCAAAAGTTAAGATGGAACTGGTATTAATTTTTCAAATCCGTTTTCATCACTGAATTACCTTACTGAAGTTAGTATGGACTAGGAAAATGGTTCATCTGAGTTTATTTTGAATATTGTTGCCCAGTCTTTATTGTAAGGGAATTGAAGCATGTTACTATTTGACAGAATGGAACCCTGGCTCAAAAGACCATAACTTTTACTAGTTTTTAGAAATATCGATGAACAGAATCACAGTACTGCCTACTAACTTTTAACAAAGAAATAAAATATGAAAAGACTGACCATAATAGTGCATTCTTTTGCCACATTTATACACAGATTTTAAAGGATAAGACAAGTTACAAAATGTATTTTATACTCTCATGTTCTCAGCGAAAACACAGTCCCTGTAAACCAACAGGTCCACTGTGGTCAGATACACCACACTCTGAAACCAAGTAGCAGACTTCTGTCCATTTCTCATTAAATCCACCCCAGATGTTTCTCAGACTGTGAGCCAACTGGTCCCACTGGAACTCTGACTTTCACATGATTGTTTCCAAACTCCACTCTAAAAAAAAAATAAGATGCAAACAGGATGTTTCCTTTGGCTGGAGAGTTTAGATCTAAGGGTCAAAGTCTCAGAATAAGGGGTTAACATTTAGGACTTAGATGAGAAGAATTGTTTTCAGTCAAACAACTAGGAACCTTTAGTATTCTCAAACCAAACAGCCATGGATTTTCCGTTGTTGGGCAAGACTGAGGTAAAAGTTAAAGTTGCAACCACCTGCCCCCTTCCCCCCTACTTGTGACACTCCACTTCCTCAGTCAGAAGACTAAGAAAGTTTGGCATGTCAGTTAAGACTCTTACCAACTTTTATAGATGTGCCATAGAAAGCATTCCTTCTGGTTGTACCATAGCTTGGTATGGCACCTGCTCTGCCCAAGACTGCAAGAAACTACAAATGTTTATGAATGTAGCCCAATCCATCATGCAAACCAACCTCCAATTCATTGACTCTGTCTACACTTACTGCTGCCTCAGCAAAGCAGTCAGCACAATTAAAGACCCTACGCACCCCAGATATACTGGCCCGATTTTACCATTGTGCTGCTCCCGAAAATGATAAAGTCGGGTGTGAGGCTATTAATGTGATCTGCACCTGCGTCCACGCAGATGGCCACTTTACTGAGGCCCCGCAAAGTCCGCAATATGACTCATGCCCGAAATGTGTGCAATGGTGATTTAAATGCATTTGCATGTATTTAAATCGAATTAATGAACTGCCCGCCCAACTTTATCAGCATTTCCCCCTTTTCCCACTTTACCATCGTGTTCATGCGTCCAGATTCAGAACGAAACAGACATACTCGACAAAGGTCTGCTTCAGGCGCTCCAGCTGCTGAAGAGGTAAGTTCAGAACTTCCAACAGCTCTCTGAATCAGATTGGTGGTGGAGGGAGGGAGGAGAGAGGCAGGTCAGATCATTCTCTGGTTGGGGGATAGAGGAGGAGGTAGGTCAATGTATCTTTGTTTGTGGGGGGGTAAGGAGGACAGATCGTTCCTGGTGGGGGGGGAGGGCAGAGGGAGACCAAGTTGTCATCTGTTGGGGGGTGTGGGGCAGATGAGGGGGCAATCATTCTCTCGGGTAGAGGGTGGGGGAGGCCTGAGTATTCCGGGGATTGGGGGAAGGGAGGGAGGCCAGATGGATCTCTGGTGTGATGGCAGAGGAAAGTCCCCTGCTACTGTGCGGGCATTTGGTGGGGGGAAAGGGGGCAGGAGGTTGCAATCAGTCTGGGTAGCTGGGGGGGTGTGGATAAGGGGAACAGTTATGTTATAGGGGTGATGTCTGTGGGGACCACTGCTCCCAATTCTTGCGGCCAGGACCAATATCACAGGGGCATGATTTTCAAATTGTTTTCTAATTGAACATGTGCAGTTCAAAGCTCCGATTGTTTCAGGCGTGCTAATCCACCCATAGCACGATTCAAACCCACAATATTTTTTTCAAGCTAAGTGTGTATGGGGATATCTGAGAGCAGATTTCCAAGTTGGATCTGAATTGCGCCCAGCTTCAGCACTTAGAATGAAAATGGTAAAATCAGGCCCACTCTCATCCACCTTCTTCGGGAAAAAGATAGAAAAGTCTGAGGTCACGCACCAACTGACTCAAGAACAGTTTGTCCCTGCTACTGTCAGACTTTAGAGTGCCTGCATTAAGTTGCTCTTTACCTTGCATTACAAAGAACAAAGAACAAAACAGCACGGGAAACAGGCCCTTCGGCCCAACGAGCCCGCACCGCCACACCGATGTTCCCACCTCTCCCACGATCCCTGTCCATGTCTGTAGATCTATGGATAAAAGACCAAATTTGAGACAATTTAGGGAGAATTTGTTTTGCCAATTAGCCTAAGAGCACATCTTTGGGATGTGGGAGGAAACCAGAACACCCGGAGAAAACTCCCACAGACACAGGCCCAAATCCATGCATCTGCACAGCACAGCAATAGTCACTGAGCTGTTGTGTTGCCCATCAAATGGTCCAGGTCAAGCGTACACTAACGAAGTGAAGCACTAGGATACTCTCGAAAAAAAAATCAAGAGCAGCTCTCTCACGACCCATTGTGTGTGCCCCTTGTTAGACAACAAGGTGGACCAAAGCACCTGTAGGATAAAAACGAGTACATCAATATCATCATCTATTTACACACTTCCCAGGGACTCCAAGGCTCATGATCCCTATTTTAAATCAGTTTTCTATACCCCTCCATTCCCATTCTGTTCATGTGCCCATCTAAGTATTTCTTAAATAATTCCACAGTACCTGCCTCCACCACTTTACTTGGCAGCGCATTCCATACCCCACCATCCTCTGTGTGAAAAAACTCCCTCTAGCATCCAAATTATACCTTACCCCCCCTCACCCTAAGTCCGTGACCCCTCGTGCTATTTGAGTCCATCCTAGGAAAGAGCTTAACCCTGTTTACTCTATCTATACCCCTCATAATCTTGTACACCTCTATTAGATCTCTTCTAAGTCTACGTCTTTCTAAGGAAAACAGTCCCAATTTGCCTAACCTCTCCTCGTAACTCAGACCTTCCATACCAGGCAGCATCCTGGTAAACCTCCTCTGCACTCTCTCCAGAGTCTCCACGTCCTTCCGGTAGTAAGGCGACCAGAACTGGACGCAGTATTCCAAATGAGGTCTAACCAACGTTTTATACAACTGCAACATTAAAGGCCAGCTCTTGTACTCTATACCTCTTCCTGTAAAGGCTAACATACTATATGCTTTCTTCACAACCTTCTCCACTTGCTCTGCCACCTTCAGAGACTTGTTCACCTGCACCCTCAGGTCCCTCTGCGTTTCTATACTCTTAATAGGTCTATCCTTTATCATATACCTCCCCCCTACATTCTTTCTCTCGAAATGCATCACCTCACATTTATGAGGATTGAATTCCATCTGCCATCTATCTGCCCAAGCTACCAGCCTATCTATGTCCTGCTGCATCGCCTGACAATGCTCCTAAGTTGATCTTTCCATACACCCTAGCTAAAAAAAAAATGACGGTAACGCTACATTCTGCACTCTCTCATTTCCTTCTCTATGAATGGTATGCTTTGCAGCGAGCAAGAAACAAGACTTTCCACTGTATGTTAATACATAATATTAATAAATC
Organism: Sphyrna mokarran; assembly: GCA_024679065.1. Lineage (NCBI taxonomy): Eukaryota > Metazoa > Chordata > Chondrichthyes > Carcharhiniformes > Carcharhinidae > Sphyrna > Sphyrna mokarran. The sequence continues at coordinate 14,085,002 of JAGIQG010000010.1, read as the reverse complement.
AAATCAAATCTCTGTGCAACTCTGCGTCTCAGTTATTTGGCAATTATAATGTTTACATTTTCTTCTCAATAATACAGGTTTGAATTTAATAACAATTAAAAGGTTTGTTCATTCCACAAACTAACACCATAATGTTACAGATAATCAAATCAAAACACCAGTAAAAAAATACATTTTATAAACAAGGGAGACAAGCAAGATGCAAGCTGAGAAGATAAGGGGGAGGGGGGGTCTTTCGGGTCTAAGGCTATGGACCCCATAAACAAAGATGGAGTGACACAGTATACAGTAACAGCAGCGATCACCCATCGCTGAGATGCATTTAAGTGCATCTGGCTGATTGTTACTGTTACTGTAGCAAGTTGCTGGGGTGTGGAGGCGGGGTTAGGTACGGGCGCGCATGCGCGCTGCGGGGGGGGGGATGCCCCAGGGGTCCCGGGCCGCGTGCTCCAGGCCGGAGTTCCAGAGACAATGCAGAAGGTTCAGAATGTTACACTCAGTCTCACCCTGCCCATTTCATGTCAGATCTGCCTGGGCAAGGTACTGTACTGCAACAGGGAGGGCCGCACAGTGCAAACAGCATGCTTAGAGAGGGGAAATGCTCTTTGTGCCCAAACCAGCCGGGAAGATGCATATTTTCCTCTCTTATCTTTCTAACTTTGCATCTTCCCCCTCTTTATATTTCCAACTTTACATTCTTCCCCTTTTTATCTTTCCAACTTTGTATTCCCTCTTTATCTTTTCAACTTTGTATCCCCCCCCTTTATCTTTGCAACTTTTCTATCCATTTGCATCCTCCCTCCTTAGCAAATCTCTCCCTTCATTTAAATACGATTTTGGAACGAATAATGGTGCAATTAGAGACCTGGCTTTTTGTTTAAGAGCCAGTTCATTGCTTTTGTACCAACGTAGCCGCGCAGACGTTGTGTGCTGCTCGAAGTTGGGAAAGGAAGAGAAACTCGTGAACACTCTCTTTCTCCGGGTGAGACTCTCACTTCCGCATTTTGCTGCACGTTCAAAATGTGGAGTTGTTTAATGGCAGCTTAAGCTCCGTTCAGGTCAGCGAGTGCTGTCAGGAAGTTTTATACTGTGCAGTTTTTCCAAAGCCTTTTTCTGTGTTTTGTGCATCTTTTTATTTGAATTGATATTTAATGGCATATAATGCCTGGGCTCGGCTCCAAACATAGTTGAATGAGTAGGAATAAATATCCGTCTGTTAGTTTCAGTATATATTATGCCCTATTGTTGGTAATTATTGTAAGCATTGAGTACATAAAGCAAAAAAGTCTTGCAAATGATTTTTTAAATATTTTAGAAGCTTGAGTGCAAAAATTAAAACAGATTTTTGTTTATACTTGTGTGCAAAACTTCATACCTGAAAGCATTTTTACAGCCAGTGCTACAGTATTTCAGAAGCCAGTTTGTTACCTCGAACAGCAATGAAGAAAATTGTCAGCTATTGGCCAAAGAATAAATATTAGCCAGGGCCAGGAAAACATCTCTGTTCTTTGAATAGAATTTCACCTTAAGAGGCCTGGTAGAACCTTCCTTGACTTTTTATTTCATCTGAAGGTTAGCACTGAAGTTAGGGATCCAATATGACCTCCCAACAAAGCAAGGCTTTCTCTGTGATGTACCAAAGCACTGTCTTAGATGATATTCACAAATCTCTCCAGTGGGACTTGAAACCAAGACTGCAGCAAAAGGCAAGACATTTTTTTCATGAAATCAACCTTAATTTGTCTATTTTGACTAGACATATAAAACACAGTGGCACAATGATCAGCACTGCTGCAGCACAGTGCCAGGATCATTCTCTTAAGAGTCTGCACATTCTCCATGTGTCTGCATGGGTTTCCTCCAGGTAGTCTGGTTTCGTCTCAGTCCAAAGATGTGTGGGTTAGGTGGATTGGTGTGCTAAATTGCTTCTTAGTGTACCTGAACAGGCACTGGGGAATGGGGATTGGGGACTTTCATAGTAACTTCATTGCAGTGTGAATTAAGCCTGCTTGTGATGCTCATAAATAAACTTTAAAAGATTTATAAGAACGAGAGGGCAGCGATTTAAAATGATTTGCAAAACAGACAAATGTGATGTGAGGAAAAAGCTTTTTCAGGCTGTGAGTGGTCCGGTTCTGGAATGCATTGCCAGGAAGTTTGGTGAGACAGGTTCAGTCAAGGCATTCAAGAGAGCATTAGGTAATTATTTGAATAAAAACAGTGTGCAAGGAGTGGCATTAAATCATAATGCTGGCTTGGAAAACCAAATTGTGGCTTCCTGCTCCATAGCGATTCTGTTTAGATGTGACGACTAAAATTTGAAATTCTTATTGACATGAGAACGAAGTGGCAGAAGAAGCACAAGCTGAAGCGTAAAAGGTGAAAGATGAGGCAGAGGTACAGGTGAACGACTGCTGAAGATGCAGTATTGACCAGGCTTTGTTAAATCTTGTATGGCAAATGGACTCTGACGTTTCTGTTAGTACATTTTTTTTTAAGACTATTGGTTTAAAGGCACCTTGGATACTGGTCATGAAAAGATCTTGTACGTTGATCTTTTGTACTGTGCCTTTATGTACAGTAGTTGCGAAATAAAATGGAAAACCTAAAAAAAAACTGTGTTGCAGAATGTCGTATAGTTGCAGTTATGTTCAGAGTCATGTCTCTAACTAATGCATCATGACACTATTGCCGTAGTTGAAAATAGGCGATTAAGACTTATTTTAAAGAGTCAGTTGTGTTCACCTCAATTAATACCCATTTTACAAATATTTTAGGTACGTCAACCAGTTATCTGTTCAAACAACCACGTCTTCTGCTTCATGTGCCTGCAATCCTGGCTGAAAAACAGCACCCAGTGCCCAACCTGTAGAATTCCGATCACCTCTGAAAATCCCTTCAAAGAAGTATTGGGTAAGGCTCTTATAGGATGACCTAAATGCTTTTTTCCAGTTAAGGTACAAAAGGCTTAATTTAGTTTATGTTTTAAGAGAAGAAATACTGGGTGGAATTTTCCTGTGCAGACTGCCATGGAACAGAAAATGTTGCGGACTATGCAAAAGTCTGTTGACTTCAGGCGGGAATTTCCTGCCTTGTGGTGAGGACAGCCAGAAAAACCCATCGGTTGTTTCTTTGTGAGGATAGAAACTGATGGTCTGGTGCATCTTAACATCCTTGTGTTTAAATTTGGATGTACGTAGAAATGTATCAAGACAGCACAGGTGCAGAAGAAACTAGGGATATTAGCACTTAGACCAATGCAGTGATTTAATAAGTGTCACGTCACATCCAGACACCAGTAGACTTATGTTTCATCGCTTACAAATTAAATAATAGTTTTGGCATCTGAAGCATATCAAGTCTAAAGCTGTACTGTGAAGATCAAGGCAGCCAATCTTTAAAAATTTGTTCATGGGATGTGGGCACTGCTGGCTAAGCATACATTTGTTGCTTATCTCTTATTGTATTTGAGAAGGTGATGAGCCACTTGCTTGAACCATTGCAGTCCATGTAGTATACGTACACCCATGTTGCTGTTGTATTTAAATGAGCTACCTTCTCTTGTGTAGTGTGTTTTATGTGACTTCCTATCTAGGCTGGTATTCATATATTTATTTGAAGAAAAATAATTCGGCAGATTTCAGACAGAGCCACCTAAAAAGAGATCCCACCTACTCATTCTCTCGCTGTGAGCTCAACATCACAGAGAGCCTTTGGGCTGCCTTGGCTTAAAAGCCCTTCTGGCCTCGATCCAAGAGGGAATCAGCATTGAAAGGTGAAGTGGAAGGAGTTAGCGTGGCAAAGATGTGAGCACTAAATGGCAAAAGTTTCAGACTAAAAATTAGCAGAGTGTTTGCAAACTTTTTCATGCATTTTTAATTAAATAATCTTGTTAAGGTTGTTTATTTATTAAAAGGATTTTTTTAAGCCATCAGAAGGCGCCTGTTTGTTTGTTTCCAGACAGTGTGCATAGCTGCGAGGTGCCGTGTTTGACGACAACATGATTGAGATCCGAGTGACGTTTCTGCATGACATTGCCCTAGTATTGATAGAATTGGTGGTGACTTTACCTGGTGACATCTAGTTACCAAGAAGAACATGGAGTCAAAAGAGAAACTGCTTGAAAATCTCAATAGGTCTGTTAGCATCTCTAAGGGGAAAAAAGAGCTGAAGTTTTGATCCAGGTGACTCTTTTCTCTCCTTACAGTTGCTGCCAAATCTGCTGAGATTTTCCAGCATTTTCTCTTTCGGTTTCAGATTACAGCGTCCACATCAATTTGCTTTAATTCAGTGCGTAACATGGAGTGGTGTTCTACTGCAATATTTGTTGACGACTTGTGAGTTTACCTGGAGTATTGTTTATATAAGTTAACTAATCATGCAGTTTAGTGAACATTCTATTTGCATCAACAGTATTGCCTTTGTAATGCAACAGGTATGAAGTTACATAAAACATTACCCATTTATAGCTGTTTCCTAACTTTAGGATATATTTTTTAGATTGAAATTTGCTTTCTGGATTCAGTGCAGTTGAGAGGTTACTACTGGTGAACTTTACCTGAAAAGGTTTGGTTGCTACATGTACCTAATGTATATTCGAGAATCCCACAAGCTAACACTGACAAATATTGTTGGTGCAGTTGTATTTTTAATATATTAATTGGTGCAAATGGTAATAGTATAGTAGTTGGTGCAATAGGGCCGGCACGGTGGCACAGTGGTTAGCACTGCTGCCTCACAGCTTCAGGGACCTGGTTTGATTCCCAGCTTGGGTCACTGTGTGTGTGGAGTTTGCACATTCTCCCAGTATTTGTGTGGGTTTCCTCCAGGTGCTCTGCTTCCTCCCAATGTCCAAAGATGTGCGGGTTAGGTTGATTGGCCATGCTAAATTGCCCATAATATGTCGGGATGTGTAGGCTAGAGGGATGACCAGGGGTTCTTTATGGGGATAGGGCCTGGGGTGGGATCATTGTCAGTGCAGACTCGATGGACTGAATAGCCTCCTCCTGCATGGTAGTGTTTCTATTATTCTGTGATTTTTATGCTTTCTACAGATTAGATATGTGCAACACTATGACTCTGCAAAGGAAGGAATAACTTTTGGTTTGTGCATTCTTCTTTACTTGCACACAGTTGAATTTAGTTCCTGCATCACAATACACCACTTTCTTCAGCATTGTCCTTGGTTCTTAAACTTGTCACTTCATAGCTGAAAAAAAATTAAAATACTAGGATTAATTAAGACAAGTCTACATTTGGGTAAACCAGTGTTGTTTAATAGAAACAGCTGACTAGCTATAGGTGTACTTCAGGGGTGGAGTTTTAAACATGCACTAATTTTAGTGGAATAGGTCTCACACAGAATAAATGTTATGCATTTTACAAGTATATTTATTGAACAAACATAGGGTGGTACTGTGGTTAACACTGCTACCTCACAAAGCGAGGGATCCAAGTTTGATTCTCGCTTTGGGTCATTGTGCGGAGCCTGTACATTCTCCCCATGTCTGCAAGGGTTGCCTCGGTTTTCCTCCCACTTCTAATAGAAGTGCTGGTAAAGTGCATTGGCCATGCTAAACTTTCCCCCAGTGTATCTGAATAGGCGTCGGCCGGAATGTGGCAACAAGGGGATTTTCACAGTAACTTCATTGCAGTGTTAATGTAAGCCTACTTGTGACAATAAATAAACTTCAAACGTTTGGTGCAAAACCTTTTACAATCTTTCTCCTGTTTGGAGTCCTGGCATGGCTCTATCAGACATCCCTTGATGCAGTATCTGGGACTTCAAGCAAAACGTGCGAGTAGAACTCTGACTTCATCAATGATTGACTTGAATCAACATTCTCGGGCATACGATGCACCAGATCTGTCCTCATCCTCCTTCTAGAAAGTGGCAGGAAACTGTTTGCCCTTTCCAACAATCTAACCTGCTGGAGCTGCTTGCTTATTGATGAAACTTGCTTTCTTTTACTGGTCTGGAGCCGTTATTCCGAATGGGCAACTTCACCATAATAACAGGACCCATCTCCATACAATGTTGCTGGTGTTTCTGTGAAATCTGGTGTTTTCACCCATATAATCATTCTATGATCAATAAGCACTAAGGATGTTAAGCACACATGACTATCAAAGGAACACTTGGCTTTTTGTCTTGCCAACAAACCAAAATATACATGCTTACAGAATGTGAATATGAATTTGGGATTACCTGCCCAACAATGGCATTGCTTTTTTGCTTGCTAATCAAAATTTCAAACAACCAAATCTGGGTGTACAATCAAGCAGGAAAAACAAAGGCTACCATTTAATACAAACCAGTTTATTGTTCATATAATGGTTCCATAGAATCCCTACAGTGCAGAAGAAGGCCACAGTCCCACCCGGTCTCTATTCCCATAATCCTGTATATTTATCCTACTAATCCCCATGACACCTGGGTCAATGTAGTACGGTGAATCAATCTAACCCACACATCTTTGAGGTGTGGGAGGAAACTGGAGCACCTGGAGGAAACCCATGCAGACACGGGGATAATGCGCAAAATCCACACAGACAGTGACCTGATAACAGAATTGAATCCGGGTTCTTGGCACTATGAGGCAGCAGTGCTAACCACCCGGCTGCCCATTCAGATTATTGAGACAGAATTTAAAGTTCCTAAGTTTCTTCGGGCATATGAAGAAAAAGGAAAGATTTCAAACTGTAATTCAAATTCCCAATAGTGTGGGGGCGCCATTACTAATTCGAGATCATTTCTATTCAGGTGGAACAGATGGAGCAGAGAACTGTGACAGTCCATCAGTCAAGCGACACCTTCGAAAAACAAGGCTGGAGCTGTTACATAAAGAATATGAGGTAGTGCATCTTTATTATTGAAAATGCATTTTCAATGCCGAACAATGGCATTGCTTTTTTGCTTGCTAATCAAAATTTCAAACAACCAAATCTGGGTGTACCATCAAGCAGGAAAAACAAAGGCTACCATTTAATACAAACCAGTTTATTGTTCATATAATGGTTCCATAGAATCCCTACAGTGCAGAAGAAGGCCACAGTCCCACCCAGCCCCTATTCCCGTGACGTCACATATTTAGCCTACGAGTCCCCTGACACAAAGGGGCAATTGAGCATGGCCACTCAATCTAACCTGAACATCTTTGGACTGAGGAAGAGGAGGACGAGAGGTGGTGGTGGGGGGGGGGGAGGAGGAGAGGTGTGTGGTGGGGAGAGAGGAGGAGAGGGTGGTGAAAAGAGAGGGGGGTCAGTTGGTGGAGGGGGGGGGGGGGTGGTGGGAATAGGCGTTGCTTTGAGGAATAGCTTTGGCTTCCAGAAGTGTAAGGGTAGGAGATGGCCAGACCAAAATTAGTCAGAATATGGGAAGAATAGTAGCTGACATGTTCTGAGATTTGGGAGGAAAGGATAATATCTGGCAGACTTGGAAAGACAGAAAGGGCAATGTAGTCTGAACAACCTTTGGCTGTATTAGAACCATCAAGTTCATTGGCCCTTTCCTCACCCACATTCAGCCCCTGAGATGTCTGGAAATGGAAGTCCTGTCCTGATAGTTATTGCATACGCTAAAAATCTGCCTTTTGTGTTTAGGAGGAAATTGAATCCTTGCAGAAAGAAATTGAAGATCTCCGTGGCAAAAACCTGAGCTTGGAATCGCAGCTGAAAACTGTCTTTGATCCAATGCCAGTGTCACCTTCAAATGAAGCTGATGACCAGAAGCAGAGACCAACTGAACAGGATAGTAGACCCGATTTCAGCAGCCAACAGGAATGGAGGAGCAAATTAAAAGCTGCTACAGAGATCTACGAGAAAACTAAAGCTGATTTGGATAAACTTAAAGAAGTAGGTATTTACGACATGTTCTTCCTGAATTGAGTACAGGAGGGAGAGAATCATAGAATTGTAGAAACCCTACAGCGCAGAAAGAGGCCGATTGGCCCATCGAATCTGCACTGACTACAATCCCACCCCAGGCCCTATCCCATATCCCTACATATTTTACCGCTAATCCTGCTAACCAACACATCTCAGAACACTAAGGGTGCAATTTTAGCATGGTCAGTCAACGTAACCCGCACATCTTTGGACTGTGGGAGGAAACCCACGCGCACGTAAGGAGAATGTGCAAACTCCACACAGAGAGTGACCCGAGCCTGGAATCGAACCCAGGACTCTGGAGCTGTGAAACAGCAGTGCCAATTATTGTGATACTATCCCAGGAGAAAGGCGACTGAGACATCTATTTTGAATGGGGGAATAAAACAGGTGGCATTGAATTGACTTTTTGCCATTCGCAGGGCTTTATATTTAATTCCATTGATTACAAGATAACTGAATAGTTGGATGTGACACCAACCAAGATGACTTTCTACCCAACGATGTCCATTAGAGTTTGTTTTATAGGAAGGAAAGGGCGTGAATTTAAATAACCTCTTTTACAACCTCAGCACACCCCAAAGTGCTTTATAACCAATGAAATTAATTTTGCATTGTAGTTATTGCTAATTCATATGCATCAAGATCACAATAATTAGAAAAGACAGGGCATTTAGCCTAAGCAATCCATGTTAGCATTTGTGCTCCATTTGCACCTTTTCCATAATTTTTCCTTTATACATCTCTTTCTTCCTCATTTGTTTACGTAGTTCCCTTGAAGACATCAATGCTATTTCCTTTTTTTTAAAACTCCTTTTGGGAGTGTCCCACATTCCCACAATTTAGCAATCCAGAGACCCAAGATAATACTCTGGGGATCCAGGCTCGAATCCCACCATGGCAGATGGTGAAATTTGAATTCAATAAAAAAAAAGGTCTGGAATTAAAAGTCTAATGATGACCATGAAACCATTGCTATTTATTGCAAAAACTCATCTGGTTCACTAACGTCCTTTAGGGAAGGAAACCTGTCACCTGGTGTGGTCTACATGTGAATCCACGTCCATGACAATCTGGTTGGTTCTGAAAATGCCCCCTGAAGTACACTGGAGGGCAAACAGAGATGGGCAATAAATGCTAGTCCACACAGTGGCACCGTCATTCCATGAACGAATGGGGGAAAAAACAGTTCTCACTGACAGCAATTCAGGAATGTTAAATTACTCCAATATTTTTTACAGATGGCAATATAAATGCTCATAAAGAGCATAAAATGTAGGATTAAAATGTAAAATGAAGTATCAACCTTTGTCAGATTTTGCAAATATAAGAATATTTTTATTCAACAAACATAAATTAGTCTTGTGTTTAAAAATCCAGTTACCCTCACGATGATACCATTTTTTGAGGTTTTGCAGCGAGGTTAAGTGTAAAAGTGAAAGTTCGTGCCAATTTGAATTTCCCATTGATTGTAGCGTGATGGGGGTGCGTGGGGAATCTAAACAGCATACCCTCTGGAGTTCCACATTTACCTGTACAGGGATCAGATTCCGGAAGTAAGTGTAAATTTTAAGAGGAGCCTTGACAGCTTCACCTTCAACCAGTTTTCTCGTGGCATATGAGAAGGAGACTATTCTACCCCTCTTGTTCCCTGCTGGCTCCCTAAATAAGCAATCCAGTTTCACTGTATTGGTTATTTCCTCGCATGGCACGTGAACAGACCCTTTCTTATCTCCTTCTTTTCCTAGCTCTGCCTCAGCACCTAGTTTGTATCCCCAAAGAATTTGTTAAAAACTGGAAATTAATTTGCTCTTCAATTGATTAAAGTTTGAATGCGCCAGGTGGCACTGTGTCTCACAACATTGTAACTCCCATGAGTGAAGAGGTTGTTTAAATCGTATTTGGATCGCGATTGCCATAGCTCATTAATTCCCCTGATTGTCTTTTGGTTTGCAGAGATTTTCCATATCCACTCTATATCGATTTCTCTTCATGAATTTAAAATCTCCCCTCTGTCATTTCTTCTTCTAATGTGAATAGTCTTGACCCCTCTTAGTCTTTCCCTTTATAGCAGCATAGCTTTAAGATGTAGGAAATCCTTGGTGCCAAGGTTCAGCTTCCAGGAAAGCCAGGATTAATAGCATTTCTCAATATCTGATCTGCTGGTGCGCAATCCAGCAAGCTTCTGTAATGGACTAAGCATTAGAGCTTCCTCAGCAAATGTGCAGGCTCTGCTATTCTTTTCTTTCATCTGGTTCTGTTGACACAAACTGAATACTCCCATCAACTTTAATTGCCAAACTTGGAGTATGTTACTGGTTCACAAGCGTTAACCTCTTTCTCAAATGGTGACTCCTTGACTTTGTGCATTTCAAGTATTTAAGGGTGGCACAGTGGTTAGCACTGCTGCCACACAATGCCAGGGACCCGGGTTCGATTCCTGGCTTTGGTTACTGTCTGCGCATTCTCCCTGTGTCTACATGGGTTTCCTCCGAGTGGTCCGGTTTCCTCCCACAGGCTGAAAGATGTGCTGGTTAGGTGCATTGGCCATGCTGAATTCTCCCTCAGTTCCCTCAGTGAACTGCCAACTACAGGATTTTCACAGTAACTTCATTGAGGTGTTGATGTCAGCCTACTTGTGACACTTAAACTTCTGTTTTTGAGTTTTGAGTTCAATTTGATCTGTTGCAAAATTCAATTCATTCATCCAGTTGTGTGGGTTGGATCGTTATTGGTTTCTGACTTCCTCCTATTTTCCTTCCAGATTTGTGTAGGTGTCTGCATGTAACTTTTGTTTTTCTGTTTGAGGTTATTTCCAAAAAATGTCAGTGTGCCAAATATTGATGCGTTAAAATGCCAGCGTTGAAATTGCTTGGGTGCTGTCACAATTATTTTAGCCAAGTTCGCTTTACCACCTGATTCAAAATTTAAAAAAACATCTGTCAATATACAAAGAACAACACAGCACAGGATCAGGCCCTTTGGCCCACCAAGCTTGCACTGATAAGTGGATCTCTATCCCTCTGTTTGTGTGTCAAGATGCACCTTGAATGTTGCTAATGTGTCTGTGTCTACTGCCGCCACCAGCAGCGTGTTCCAGGCACCCACCACCTTCTGTGTGGAAAAACTCTCTCCATATGTCTCCCCTAAAGCCACCAACTCCCACCTTAAACCTGTGCTCTCTTGTAGCCAACTGCCACCCTCCCTACCCCAGCGAAAAAGCCTCTGACTATCCACCCTATCTCTGCCCTCGTAATTTTATAGACTGTCAGGTTGCTCCTCAGCCTCTACCTTTCCGGTGAAAACAATGAGTTTATTCAGTCCCTCCACATACCTAAAACCGTCCAGACCAGAAAAACATCCTGGTAAACCTTTTTTGCAAAGCATCCACGTCCTCCTGGTAGTGTGGCAACCAGAACTGCACGCAATATTCTAAATGCAGCCAAAATAAAGTTTTATACAGCGGTAATATAGCTTGCTAACTATTATACTTGATACCCCAGCCGATGAAGGCAAGCATGCTGTATGCCTTCTTGACCACCTTATCCACCTGTATTGCCACTTCCAGGAATCCATGGACTTGTCGGCCCAGATTCCTCTGTATGTCAATAGGTTCTACCATTTCCTGTACAATTTGCCTCTGGTTTGCTCTTCCAAAATGCATCACTTTGCATTTGTGTATTATTAGCTATTTTAGTCATAGTTCCTTTCTAACCACAGATGGGGCAGCACAACGGCGCAGTGGTTAGCCCGGGCTGCCTCACAGCGCCAGGGACTCGGGTTCAATTCCAACCTCGGCTCATTGTCTGTGTGGAGTTTGTACTTTTTCCCTGTGTCTGCGTGGGTTTCCTCCGGGTGCTCCAGTTCCCTTCCGCAGCCCAAAGATGGGTGTGTTTGGTTAATTAGCCATGGTAAATTGACCCTGGTGTCAGGGGGATTAGTAGGGTAAATGAAGGTGAAGGGAATAGGACCTGGGTGGGATTATGGCCAGCACAGATTCAAGGGATGAATGGCCTCATCCTGCAGGATTCTATGATTCTGTGGTCGTGGTGACAGTCCATCAAGAATATTGGCAGTGCTGATAATCTGAAGGGAACCATGTCATAGTAATGCTTTGTAGCTGAAATTTATCAGTCCTGAAAGGGATTGCTGGGAATTTTGAAGAACCCTTAGAATCAGAATGAGAATGCAGCATGGTGGCACGGTGGATAGCACCAATGCCTCTCAGTGCTAGGGACCCTGGTTCGATTCCAGGCTTGGGTGATCTGTGTGAGTTTCTCCCGGGTGCTCCAGTTTCCTCCCACACTCCAAAGGTATGTAGTTTAGGTGGACTGGCCATGCTAAATTGGCCTTTAGTCTCCCAAGATGCATAGGTTAGGGGGATTAGCAGGGTAAATATGTGGGATCATGGGGATAGGGCTGGGGTGGGCCTCGATAAGCTGTCCTGTCAAAGCGTTGGTGTGGAGTTGATTAGCTGAATTCCGTAAGGTTTCTGTTTGTTTTTGAGAAATCCTTTCTGTATCATCTGCTGCCTTGAAGCAGGAAGGTGTTTGTCTGTCATGTAATTCATATTTACACTTCAGGGATTGTCTTTGGGTAAAAAGTTCAGTCTAATATGACATGAAATCTAAATTAATGCTCCCCCCCCCCCCCCCCCCTCGTTTCTTGATAGCTGCCGAGGAGCAATTCTGTTGATGCGTGCGCATTGTCATTGCATACCACTCGCAAGTCAAGTCATTGTGCGAAAAACATGATTTTACCATTAGAGCATTCCCTGAATGTCTAAGTCATCAATGGGGCATTAAAAATATATTCTGCATCTTGCTGTAAAATATTCATTTGTAGAATCTAATTAGCTCAAATTAAAATGGTGATTTTTTTTTTTCCCTCGAGTCTCTCTCCCTCTCAAAAGTGCATTATGTCCCCTGTTACTGCCAAGATGAGTGTTGAAAATGTTTAGAAACGTGTGTGATGCTGGCATCAAAATGGTAATTTTTTTTTAATGCTGAGCTGTTTATTACAAACTCTTCCTCATTGACCCTTTTGACACCTTTGAAAGCTTTAATTTCTCCTTCCTCAGGCAAACCGAAAGCTTCGTGTTCAAAATGGTGACCTTGTGAGAGAGAACCTGCACCTAAAGGCGGAGGTTGACAGCCGGTCTCCACAAAAGTACGTACAGGTCAACATCTTAAAAGAGAAAGACAAGTTTACAATTCCTTTCATCTACTTTCTGTGATCCCACGGGAACTGTTAACAAAATGGACTACTACCTTATTGGCAGGGAGGCAGAGTGGATAGCGCTGCTGCTTCACAGTGCCAAGGACTCGGGTTCAATTCTCGGATGACTGCCTGGGTTTCCTCCAGCTGCTCCGGTTTCCTCCCATAATCTGAAGATGTGTGGGTTATGTTGATCAGCCATGCTAAATTACCCTTTAGTGTCTGGAGGGGTTAGCAAAATAAATATATGGGGATACAGGGTGGGGATACAGGGATAGGACTTGGGTAGGTTGTTGTCAGTGCAGGCTCTGTACTTGGCGTACAGAGTTCCTAAGCAGTATCTGCTGTACTGTCATATTGGCTCTAATTTAAAATGCCAAGCGTGTCTAACCAAAGCACTTTGGTTTGATAATCTTTGGTACTTTTTCAACAAATAATTTATTTTTGAACTGATTAATATGAGCATGGCAAAGGTATGTGGCTTCACACTGATGGAATTACTTTGTGCAGAGCAGATGTGAGGTTTAATTAAGAGTGATCTCTCAAACGTTCAAATTCTCAATATATTGCCACCAATAATCTCAAAAATGTTTATGCATCAGCTTTTGTAGAAGACCTTCTTCTGGCTCCTGATCACAAAAAACTTGTAACTGAGATTGCAGCCAAAAAAGGCCACAATTTCATAAAGTTCAGGTTTAGCCTACTGAGCACTGTTTTTAATATCTTTAATCTCACTTAGAGTGCACATCCAGAAACTGGTGTTTCTCATAAATGTTCTAGCCATTTGATAGATATCTTGGTGACGTTGCATCCAAATTCCCAGTGTGATCTCTGGGAGAGAGCAAGTATCTGTACCATAAAGTTTACTCCATTCAAGCTGTCATAAGATCTGCATTGCTGGCTGGTCTTTTTACCGAAACGTACTTGTAGGATTATTTTCAGGAAATTTTAGGCTGGTTAAATTGAATGATCCCATACCAGAGATTCCTCCACACTCTCAATTAGATTATTAGTATCCGATTAAAACCAGTTCCTTTTTGTTGGTGATTTACAATGCATAAAAACACCCTAATTTCTCAGGCCAGTAATAGTCCCAAATTAGCTTTCACACAAACTTTTGCAGCAAATGGAGGGAGAGGTTTTTAATCTGTGAATCTATTTTGAATTTGAGATAAAATGTTAATGTGCTACCTAATTACTCGTGTTTGTAGCTTCAAATGCTGAGTATTCGCTATTTTGCTCTCTGACCATAAATATTGCCCGAAACCGTTGTGATTTTGATTTTTATTGTCACATGTATTAGTATACAGTGAAAATAATGTTTCTTGCACTGTACAGACAAAGCATACAGTTCATAGAGAAGGAAATGAGAAGGTGCAGAATGTAGTGTTCCAGTTATAGCTGGGGTGCAGAGAAAGAGCAACTTAATGCAAGGTAGGTCTCTTCAAAAGTCTGACAGCAGCAGGGAGGAAGCTATTCTGGAGTCAGTTGGTACGTGACCTTAGACTTTTTCCTGAAGGAAGAAGGTTGAAGAGAATATGTCCAGAATGCGTGGGGTCTTTAATTGTCTTGGCTGCTTTTCCGAGGCAGCAGGAAATGCAGATAGAGTCAGTGGATGGGAGGCTAGTTTGCATGATACTCTGGGCTTCATTCACAACCCTTTGTAATTCCTTGCTGTGTGGGGCAGGAATTGTCTCCAGTTTTGTTGCTACTTATTATCCATAGTGTTTTACACTTGCAAAATTCATCCCTCTTAGGCTGGATTTCAGTCCATTATTTTTATTTGGAGTTCTGAAGTCTGCTTGAGAGAGCCATTCACAATCTTTTTAATTTTATTAATGTCACGAGTAGGCTTACGTTTAACGCTGCAATGAAGTTACTGTGAAAATCTCCTAGTCGCTGCACTTCAGCGCCTGTTCGGCTGCACTGAGGGAGAATTAGAATGGCCAGTGCTCCTAAGTAGCATATCTTCTTTGACTGTGGGCTGAAACTGAAATACCAAGGCATTTATGGGGAGAATGTGCAAAGTCCGCACAGACAGTGACCCAAACCAGTAAATGAATCAGAGTCCTTGGCACTGTGAGGCAGCAATACGAGCCACTCTGCATCAGCAAAGCAAACTTCTTAACTGTTTTCGTGCGTACACCCGAAATTCTCGGATATCTGGAAGCGATGCCATGTTCTTCCGGCTGTTGCGTAATGTGCCAGTCCAGTGAATTTTGCTGAACCAACGTTTGAAGCATAGAAAGCAGTTCGAAAGTCTGGAATTACCTGCTGGCCATTGCTACATTTTCTCCGTTCCAGCGTTACAGGATTATAGCTAAATTCTGGAAAAACCAATGCGCTGACTGCACAGACGAAAATGGTTATCATCACTTGGAATAATTAGCACTGCAGTGTGTCCTTTCTTACCCTACATCCTGCTTATTGGACCAGGAATTTTTTTCCTCCCTTGTGACTCATTGCTCTTCACATCATATTCCCCCACCAAAGGCTTGGAATAATGTCTATGTCCTCTTGAAGGCATGGTTTGGATTCAACAGATTTTCTGTTCGCTTATCTGGCCTGCTTAGTTTCCCAGTTGTCTACAATGTTTATCACTGGCTAATGAATGATATACTAGGCTGTCTTCATCAGGAGAACCTTACACAAGAGAAACTATGCCCTCAGCCTGAATGGTGACTCTTTAGATGGCTGTATAGAAAATAAGAGAAGCTACCAAAAAATGATAATTAGCATGCAAGCGGCATGGAGTGCTCCATTTGTTCATTGAGCATATCTCAACTGAGCCAAGGCTTTAAATATCCTTGTTGAATATTATCCCGTATATTGCAATGTCTGCAGCAAATCAAATCATCCTTGTGGTTTAGTTTGCCTGTCTGTGTCAGCATTTACTAACAGTTCTAAATATTTGTTGAATGCCTTAAGTATAGAAGGTTGAGGATAATTTCTTAATTGTGCTTAGAATGTGCACCATGGTAGCAGAATGGTTAGCACTGCTGCCTCACAGTGCCAGGCACCTGGGTTCAATTCCAGCCTGGATAATTGTCTGCGTGGAGTTTTCACATTCTACCCATGTCCATGTGGGTTACCTCCAGATGCTCCGGTCTCCTGCCACACTCTAAAGATGTGCAGGATAGGTTGATTGGCCAAGCTAAATTGACTCTGGTGTCAAGAGGATAACGGGGTAAATGTGTGGGGTTATGGGAATTGGATGGGATTGTGGTCGGTGCTGACTAGATGGGTCAAATGGCCTCCTTCTGCCTCCTTCTATGATTCTAACGTTCTGAACTGCACACAGATATATTTACTGTGAATGCTGTGTTTACTTGTGTAAATGTTTTGAGACGCCACTTAGGAAACAATGCAGTGAATCTGGCATCCTTCCTGGTATATATATGCCAGGGAATTACAGAGTAGAGTACAGAGCCAACATTATTTCTTGAGCAAGAAAATGGCAGCAAAAATGAGAACCATGTACCTGTTCACACTGGGGCAGAATGCTGCAATATAATCTATTATAATATATAATCTATTATAATATATAATCTATTATAATATATAATCTATTATAATATATAATCTATTATAATATATAATCTATTATAATATATAATCTATTATAATATATAATCTATTATCTCTAGAATCATATCTGCACCTATCCACAAGTGGTTGAGAATCAGATTCCCTCAAGGGACACTTAGAAAGCAATGAGGACTTACCATGGGAAAATTCAAATAAAGGTTGCCTCAAAACCTGAGCCCCTCACAGTGTAGTTTTTCTGGATGCCCATGTCCAAGTGTGGGCTCTCTTCAGTTGCCTTCTCAAAGTCTGTAAATAGTATATTTTACATTACTTTGTGTCAATGTTCCTATGGAGGGTAATCACCAAGGTCTAAGCTGAGGTACTAAGTTGTGTATTGATCCGCAGGCGAACGTAGCTATATTCAGAGTAATTTCTTGGCAACTGCAGTTCACAAGAGGTGAAAATACAAACATCAACGAATCTAAATAATTGGCCTGGCTATTGAAGGATGAAAGCTTTTAGATCCGGGTTCAGAGTGCCTAGTCTATATAGGATGCTTTACCAAGTGAGTTCATAACAAAAAATGGAAAATATTTGTGCGCTGGTATTCATAGTTAGATCTACATCAAATAGCATCCTACGCTCCACATTATCCCCAGAATTTATCTTAAAGCCATTTATGTTGCAGTTATTGCAGTCTTTTATGACTGGTTTATGCTTTGACCATTAAGAGAGCACTCATTAATATCTCATTATGCAATCTGTCAGTTACGACCAGTTGGGTCGTAACTGCTTTCAATTGGAATCTTGTGTTTCTCGCATGTTAATATATCCACTGTTCGAGCAGCTGTGATCGTGTGAAGCTGCTTGAAAAACAGCACTCATCATGTTGTTTTGTGGCTGAAAGTGAATGAGCTGTAAACATTTGATGCAAATTATCTGTGTTTTACTTGACCTTCCAGCGAACTAGTTTTTTTCTGGAGTTTTCAATTCCCGTCACTACCTAGTTTGATTTGGTATTATAAAGTGCAGCTTCGCCCACCACCAGACATAGCAGAACTGAAGCAATGGGCTGGATTTTATTGCTATCTTTGGCTATGCTGGAGATGGCACCAAATGGAAGTCCCAAGCTTGCACATAGTTATAGAGGTTTACAGCATGGAAACAGACTCTTCAGCCACTCCCTTTTTTAACCACTAAGTTAGTCCCAGTTGCCTGCATTTGACCCATATCCCTCTATATCCATCGTACCTATGTAACTATCTAACTTTTTTAAAAGACAAAATTGTCCCCACCTCTACTATTATCTCTGGCAGCTTGTTCCAGACACTCACCATCCTGTATATGCAAAACTTCCCCCTCTAGATCCTTTTGTATCACTCCCCACTCACCTTAAACCTATGCCCTCTAGTTTTGGACTCCCCTACCTTTGGGAACAGATCTTGACAATCTAGATGATCTGTGCCCCTCATTATTTTATAGACTACTATTAGATCACCCCTCAGCCTCCTACGCTCCAGAGGAAAAAAGCCTCAGTCTATCCAGCTTCTCCTTATTAACTCAAACATCAAGTCCTTGCAGCATCCTAGTAAATCTTTTCTGCACTTTTTTATAGTTTTAATAATATCTTTTCTGTAATAGGGTGATCAGAATTGTACACAACTTGCCGGAAACTCTCTCCCCCCCCCCACCGCCCCGTGATGCAGTTTTTTGAGGTGGCTTTCTGAGGGCCAGCTGCTCTGAAGCCTTGGCAGCCCTGACTCCAAAGGCCACCAGGTAACCATCTCCATCGAGACGGCCACCTTTGTGCTCAGTAGGGAATGCGTGGGACAAAATATTTGCGTGGCTGCAAAATTGTTTCCCGTGTGTCAACGCCTGTGGAGACCTATGTCACATAAAGCGATTGAGACAGTCTTGACCATTTGTTTTGTACATTGCAAGGGCCTAAGGAAAATTAGTGATTTAGGAGCAGATAGCCAAATGGGATAATTCAGTGTTACTTACACTGCTGCCTCTTTGCATCTCTCCAATTTCTAATAAATATTGTAATCTGCTAAATGAAACAATCTTCATAAGTATAATAGCCATCACGTTGTAAATTTAAAGTTTATTTATTAGTGTCTTACATTAACCCTGCAATGAACTTGCTGTGAAAATCCCTGTGTTGCCACACTCTGGCACCTGTTCGGATCCACTGAGGAAGAATTTAGCACCTAACCAGCATGTCTTTTGGACTGTGCGACGAAACTGAAGGGAACACGTATGGAGAACGTGTAGACTCCACACAGTGAACCAAGCCGGGAATCGAACCCGGGTCCCTAGTGCTGTGAGGCAGCAGAGCTGACCACTGCGCCACCGTGCCGCAGCTGCAGAACTTGCCTTTACCTGATTATTCCACAGAACTAGTGTGACGGTTTGTACCTCACGACCATAGCCCTGATATTTTAATGCTTTGCCATGTTGCCTTAGCTTGTGAACAGTGCAAAAAGAAAATCAAAGATGATTACCCACTTTGTAGAGTTGTCTTCATTCTGTATTTCCTGTACGGTCCCAGCCGTCCATCTGTCCAGAATTTGATTTTGGTGCTTTAGTGTTCGGTTTGGCTTCGGTCAAAATGAATTAGCTGGACGATGCTTTGTATAAATGCAGAAGTTAGAAGTCAGAGTTGCGTATCTGAATCATCAGGGCATTTCTATCTTATCTATTGAGGTTTTCCTGAAGCCTATCAAGCCATGCTAGACTCCTGCGGTGCAGGAAAGATGCCAAACCTTTTATGAAATGTTCAGGGGAGAGTGGTGTAGGGAGTGATTTGCTTTTAATGACGAATTCTAACATACATCCTAAAATAATTGTTCACATTTAATAACTGCTTTCGTTTTTAAAAATGGCTTCTCGGCAACTCCTCCATTATGAACCGGGTTGATTGGAAAGAAGTACTAATGTACTCAATAAGGAACTTGTTTTGTGGGTGGTGTTCCCATCCCGTCACTTTGGAAAGTAAGCTTTTATCGTTTTACTGTGAAACAATCTGTCAGTCATTTGCAGTACTCTTAGTAAGGGTTTTTGAGCCCTGCTTAAAGAGTGGACTAATAAGCCTGACTTATGGACCACCTTTTAATGCAGTGATTGTTTGTTAATGGAATGTGCTAAGGTTAATGGTCATTAATTGCAAAGAGAACGTTGCAACTAAAATGTGACTACATAAGTGGAAAATGGAGATGTGGATTTAACTTCAGGGAGAAGAAGTAATGATCTGTCCAGTGGCTGTAAGACCTTCAATGCTTTATGTATAAATTAATCTTCATTGTTAACTCTCTAATTAGAAAAATGTGCTTCAAAACAGTCTTAGGACTTGAATTTTCATGCACAAAATACCTCTTCTACTTAATATTAAAGCAAAAAAAGTGTCCCTGATGAATTTGTCTAATGATTAAGACATAGGAGCTTTATGAATGAGTCAGAAGCATAATCTTGTTAGATTCAAACACAAGAGTTTACTAATTTTTTGAAATTTCATTTATTTTTAGATCATGGCCTTCTTCAATTATTTGGTCTGAGCTCATAGAGTTGACCAATGGTCCTATTTTTGTACATCTGTAAGAAGTCTCACAATGCCAGATTAAAGTCTAACAGGTTTATTTGGAATCACGAGGCTTTCAGAGTGTTCTCCTTCATTAGGTGAGAGATGATGAAGGAGCAGCACTCTGAAAGCTTGTGATTCCAAATAAAGCTTTTGGACTTTAACCTGGCATGAGATTTCTTCCTGTGCCAGCCCAGTCCCATGCCGGCATCTCCACATCATTCAAATATCTGGTAATTATTAAAATGTGTGGATACCCTATTCTGATGTATCTCGTGGAACAACATCAATAATAACTTTAGATATATTGTCCAATCAGATGCTTTACTTTTACACTGGAGGTCCTGCTCAGGGAGATCAGCTCAGAATTAGATGTTCACTAAATCGTTCTTGTTGCCAATTCATGTCTTTTTTTCCTGTGTGATTTCAGGTTTGGAAGGTTCACAGTGGCTGCTCTGCAGTCGAAAGTGGAGCAGTATGAACGTGAGATGAATCGTCTGAAAAGGGCATTGGAACGGAGTGACAAGTACATCGAAGAAATGGAGTTCCAGATTCAGCAACTGAAGGGAAAGAGGGAGGAAAAAGAGAACAAAGGTGGGAAATTCAGCCCAGAATTGACATCTGCCTCTCTCCCAGTTGGAGAAAATGGAAGCAGCGGGCAACCGTGGAAGCACTGTGGTGATGCCAAGGAGAATAGGATCTTAGCCATGAGGAGAAGTCTCAGTAACATCGAGCAACCGCTAGTCAACCAGTTAGATGATGCAGTATCAACTGCTTCTAGCTTCTCCCATCAGCAAAATATATGTGGAACTGCATCTGATTCAGTGTCAGTGAGCAGAGTTCCTGCTGACAATGGACTTCTAACTACTGTTGGGAACGATGCTTTGTGTCTTTTCCAGAAGACTAAGAAGAAAGAAGAAGAACGCACCCCTCCTGCAGATGAAAGCGAGATACAGTTTGAACTTCCTAGTCCTTGCACTCCATCCACATCACTTGGTGCTCTCTACCTCCAGAGTACAGATGATGAAGTAAGTCCCCTGGTGAGAAAGAGAAATGGAAGAAAGAAGTTGACTCACTTTAGAAAACTGTGTTTTGATGATGCTGGTTGGAGAAATGTGTGCTCGGAAGAGCAAAATGCTGATTGCAGTACCCTACAGAAAGCAGAGTTCACCTCAAGTGATCTGACACTGTGGGACACTTGTCAACCTATTCTGACTGAAAATGCCCTGCAAGGTACTCTGAAGAAAAGTGTGCAGACTTCTCGAGTTGAAGATCCCATGGCTAAATCGGAAGGCAAAATGCCAAATGTCAATGGTAGCCCAGTTGCCGGTGCTTCTTGTTTTCCTGGGTGCAGCAACGTGCGCTCCAGAACATCCAGTGAGACCTCGATGGAAGCAGCCTACCGAGAAAAGATATCCGAGCTGGACTTCATGTTGGATGAGACTGAGAACCTTAAGAATCCTCAGTGCTCCCTGGTATCCGAAGACCTTTCTGACCTTGACATGTCATTGACATCGGATCTGGCGCAGTGCACCGAACTTTTGAATGAAGCCGAGAAAAGATTAGAGCAGAAAATGCGACAAAATCTGCTGGGTGCTCCTGCTTCAGATACTAGGGGTACAACTGCAAATGCTGTCGATCAAAGTATGCTTGCCAAACCTATAATTGGTTTAAAAGTAAAAGGAGAATCGTTATCTGGAGAAGAGAAAACTTCTTTCCAGAGTAGCTTTACTTGGCCTTTCCTTTCAGTATCTTCTGAACTGTCTGACCTGCAGCGTGCGAAACCATCGTTGTGGCACGATTGTTTGACGGTCGAGAATGAAAAAATGCCGGAAGCAGCCAACAGATGCCAGACTATCAAACGAAAGCCACAGTATTGTGGTGAAGAGTTATCCAGTCCCTCCAAGTCCTCAAAAAAAGATTTCTAAATTAAAACTCTTTAACACAGTTCGATTCTTTTATTATTATTTCCTCTGTGGAATTTTGAAACATCCAGTCGTTTTTATTGTTTTCCTCCCTTGTTAAGTACTGTCATATGGACTGTTACTTGGGAAACACAGTTAAATTTGCAATGGAACAAAACCCAGTGGATGCAGGTTTTCTGCTTCTGTGTTCAACAACCCCGTGATTTGCCTGTCATTAAATGGGCATAGAATCATTGCCCTGTGGAACATGGAAACAAAATGCCTGGTCTAAAGTGTCAAACACTCTTTAACTGTTCAGCAACACCCATTGTTGAGACTTTGGGTGGTATCTTCCCAGACATGTAAAGGTCCGTTGACTTTGGGTGGGATTTTTCGACCTTGGGGCGAGCACGGCTGGAAAATCCCCCTTTATATTTCTGATACCATATTTGTTCACCAGTAGCTGTACCATCTTTTCCATTATTAGGGTACAACCAAGCAAGGAGATCAGTGTTTTTTTTTAGTTTAAAACTGGAGTCCTATTTGCTTATTAAAATGGATAATGATATCGGATGGTCATTGCAGTGGGAGCAAACAAGGAGGAACAAAGACAGCATCTAAAGCTTTGCTGGTGTATGTGGAATAGAGTTGAGAAAATATAGACAGAGGTCCAATTATAAGGGTGGGCTATCTATCATTTTACAAACTACAGCTGAAATGTAACTAGCAAATATTCGGAGAGGGGAGAAGGGCGGGGGAATCGGGCACAGTAACACGATTCCTCTGCTCATTCGTTTGTATTCAGATCATCAGTGAATTTGGAAAGCTGTCCCCAGTATCACTTAGAAGTTGGCAACTAAAAGATGCAATTTTAAATCAGGTAAACTTTTTATTATATTAAAACTCATTTTATGGCTAATCAACTCTTTCAAACGCAGCACCAAGCCGAGTTTGCTCTGGTTCCAGTAGTGTAGAGAGCTTGACGTTGCTTAATTGGCACATTGCATCTTTCCAGTGTGCTTCAAAGAATATAATTCTTCAGAAACAGTAATGGTTTGGAAAGCTTTACTATGTAGAGAGTGACCCACTGTTGCAGTAATACTGCAGGCATCCTTTCCCCTTGTGCAGTTTCAAGCTTAATAGTGAATGAATTTTGAATCAACAGATGTTAGCATTTATCAGCTTTTCAAGGGGCTTTTTGGAAAGGAGGTCTCGCGGAACAATGACCTTTACTTTAAGTGATGCAATGTTGAGGTTGTTTCACCCATTAGTCAGCTGAGCATGAAGTGACATTGATGACTGTCAAAGGCATTCATAACCCACCTGCTGATGGTACATGCATGAATTGTATACACTAAGGAGGGGAACAGTATAATTTACAAATAACAAAACTTGGTACTTAATAGGAATTCTGGAATATAAGGAGACTATTAAAAGCTATTTTTATAAAATAGACTCTTCCAATAGAGTACTTAATAAAGGAGAGATCTTTTGCTAAATTCTCTTCTTCCTCAATGAAGTCAGAATGAATGTTGCTGTGCTGTCTGGGTTTTTTTGGACAATCATTTAAAATGTTATGTGGAAATGTTTGAGATAAAAACAAAACCTAAGATGTTTAATTGTAATGTATTTTTGTGCTTGTGAAATTTATAGTCGTTGCCTTACTGTTTGTTAGTTTCCTATACATGTAATTTCCTGTACGTGTCTACATCAGTAGGTGAAGAGCGAGGGGAAAAATTCCAATATCAATTGCGATATTGCATTCATCCAATAAAGGTTTTTTTTAAAAAAATGTTGTCATTGTGTTTCAAACAGGTTTTCTCTACACTTTGAAGATGGCAGGACTGGTTCCTAGGGTAGTTAAGATGGCACACTTGCCTTATCTATTGTGGCACAGATTGTAAGAGTAAGGAGATTATGTTGGAGCTGTATAGAGTGTTGGTGAGGCCACAGCTGGAGTGTAGTTTCGACAGCCTCGCTGTAGGAAGGATGCGAGTGTGCCAGAGAGGGTGCAAAGAATATTCACCGGGATGTTGCTTGAGTTGGAGCATTTTAGCTATGAGAGGTTGGATGGGCTCAGGTTGTATCCCTCAGAGCAAAGAAGACCAAGGGGACCCTGATTGAGGTGTATAAGTTTCAGGAGTACGGACAGGAAGGAGCTGTTCCCCTTGGATGGTCAGTAGCAAGAGGGTTATTGTTAATGTGGCACTATGGTTAGCACTACTGCATCACAAACAGGAGCCCCGTTCAGTTCGATCTTGGGTGACCTTTTAGAGTTTGCATGTTCTTCCCATGTCGGTGTGGGTTCCCTCCGGGTGCTCCAGTTTGCTTCCACAGACAAAAGGTGTGTAGGTTAGGTGGATTAGCCATGGTAAATGCGCAGGGTTGGGGTAGGAAACAGATGAGTCAATCAGTGCTGACTCAATTAGGCTAAATGGCCTCTTTCTGCACTGTAAAGATTTAGTAATTTTAAGAGGAGGGGCTGGAAGTATAGAAGGATTGAGGAAAAGAAAATCTGGAATGCACTCCATAACAGAGTAGTAGAGTTGGAAAACAATCTTTAAAAAATAGATCGATGAGCACTTGAAATGTCGTAACATTCAAGACTGGGGGCCAAGTGCTGGAAAGAGAGACTAGTGTAGATTTAGTGTTTTTTGGATGCAGACTTGAGCCAATGGGCCTCTCCTGTGACTCTCTGAAATTAGCACATCAAAAGTGCCTTTGCTAATTCTTCCATGGATCTTAACATGCCACCACGCTGTTAGCCCTTAATTATAGGACATTACATTGGGCATTGCAGGTTCTCCTATGTATTTTAAAAGACCCAAATATGGAAGGTTCATGTTAAACCAAGCAAATTTCTTTATGAAGTAAGGTAATAATGGAGAAGAAGGACAAAGCAAGATCCCAATGATGGCAATACACAATAATACTAGTATATTAACCTGTCCACTTCAGTGCATGTTACACAGTGTAATAGTCTGTAAACCTTTTGACTGAAACCATCTTTCCCTATATTTATGGTGGTAGTGTTATCTGTTTGCTTATTCCTGGGTTTAGGTTGTGAAGCCTCAACTACATTCTGTGGAATTGCATTCCTACCATATTCACAACATTGGGTGAAAAAATTTCTCCTCACCTCAGTTCTAAAGGTTTACCCCTTTTCCTCAAACTGTGACCTCTAATTACGGACTCCCCCACCACTGGGAGCATTCTTTCTAAATCTGTCTAAATCTATTAGAATTTCATGACAATCTATGAGATCCTCTCTCACTCTTCAAAACTCCAATGTATATAATCCTAATTGACTTAGTCTCCCCTCATATGACAGATCTGCCATCCCAGGAATCAGCTGGTAAACCTTAACTATACTCCTTCTATAGCAAGGACATTTTTCCTCAGCTAAAAACACCAAAACTGCATATACTATTCCAGATGTGGCCTCACCAACACACTATGCAACTGCAGCAAAACATCCCTAATCATATACTCAAATCCCCTTGCTATGAAGGCCAACATACCATTTGCCTTCTTTACTGCCTGCTGTATCTGCACGCTTACTATCAGCAACTGATGCGCAAAGTCTCCAAGGTCTCATTGAATATCTACCTCTCTCATTTTACACGCATTCAAGTAACAATCTGTCTTTCTATTGTTGCTACCAAAGTGGATAACCTCACATTTATCCATATTATACTGCATCTGCCATGCAGATCCCTGCATACTCAGTCAGGAAAGCAGCCTCTGTACAAAACTGTGCAGATCCCTACGCACTCAGCCTGCCCAAATGGTAGATGTGGAATGATGCAAATATCTCATCAACTGCACTTGTCAAAATGAACTACAGCAGAACTAAAGCTGAGTAGTTAATGCAGTGTCTTGTCGAAGCAAGTCTTGCAACTCGTGTAATGCTAAAACATTACTTCTTAAAGCATATCACAATATGAATGATAAAATTTTTGACTATGTTTGCATTAATTTGCAATTCTGCACACTAGAGTTTCCAAGAAAGACACTGCTAACAAAACTTCATTTGAACTTGGTTGTTTAAGTTCATGTGGTGGTACCTACTACCAAACCTAGCTGCTGCTCACTGAGACTGAACCTGTGCACAGTTTTGTATAGAGGTTGCTTTCCTGACCAGGCTGAAGTCAATTCTTAAATATATTTACCTTTAGCCAACACTTGCATAAAAGATACTTTACCTATTTGGCACCAAGCAAGACAGCTGTTTCTATCACGCTGATTTTTTTGCTCAGTCGAATCCAGTTCAGTTCCCAGATAGTGGAAAAGCACGGAACTTTGAAAAGACCACCTTTTAGAAGCACTTATTATTAGATTTGGAGTACAACAATTTGTACTGTAGTTCTCTATTCCAAAGCATCTGCTGACAAATAACTTGTTTTATTAAAAGTTAGCATGTTGCAGATTTTTACCAGACTGCAAATATATTCAAAGCATACTTGAGTTCCTTTCAAAATTTGACAAAGTGCAAACAGTGTGTTGCTAATCCTTTGGGAGTTTTAGATACTGCTATTTAAACAAATACCCATTTATCAGTCAATAAATGCCAGATGTTGTTGGAATACTGGCATAATGAATCTAAACAGTTTGTTGAAACCAGTGATTGGTGGCTCATGCGTGACATTGACACGGCAGGTAAGCAGGTGGGCTTACTTGGCTGAGGTGTGATGTCTGCACTGCTTTGCAAAGAAGTGCATTACAGAGAAATGTTTTGAGAATTTGAGATAAATGTAGCTTTCAAAGATTCATTGAACACTGGGAAACTACATCATGGAGATGGGTGAAGCTTAAGAAAGTTCTTTGATTTCAAGTTATCAGGTGTTCGGCATAAGGGAAGGGGTCAATCCTGAATAGGTTTTGTTGTTCACAGGCTTTATGCAATTGGGGCTCAGAAATCCTGTGGGGCCATTTATAGCTTAGTACAGCCAGGAGACTGGAGTTTGGAGAAATATAGAAAATGGGAGCAGGAGTATGCTATTTGGCCCTTTGTGCCTGTTCAGTTTGATTTTGGCTGATCAAATTCAATAGCCTGATCCCACTTTCCCTCCACATACCTTGATTCCTTTAGACCCAAGAGCTATATCTAATTTCTTCTTGAAATCACACAATGTTTTGGCCTCAACTATATTCCATGGTAGTGAATTCAGCACATTCAACACTCTTGGTAAATAAATTCTCCTCTTAGTTTACATCTTTATTTAGAGAAGATTTACCCCTTTTCTCCAAACTATGACTGCTAGTTCTGGACTCCCATCACCATCAGGAATATCCTCTCTGGAACCATCCTATCTAACCCTGCTACAATTTTATAAGTTTTAGACAGCGTTGTGATGCTGGCAGTCCGCAAAAGTGTGTGGCTGGTAATTAGAAGCAGGAGTGTAGCTTAGTGAATCCTATGGACTGCAGTCTTAAAAGAGTTTGAACTATAGGAGGTGAGCAGCCATTGAGACAGTCTGAGTCAAAGCAGCTTTTGAAAGAATTCAGAAGATAGATCTTCAAAGTGAAGAGTTGAAATGGCTTGTGAAGGTGACCGAGGTGTAATTAAATTTTGAGGTTCTCGATGGTCACTGACATTTGGGTAGGTTTCTAAGAAAGCTGAAAGAACTATTTTGGTCATATTACCATTGACTGTGCAGTTCAAACACAGTTTATCTTTTCATTCAAATTTATCTTAATTCTGGATAGTAGAGCGTAAGATAGATATTGTAAATTGTCTCATTTCCTGATTTTGTATAGTCAAGTTTATATTGTTTCTTTAAATCTGTAAAGTCTAGTGGCTTTATTCTCTAACTGAAATTTCAAACTTTGCCTCCTTTAAACAAAATGTTCCTAATCAGTTTACAATGTCTGTTTATTTTGTTGAATTTAAGTTCTAACAAAAATGTATCTGTACATTAGTGTAGCATATGAATTGTTCATTTATAATATTTCTTAACTATGAAGTCCATCATTTTTTATTTATTTTAGCATCCTGGAAACTAAAGAGATTTGAAGTACTAATCAGCCACTCTGGATTAACAAAGTTTCTGTAGCTTTGAGATGAAAGTAAAACATTTGGTATAGTGTGCCTGTTTTGACAGAGATGGAAGTTGGCCAAACTAAACTAGGGAAATGGATTAAATGGTAAGATGGCAGATAACATTTAAATAAGTATTTCATAACCAAGATATACTCCAGTCTGTGAGAAGGATGGCATCAGATTGAACGAGAAGGCACACAATGCTGCAAAGCATGGTGAAGGCCAGAAGATTGGGAAAATATTTGAAAGTAGCAAAGGGTAACCTGGAAGAAAAGAGGGAGACATTAGCATATAAGTAAATATGCAAGAAATAAAACAGAGAGTAAGTAATTAGACATAGTCTATGTGCAATGATAGGTATCTCTCAGAAAGTGAGGCAGAAATGAGGAGCAAGGAGGCTAACCTCCATGAGCTGCCACAGCTAAGTACAGGAATTAAACACATTACATACCACCATTTATATACTATCATCTTCGCATGATGGCTACCACCATTTAGCCAACTGATCTAACTAACACAGTGAGTGGTTAAACTAATCGTTTGTTTCTTAGAGGACTGGGGAATTAATAATAATAAACAAGCAACTATTTGAACAAATATTTTTAAATAGGTCTTTATATAGAAGGCAAAGCAAACATCCCAAGAATGAAAATCAAGAGACAAAAACGGTGGAGGAACTTAAAATGCTTTGGCTGTAATCTTCCAGAAGTCCTTGGATTCTGCAATAATCCCAGCAAACAGGAAACTTAACACTTCATTTGAAAAAGGATGGGAGACAAAAAAAAACGGAAGAAATCAGCTGTTTGCCAAACATCTGTCATTAGGAAAAAGCTAGAATTATTAAAGATGATAGATGATGTAATAGCATGATATTTAGAAAACCTGAATCATCAGGCAGAGTCAAAGTAGTTTTGTAAAAGGGAAATTGTGTATTGCAGATTTATTCATTTTCTTTGAGAATGTGACCCAGTAGCTTTGATAAAGACGGACCAATAGATGGAGTGTATTTGGATTTCAAAATAAGTTATATTGCCATTCATTATGCCAACACCTTCTTGATTCTCAGATGTGATCTTATCAAAAGATTTTGAAGTCTTTACCCATCTCTCCACCTGTGATCCAGATGCCTCAGGTGGAGGTCAGAGTATCAAATTCTGCTCTCTTAAAAACACAAACAAGGACATAAATATTACCAAGAGAAAGCTATCCATTTATTAGCCCAGTTATCCTTTCACTAGAATGTACATCAGTGCCAAGTTAAAATATTCCAATGAATTGAATTGCACTCAATATCCCAAATATGTTTTACTGTTTAATTTCCAATCTCTGTCTTCTCAATTACTTAATCCTATAATTTGCTTCATAACATCATAAAAACAGAAATCAAACCATTCCACTTGATTCCAGGTAGTAACCTATTTTGATTGTTCTTTGTCTTGAATTGCATCATTTTAAAGGTAGCTTTCTAACAGCACATTTTTCCTCTATCAGGATTGTCCCAAGTTCAAACAACAGTGTTATGACCTTTCAAATGTCCATTAGTGTCTATCTAATCTTATTTTATTAAAAGAAATCTTTGTTCCTACATCCATAACTACATCTAAACTATGTTCTTTTCTTCAAATCCTTTAAATGCATTTTTTGTAATCACTGTTGTTATTCTCATTAACCACCATATAAATACCACCTTTAATTCTGTCCTATCCTGTTCAACTATTGCCTAATCCTGTTCTCCGCTTTCCATTCACTTTACTGTAATCCTTTGATAAACAAGGTCACGTTAGCTCTCCTATAATGACTCTTCAGTTATCCTGTTCATTTCCTCACATCTCATCTGCAAATAACACGTGTTCCTTTCCTTCAATGTTCTCCTATCCCTCTGGAGCATTTCCATTGTCCCTAAATACAGTAATGTGCCCGGTTAATGGCAGGAAGAGGCTGAACCCACCTCAAAGTAACATGGTTTTCAACATACCCATATTTAGAATTTGCACCAGTGTGTGTGTGCCCTGTGTGTAGTTATTTCCCCAGCATTGTAATTCGTTCACTTACTCTGTCTACCCATGCTGGATAATCATATAAAAATGCCTTTGTTTTTTCAGCCTGTGTGATTTTTAAACTTGTGTGATGATGAACCCTTTTGTAAGATTCTGAGGGACTTGACAGAATGTGAAGAGAATTATTTCTTAATAAATGAATCAAGAACTAGGGGCACTGTCTCAGAATAAGGAGTCTCTGAGTTCAGACAAATGAGGAGGAATTTCTTCTCAGTGTTGTTCATTTTTTTGAATTCTCCATTGCAAAGTGCAATGGATGCTTGTTCATTGAATATATTCAAGGCACATATTTTTGATTTGCAGGGCAGACAAGGAATACAAGGGACAGGCTGGGAAGTGGCATTGAGGCCAAAATTGGATCAGCTATGATCTTATTGAATGGCAAAGCAAGGCTTGATGGACTGAATGTCCTTTGCTCACTCCTTTTTCTTACGTAATTATGGGTGATGTTAACCTGCATATAAACTGGCCAAATAAAATTAGTCATAGCACCATAGTGAAGGAATCCCTGGAATGTACACAGAGTGGTTTTCTGGACCAATATGCCGAAGAACCAACCATAGAACAGACAAACCTATGAGAGATGAGCCATTCCAGACTCTGTGTTTTCTAATGAGAAAGGACTAATTGACAAACTAGTTGTACAAGACCCTTTGGGGATGATTGACCATGATATAGTATAGTTTTTCATTAATATGGAGAGTGGCATAGTTGATTCTGAGATGAGGGACCTGGATCTTAATAAAGGAGGCTCTGAAGGTCTGAGGTGCAAGTTGGCTATGGTGGATTGGGAATCATTATTTAAAGAGTGGCTAGGCAACGGCAAACATAATTGTTAACAATTGAATTGCAACAATTGTTAATTTCTGGCTGGCACTTATTCTCCCTATTTTCTATGTTTTCTAATTTCTATCATCAATATGTTGATATTGGACTGCCTGTCTTTCGCAACAGGTTTGGGAAATGAAGTGTGTTGATGGAGAGGTGGCATTTAATATTAATTGAGGGTATATGGATGTTGATTCACACTGAAGAATTTTCACCCAGGAGCAACATGTAAACAAAGAGCAAACCAAAGCAGAAATTTGAAAGTATTCCAACAATAACAGGGGAAATCATTATGGAAGCTATTAAAAATAAGTGAAATAATAGCTTAGTGGATAAGAGTTATGCTGGACTTTCATAGAGGGAGCTGGAAGTGCAACTACAAGGAGATAAAAATGATATTTGAGGGAGTAAGAGCGAGAAGCTGAAGTCCAATTGCTCACTCCTATTTCTTATGTAATTATGGGTGATGTTAATCTGCATATAAACTGGACAAATAAAATTAGTCATGGTACCAAAGCTGATCAGTCTCCTCTGGTGAAGTTTCTGTGGATTAGTAAGTAGGATAGGGTGTGAGACCTAAAGAAGCTACTTCAATTGCCTCAAGATTGTTACAGACAAGGGAAGAGAAACAAGCTGAAAACACTAATTCATGGTTCACAGCCAGTCCAGTTTGGAGTTTTCAGAAATACAGATATATGTGTTTCTAAGCCCCTTTTGGCATGTGGTCATTTTAAAGAACCAGCAGCAGACTTTTGTGAGTTTAAAAATAAAGATGGTTATTGATTTTCACTCATCTGAGTCTAAGCATTACAGCTGGTATTCTGTTTCATACACTCCACTATCACTGATAGAGCTCAATCAAATCTTCCTTCACAGCAACGGGACTGGAAATCCCAGCCATGGGTGAGGTCGGAGAATCAAGCCCAACATATGTTTCATACCGTGCACTCAAGAAAGATATAATTAAGGAAAATAGTGCACACTTCTACAAGGGGTAATCAAAAAGTTTAGTTAACAATTGACATGTTTAACTTGTTGCAGGGAATCAGCCATTGCTGGTTCGGTAGGGAAGGGAGTCCTTTTCCACTCTTGGGCTCAGGTAGATTCAAATAACTAAAGTTGGATAGTCAGGTTGTTGCAGAATTCCCTCAGACAAATGTTCAGCAGATAGTAAGTAGGAAGTTGTGCTTTTCAAGGGGTCAAATCTCTTTATAGATAGACTTTGGGTGGAATTTTCCCACTCCACCCACCATGAAAATCGTAGTGGGCAGGGGGTGGGCAGGGGTGTACCATGAAAAGGTCATTGATCTCGGGTGGGAATTTTCAACCAGGGGCAAGCCCAGGACTTGGCTCAGGAAAACCCTGCTCTTGGTGTTTTGGAATGAGGCTGGGGGACTTTTCCTGACTTTACAGCTCCTCGTTCTTGAAAGGCAAAGCCTTTTGTGGATGTCACTTGTGGTGTTCTTCTCCATCTTTTCCAGGTCTCCAGACAAAAAGTCATTATCTCCAATCAGTTTCAATCACGTGAACAGTGTTGATATTGTTTAATTTCCAAATTTGGAAATTCAAAGACATCATTATACATCGGGAGATAGATTGTGCTTTTTTACACTTTTGGATAACTGCTCTGTTCAAGTTTCTTATAAAGCATTGATCTTGGAGATGAGCAGTCTTGGAATCTGTTGATTTCAGTGTTTGGAATGAACTTTGAACAATGGCAGTGTGAATTTCATGAAAGAATACTGTCTAGGCATAATCTTTCAAAGGGAAATCCTTCATCCAGAATGGGCTAATTAAGAACTTCTTGGAAACTTCAGATATTCCAGGATGAAATTGCAAGGGTCACTGGACCTTCTGGCACCTATCTCAGCCATCTTCTCACTGTGTATTTTAAAATGTAAAAGACACTTCCAGAAACTCCCACAGGAACACTATCTCTATTTGAAGTTCTTAATAGGACATAGCTTCACCGGGCAAGATAATATTCAAGACTAAGAAGTCCATTTTGTTTTGTCATCAGGAGTAAGGGTAGAGTGGCCAAAGAAGGAAAGTTGAGAAAAGGCTTTCTTATCAGTGATTTTGATGTTCATTAATGGTGGGAAATAAGTTGGGTGTGTAACAAATTGGCAGCGCATTATAAAACCAATTTACTTTTTCAGGTGGGCTATAGAGCAGATGGGCCATCAAATCCTGTTCGTACTGACACCAATTTTAAATATAAAATCAGAACTGCGCCTCCATGATGAAATGGAAGTAATGATATGTTTTTGTTTTGAAGAAGGAATGCTTAGTCAAGTTAGACTTGGTAACAGCAGACCAATTGATTGTGTACTAGGTAGTCTGGAGTGTCTGCTCTGGATCTCAAGGATGTGTGGAAAGTAATTGAACAAGGTAGAAGGACAGAGTTTGAAATCATGAGATTTGCTGGGTGTGAACCATCAAATAAAAATTAAGGGCACATGCCAAGAAAGATTATGCCTATTTTCCATTTGAGAATCCATTTGGAATATTAAGTTTAGTAGTACTCAATTACTGTACTGCTGATAACTTACATGTTTCATATACATGATAAAAGATTGATGGTAAGTGTGTGTACTTATAACTGAGGTGGTGAGATTTTTCTTCTAGGTAAGTGTGATGGGCAGAGATACTTGGATGTTGAAAGAAACAAGGGAGTTATTCAAGATGTTCAAGTTATCACTAAAACCTCAAATGGCAAGACAACCTTTGATATTAAGACTGATAGCTGAATATGTCAGAAAGTGAGGTTGAATGATGAGAGGGAGCGGGGAGCTCAGTCAGTGTAAGGGGAGGATAGTGAGGGAATCACTCTGAAAAGAAAGTCATGCTGAGACTTGGAAAGTCGTACACAATGGGTGAGCAACAACTTGGATCCTTAAGAGCATCCTTGACACATGTAAGTGCATTTTGATATCTTTGGTATCTCACCAATAATTTGGAGTTGTTAACTTCTCGTATTTCTGGTGTTGTATCCTTTTTTTACATCCACAGTTATGGTATTTAAAATTTATTTATTAGTGTAGGCTTACCTTAACACTGCAATGAAGTTACTGTAAAAATCCCCTAGTTGCCATACTCTGGTGCCTGTTTGGGTTCAGGAGAATTTAGTATTGGCTAATGTACCTAACTAGCACATCTTTCAGACAGTAACGGGAAAGCTGAGCACCTGGAGGAAACCCACACAGACATGGGGAGAATGTGCAGACTCTGCGCAGACTGTGACCCAAGCTGGGAATCAAACCTGAGTCCCTGATGCTGTGAAGCAGCAGTGTTAACCACTGTGTCACTGTGTTGCTTGTGTTGTTACTGTTGGCTTTTGGAAGTTAAGATACATAACCCTGGAAATATTGTCAGTATTGCAGGCGGTCTTTCACACTGCAAAGTGAAGCGATCTGCAAATCTGAGCTGCAAATTTTATCAAACCCAGGATTTACTGCATCAAAGCTAAATTAATGTGGTTTCCAGCCTTAGGCTGGCTTGCTTGCTACTTCTTTTCCTATTAGAATTCTTCATTTTAGGGCAGATTGTCCATAATAGATAGTGTAAGATAAACACCGGGATTAATTATTCACTGTTATGGAGACCAGTTATCAATCTTCAATTAAAACTATCCATTTGGTTTCTTTCTTTCTTGATCAGCTTTTTAGTCTTGTAATCTTCTTTGACAAAAATAATTTCCTACAATATATTTCTTTAGAAAATAAATAAAATGAACTGTATTTTGCATTAATACTTCTTTGTTGAGGAAACATTCTGTCACTTAATGCAAAACCTCATGTGGATATTTTTACATGATCCAAAGAATTTACAATGTTTATTAAGGGTGTGTGTGCAAGATATTAAACTTGTCTAATGACTTCAATGGGACGAGCAGCCTGATTTGGCTGATTATTTTAGCCTCCTCACATCTGCAGCAGAATTCAAAAGAATTATGATTTCCAGCTGAAGGGGAGTTTCTCTGGCAGAGTTTTCCAAATTTAAGCAGCTGGAATTTTGACTCCTGGTTTGGGGATGCAGGGGTTAGGATTCACAATGTGCTCATGCCCATTCATATCATGGGGTGGACTATGCAAAAACTTGGTGTGCTTCATGTCAATGATTGTACTAATAGCCTGAGCATCTCTAGCATTGCTTCTCTCACCTCCATGTTGCTTCTGGCCCCTGCACCTTGCCAGGGAACCCGAGCAATGCTGTTTGAAGACCACCTCATGCAGGTTGGCTCGCTCCAGCTCAAAGATTTCAACAGAAATATCAACGTGGAAGATGGCAGGAAGCACAATGACACAGCCAATAAAGCAGTGATTCAATGACACTACCTTGGGAGGCAGGAGGTGTCCATCTGTTGGATGGGCTGGAAGCCCTCAGGCCCAAGCTGGAGAATGGAATGGGAGCACTTCACCAAGAAGCGTAATGACTGAAGTCTGGTTCCTGGGGTCTGCTTGGCTGGTAAAAGTATAATATCCTCACATGACTGGCCATGGTGAGTGAAACCATTCCCTCAGCTCATATCTTGACTGAACAATACACCAAGCGCCCCCCGAACCCCCATCGTCTCCCACTGCCATCACTCAATGCGTGAGCCTGAAACACATCTATCAATGCTGTCAGCAACACTCTTTCTGACTCCACAGACGATCAACAATTCAGCTTTAGAAGGCACACTGTCCATGCTCTGTCATGCAATAACTGAGTGTCCTCTCACTGAATAAAATTGCGCTTGGGCATGAAGTATTCAACTATCTCTCCTTGACAAGTAACGTCATTGCCATCACTCAACACTCTGCTATCAATATCCTTAGGATTGCTATTAACTGGAAACTTAACCGCACCAGCCACATAATTGCCATGGCTACAAGTGCAGGGTTTGGGAATTCTGCAGTGAGTAACTCATCCCCTAACTCCCGAAACCGGTCCATCATCCACAAGGCACAACTCAGGAAGTGTGATGAAATACTCCCCACTTGCTTGGATGAATGCAGCTCAACACCATCCAGATAAAGTAACTCAATTCATGGGTGCCCCAATCATCACCTTAAGCATTCACTCCCTCCCACTGTCACACAGTGGCAACAGTGTGTACCATACAAGATGCACTGCAGCAACTCACCAAGACTCCTTTGAAATCCACAATCTTGAACACTTAGACATTAGAAAATAACCTATAAGTTCCTCTTCAAGTTGCACATCATCTTGAAAATATATCTTTTATTGTCACTGACTCACACATTTCAACCTTCATCCTAAAAGCACCGTGGATGTACCTGCACCACATGGACTGCAGCAGTACAAGAGGATAGCTCACCCCCACCATCTCAAGAGCAATTAGAGATAGGCAATAGAGGCCTAGCCAGCACTGATCATATTCCATGCAAGAAGAATTATACTTTAGGCATTGATAGACCTGTCAAGGACTGTCTCCTGATACTGTCCAGGAACATGGAAAAGTCCAGCTCCAAAATGCAGAAGACACCAGGCTGAGATTGGACCCCATCGCTTATGGTCTTGAAGTGGTGACCAGCTCCATGGCAGCAGTGGCGGATGAACCCAGAATGAAGCATCCAGTGGCCACTGTCTCAGCTTCCAATGTAACACAGACAGGGTCCTCACAACATCTCAATGCTGCAGTGAAAACTCAGACAGAGGTCAGGAAATTCATGTCTGCTGCCATGCTGGCTCAACCTGTAGGTGTAGATCTCAACTCAAAGGGGCATGCACACTCTCATAGCAAGTCGAGCAACTTGTCCTTCAACAGATTAGGGTAACAGTGGGACCATGAAGGACAAATCTGCACTTGACTCCCCTCATCAGAAGACAACACTCAACTTTTCAACATTAACACTCCGCTACTGCTCTGCCAGTGCTTCTCAGCCAGTGAGCCTAGATTGCTGCCGGGCATTCTGAATATAGCATGATGTTACACTTGCAAAGTGCAATGTTTGTCAAGAGCATCTATAGTCTCTCGCGGTGGAATTCAGTAACCTTCTACCAGCCATCCTGCAGTAATTGGTTCATACTAAGGAGCACAAAGCTAAGCATGGACTCTCACAAGATAGGCACTAAGGGAATGTAAATAGATTGTTTGCATGTGGGGAGATGATGGCCTAGTGGTCTTATCGCTAGACTATTAATCCAGGAACTCAGCTAATGTTCTGAGGACCCTGCCATGGCAGTTGATACAATTTGAATTCAATAAAAAAATATCTTGAATTAGAGTTAAGTTGGGTGGCATAGTAGCATAGTGATTAACACAGATGCCTCACAGCACCAGGTAGTCCACTTCAATTCTTGGCTTGAGTCACTGTCTGTATGGAGATTGCACATTCTCTTTGTATCTGCGTGGGTTTTCTCCGGGTGCTCTGGTTTCCTTCCACAGTTCAAAGATGTGTGGGTTAAGTGGAACAGCTGTGCTAAATTGACCCTCAGTGTCAGGAGGACTAGTTGGGTAAATGCATATGGCGATAGGGATTGTAGTTTGTGCTGACTCAGTAGGTTGAATGTCCTCCTTCTGCATTGTATGCTTCTATGATATTTGGCTGGCATTGTATCCTAAAAGTCATTTTGTGAAGGTTTTTGTTGTTTTTTTACTATGGGTTGCTGGTCAATACAATGTAATAATGGGGAGTGTGAAATAGATGCAACAGTGAATGAATGGTAGCTCCACGCTGGGTGGGGGAAGTTATTGAAGTAAAAGCAGAAGCCTTCAATTCTCTTACTCTCTCTCTCTCATTGCCCATTCGTAATGTCTCTTCCCATCTCCTTCTGCACCTCTTCCTCCTTCCCCTTCTTCCATCCCTGGCAACCTCATTAGTTTGAATTTCTGGATTTCTGAATCATGCTATAGGTCAGGGGGCACTGCAATAATTGACCCTGGCTCTCCTCCCTGAAAACTAGCAGAAGAAAACCTCCAACATAACGCTTCTTTCCAACCTTGCCAAGCAAAACTGGCTCAAAAAAAGAGCTCTTCTGCAATGTTGCGGAGAGAAAATTTAATTGGTGCAGATTCAGATCCAATCTTACACCAAGACAAACACCTGAGACTTGCACAAAGTCAAATTGTTAGAGGGGGAGATGGTGAGTCATGGTAAAGTCAATGGACTAGTAATCCAGAAGCCAAGACTACAATGCTGTGAGGACACAGATTCAAATATCCTCATGGTGGCTAATGGAATTTAAATTACATTAATTAATAAATCTGGGATTGAAAACTAGTTTCAGTAATGGTGACCATGAAGTGATCATGCATTATCCTAAAAAATTCATCTGGTTTATCAATGCCGTTTGGGGGTTGAAATCTAGTGCCCTTACCTGATCTGGTCTACATGTAATGGAGGAATAAAGGTCTTGTGGTGTAGTTGCAGCACCCCAACCTCTGGGCCAGAAGCGACTTTGTTGGACATAGAAGATGTGTTTATAGTGCAGTTCAATGGGCTGTGAATTAATCTGGGAATCCTTCTGCCATCTACCACTATTCCATAAAAGGGGAATAAAATGAATGTCTGAAGGTTTATACCAGTGGAGAGCAATCTGCAGCCCTGATGGCCCATTTGGATTCTGAGTGCGGCCCACGAGACATTTTGTTGACTGTTGCCCATAACAGGGTAGTCACCTTCCATTGATTTCATTCAGTGTAGTTCTTTTCCTATTGGTTTGACTGAAGCGATTGGCACGTAAAGCAAAGGCAAGTGAAATGAGTATGTACAGATTGTGCAAAACATTGACAGTGAAAGCCATGCACTCCCTCTGTGTCCAAGGTCTTGGGAGGTGATGTGATATTATCACTAGACTATTAATCCAAAAATTCAACTGATGTTCTGGGAATCAGAGTTGAATCCCACAACAAGATGGTGGGATTTGAATTTACTAAAAAAAAAGTCTGGAATTAAGAATCTACTGATGACCATGAAAACATTGTCGATTGTCAGAAAAACTCATCTGGTTTACTAACGTCCTTTAGGGAAGCAAATCTGCGGTCCTTACCTGGTCTGGCCTATATGTGACTCATACAACAACGTGATTAACTCTTAACTGCCCTCAGGATACTAGGGATGGGCAATAAATGCTGGCCAGCCAGTGATGCCTATATCCCATGAATGAATAAAAAAAATGTATTTTTCCCATTTAAAGTGAATAGTTCTATTAATATATAAATGGTTAAGCATTTTCTGTAACTTATGAAATATTTGACATGTATTCAATGCATTTAATCATATCCATGGGATCATAGTTCGTGAACAAGCAGAATTTCAATCTTATGATCCACTGAGATGAAGAAAGGCTACTCATGTGGTTCACTCACTAGCTTAGATTGCCCATCATACGAAAAACAAAATTCAAGGATTGGATCTGCACTATCCGAGTTTTCAACTCTGGCACCACATCAGCCAATTCAGGTGTGTGGCCTTAGGATAGTGTTGGATTGAGATCTTCTGGACAAGCAGGGGATTTACTTCCATTAGCCCACCTCATTCAGCAATCTTTAGTTGGCCATTTAGGAAGGGCCCCCAGTGGAAAAATCATGAAATGCAGATAGGAAATGGCACTACGGTAACAAATTTCTTCTCAACAGAATATTTCCAACTGTTATTCTTAATCCTTTGCAATGTCAGTAAAACAATAATGCAAACTTTAAACTTACCATTTGAACTATAATTGACCACTTGTGGGAAAAAAACGCCACGCAATGGTAGTTTTAAATCGGTGCAGAAAGCACAATTGATCAATTTTTGACATTTGTTTGGATTAACCTGATTCTCCGGGTTGTAAGATGGGGTTTCTGCTGATTTATCATGGTCTTTGATATTTCAGCAATTTTCCCATATTTTTTCCAAAAATAACCGACAGATTTTGAGGGTCGGAGATGAACTAACTGTTGATGTAAATAACATTTGTAAATAAGAATAAAATGTATACAAAAGAAATCAATATTTGGATTTAAAGATGTATACCATATTTTAAAACGTTTATTGCATATTCAAGCCATGTTCTT